>CAJINV010000001.1:11169008-11344639 GCA_905178155.1 Amoebophrya sp. A120
GAAAGCGGGAAGCACGGGGAAAGCGGGAAGCACGGGGAAAGCGGGAAGCACGGGGAAGACGGGGGGGCGCGAAGCACGGGGCAAGGGGGAGCCGGGAAGCATCGGCCCACGGGGAAAGCCACGCCGTGGAACCAGGCCCACAGGCGAGCAGCTTCCCACCACCCTCCCCCGGCGCCCTCCCTCTGTTCGCGAGAAGACTGGAAGAGGGCGCCACCGTCCGCCGTCTCTGTCTTGGAGGCTCGCTCGTTGCGCGCGAGGGGTGACGGGGGCGGAACAGATTGCGCGCGAGCTAACGCGCGGGGCGCCATTGTTGTCCGGGGGTGCGGGGGGAGGGTGGTGGGCCCCTGCGCCTGGAAAGCAATGAATGCCCCGCCCCGGCGCCCATCCTCTACCCAAGCGCGTGGCAGGGGCCCCAGCAAGCCCCTGCCCTGCAGGGCTGCGCGCGGGAGAAGGGCGGGGGGGGGGCACGAAGGCGCGCAGGAGCAGGGCGCACCGGCAGGCGCCTCAGACGGGCCACACAGCAGACGCGCGGGCGGGGCGTCGCGCGCCAGCGCCGCGCATGGCGCGGGCTGTTCTCCTGGTTCCTACCTAACCTTCCCCAGTCCAGCCACTGGCGCCCGCCCGCTGCCGCGCTTTGCGTTCGTTGTAGGGCCTAAGGCTTGCCGCCTCGGGCGCGCGCCCAATGGATGCGGGCGGGGTCCTCGCGCTCGCACAACGACGGGAGCCGCGGGCTCTATGGCGCTCCACATTGGTTCGCTCAACAAGAAGCGGCGCAGATGCTTGGCCCCCCCCTGCGTCAGAAATCTTTCCCCTTGCCCATCCTCTGGCGTTCTTCTTTCCCCCCTGTCCACTCGTTCACCCTCCCACTGCGCGACATAAGCTGCGGCCTTGTAACTAGTCATGGTAGAGATTACCAACAACAAACCAGAAGCGACTACGACAGAAACCCGATCACGACGCGCTCTTTCTTTTTTGAATTGAAAAATGAGACCGAGGGATCACTTGCTTCGCAAGAACGGTAGGTCAGCAAAGAACTGTCCTCAACTCACCCATTTCCACACCAGTCTGGTCAAGACTGTCATGACTGAATGAGGTACTTGCGGCTGCTGGTAAGAAAGATCACTGCTGGAGTAGGAGCAACTACCAGCATGGTTGTTCAAGGCAGCGGCAGACGTTCATTCTTTGCTTCCGTTTTCCTTCTACTTACTTTTACTTCCAATATTCGGTTGGACCTCGACCTGGAACCCGAATAGAAAGTACAGGTCGCACTGCTGTATCTATGTGTGCGCAACAAGTGTAAGTAAAAGAAACTATCGTGCTTCAGATTCCGCGTTCATGTCGTTGTTGCTCTTGCAAAACGGTAGATATCATCGTCGTTCTTTGTTCTCGTCGGGCCGGAGCACCGGTCGAGCTTTCGCGGACTGCAAGTGCAAGTGTAGCAGAAGCGTACCAAAATAAAGTCGGGCCAGCACCAGCACCGCTTGCATGAGCAGTCCGGACCTGCTTCGCTGCACGCGGACTGGGTCCAGCAGTTGCGAGAGCAGTGTCCCGTCGTCTCGCCGGGGGCAGGAGCGCAGATCGCCTCCAGGATCATCTTCGTACAGAAGAAACGGAGCCGTCGGTAGACCTCGACAGGCCTCGCGTTCCAACGCCGCGGCCACGAGGGCCGCAGGACCGCCTTCCTCGAATTTGTTTAGCCGCCGGAGCAATTATGAGATGAGCAACACGCTGACACACGACCAAGACCGGTCCCGGTCGTACCTTTCCGACGAGGATACTTCCTCTTCTTCCAGCGAAAACTCTAGCAGCGAAGACAGCGATGCCGTCGAGGAATGGAAGTGCGCCAGTGAATCCAGTTGGATTACAACCGACTATTCGTCCAAGGAGTCATCCTCCGGAAAGTACAAACGCGTTCCGGACAAGACGCACAAAAGACACTGGCTCTTGGCGGCGGTCACCTTGGTTTTTTTTTGTGGTGCTGCCAGTTTTGGCTACTGCTACGCCTACCACAGAGAAACGCTTGTAAAGTGGCTGCCCTTCGTCCGAAGCCTACCGTTCTTCGTACCTGCGGGCGGAGCAAACGGCAGCAACGGTGCAGCGATCACGCCAAGGTCTTCCAATGGCAGCGGAGGTGGTGATGGGTCCGACCACCGAGGTACAACTTCTAAGGATATAGTGCTAGCAACATCAGTCTTGCAGCCGGGGAAAGATAACGATCAGGCAAGCGAGGCCGCAGCACCAGAGCACGAACAAGGCGGTAGTGCTGGTGAGCGATCTTTATTACCGCCGGGGCGTGGGCGGCCCACGAACCCGCCGAATGTTCCACATTCGGACTCGCACTCTTCCTTCGCTGCGACCGATGCGTCTTTCAATCCTGCTACTGGTCTGCAAACGGAAATAAATGCCAGTACCGAGGAAAACGAAACTGAAGCTCCTGTTCTGGCAACCTCGACGTCGTCATTGGCCTCTGGCACGTCGCTCGGTGCCGGTAGCGTGACGGGGAGCCCGGGCACTGCAGGGCTACTCGCTGCGGGCGAGAGTAGCCCTAGTGCTGGGCGAATATCATCCTCCGCACCTGTTCCGAACATCAGGACGAGTCTGAGTCCTGAGGAAGTCGACGCGAAAGATATCGCCTTGCTACGGTCGGCAGTGGGTGTTGAGAGTTCCGGCGGCGCAGCCGACAATGCATCATTTCCTAGCCAGCACACCGGCGGTGCTGCGAACGGTGCAGTGGGTGCCGGCGCAACGCGGGGCTTGCCACCAGACCACCCGGGTTCCTCACCGATCGGGAAAAAAGATCCCTCAACCTACACCTCTCCGGGGGCAGTGCAAAGCCAAAGGACCGACGTCAGGGGTGATGATGTACTAGACGAAGGAGCTTCATCGCGCAACAAGGGCGCGCAAAGCGCCCTTGCATTGGCGGTGGGTGAAGCTGCGACGACCGCTCTTCCCGAGCGGAAAACAAGCACCAACAGCTTGCTGCGCGCACTAATCGCGTCCCCAAAATCAGTAGCGGTTTCTATTCTCAAGAAGACACCGCTAGCAGGATCACTGCCGGCAAGCGATGACGCCGACGCAGCTCGCAACCAAGACGATGAGGAAGGTACTTGAGTCGTGTAAGTTACTTGTACTGATAAGGGAGCAGCTGCTCAGGGACAGCAACTACCAGCAGCTCCAGTAGTACCAGTTTTTTTTCTTTTGGAAATATGTGTTTTTCTGTTCCGATTGATTATATAGGGCACCGACACGAGAAGTCCATCACCAGTCCTTACTTTGCCCTTTCTACACTAAAAGCTCTGCATCACAATAAAATGAACATACTAGATTCCGAAGTGGAGGGACTCCAAAAGAGGATTGCGGAAGTAGAAGCAGAAATGCACGAGTTGCGCCGCGATCGAGAGCAGGCACGTCATCGGCTTCCGAAGGGTCGCGGATTGTACTACGTGAAGCCCGGCCCTGGAAGACCGCTCGGTATGCTACTTTGTCATATCCTGCATAGGCCTAAAGCACTGTCACGTGTACTTGGAGATACATATGCTAGACAATAATATCCCGCTCGGCGGACTGCATGTTTGGAAACAAAGCACACACACATACTATTTCACTTTTTCCTTTTCATTGCAGGCTCGCTCCACATCCAAGCCGATAAGGACTCTGTACTTTTGGCCGGCGACTGTGAAATTGAAGCCGCGGTTGAGAGACAGGAGAACTGGATCGCGAGCCAACGAAAGATGGACCAGTTGCCGATCGTGGGAACGCTGCGCAGCTACTACCCCCCTAACGTCATATGCAGGAAACGAAGTCCGACCGCTTCCTCGAGCGCCCTCTCGTCCTCGGCCGAGGACCTCGAACCGCTAGACGAGCGTGCTTTGGCTACCTCGACGAACATGGACGAGTTGACGATGCAGCGTCCCCGGCGCCTGGCGGAGAAAAAGAAGAGCAAAATTGCACGGGAGCAAAAAGAAATGGCAGTGCGGCAGTCTTCACAAAACGAGGATGGTAACGCTATAAAAACAATGGCGGACGACGACCACGTCGATGAGGATGCACCGCACCGGCCGCTTCACGACCCCGAAGTAGAACTAGGAGAAGGAACACCTACCGCGGGAAAGGCAGTAGATGATGGTGCCCAGGCGGCGGCGACTCCTCCGGGTCACGACGCAATAATCGATTCGCCACACCGAAGCGGAGATGGTTCAGCCAGCTCCTCGTCCAGGAGCCCAACTTCTTTCCCTGCAACCTCTCATCATGCTCAAACAGAGTCTGATCATCATGGAAAAAGTACTAGCACAACTGTGACTCTTTCTTCCATCGTGCCCCAGCGACCTCAGGCCAATGCTCTTGCGGCCTTGCCAATGTCGCGCGTTGACCAGTTGAAGCTTAAGCTGCAGGACCGAGAGCGTCGACTCGTTGAGATGAAGAATGCCAAGGAGCGCGGCTGGGATCGTCAGGGCCAAGCACCGCCAGGAATCGGCTTCTGGAAAACTGCGAACTGATTTGCAAGTGAGGCAAGCGGATATGTATAAAGGCAGATGTTGTTTTCGTTTTGCAACAAAAAGGAGCAAACTACGTCAGCTGTGCTTGTGAAGGTCGTGAGACACAGCCCGCCACTGCGTCTGCTACAAACTCATGTGGCCGGTATCTTGAGATTGAGATTGCCGTTGGCGGCCAAATCTCGTACGCAATTAATGTGTCACGACCTTGAAATTACTTCTGCATACTGTTGAAGCCCAGAGAATACAAGAAATGCCACAAAGACAAAGGCTACCCATGCCAATCCGCACAAAGACCGAGAGAACACAGAAAATTCTATTTTTTGAGGCTGCCCGTGCCCCGTTTCGCTTCTTTTGCACGACATGCTTGTTTCTTATCTACATTTCCCAATTTTGTCTGATATACTCCAAAGCAAATCCCTCCAATAGCGATTGAGAGTCCACCAATCGCAGATCTTGGCATGTTTCCCATTTACTCGATGGAAGAAACATGGATGCAAATTTTAGTTTTCTATGCAGGAAATGTTACATCTCTTAGCGCCGAGGAAAATAACTGCAGACCTTTAAAACTCCATTGCCT
This sequence comes from Amoebophrya sp. A120, assembly GCA_905178155.1. Classification (NCBI taxonomy): domain Eukaryota; class Dinophyceae; order Syndiniales; family Amoebophryaceae; genus Amoebophrya; species Amoebophrya sp. A120. The sequence continues at coordinate 11,174,082 of CAJINV010000001.1, forward strand.
GACGAAAGAAAAACAAAATGTGTTGCTCGTGTCTGCAAACCGCTTTAAAAAAGACACAAATACAGCGAAATCTAATGGGCGAACAATGTGTGATTGTATTTGTTGATAAAGAAGCATGACTGACCACTGTCATTGAATACAGGACGAACGCAGATAAGTGTGTTTCTATCGATAGGTATATGTAAAATAGGCAAAGCTGTACCTACTGTCTTCAAAAATGAGATCACTACCGGTTGTCGCATTGAATTATGATTATCGGTGCTGGGATCCCATTATCGTTCCGGAAACGGACTTAGCAAAAGTTGATTTCGATCATGAAATAAGTCAAGATCAAGCTCGATCTCTAGGACCAAATTTGAGAAGTTATCAGTGATGGTGATGACCCATCCACCAGCACTTTTGTTGTGTACCGTGACTGCAAATGAAGATATGGCAACCAAAAAGAAAATGAAGATCTCTCACCGAGATGTCTCTCTGTATCTAGTTTTCTATTCGTAATTTGTTTCTTGATCCAAGAAAAAGACGCTTTCTGACTCGATTCGAAACGATCTTCAGTGATGTCTCAATTTCAGGACCTCAGCCAGCCCCATAAAGACAAAACACGAACAACAAGTGGCAGTATTATGCCCCCAGCGATAGGATTAAGACTATAGCGATAAGAATTTCGTTGTGCACCACCTTTGTAAGTATTGTGTATCTCCCCGGTGTCCGTCTTTCCGAATCGTGTACCCAGCTGCATTTCGCCGTAGAGTTCTCCCCCCCGGTGTGTGTCTTTCTACGTAAGTAGTTGGAAAATTGTTCAAAATCAATCACGAGCACGCAGAATTTAGATTTACCATACGCAAACACACATTTTTCTTGAAAAAACACCACGATGACGTCGGCTTCGTCCTCTACATCTGAAAATGGTTGTTCATCCCGGTTTCTACGGACGTTGGGCCTTTCCGTGGCAGTGTCTATGCCGGTCTTATGGTATTTGCGGTCTCGATATCATGCCTCCTCTTCCACAAGCACTTCCTCGAAGAAAAAAAGCCGGTCTCGCAGTCGCAGTAAAAATCCCAAGCAGGAGGAGACCGCAGCGAAGAGAAGAAACAAACTGAGGCAGAGCGAGAAGCCTAAGGAAAAACTTCCTTCGGATGGCCCGCTGCTCCGCGTGCACCTCTGGCATGGCTCACAGACAGGCACGGCTGAGGAGTACACGGAAACACTCGCCGCGGACTTGGCTTCTGCGTTGGTCAAGCAGGGATTTCCGGCTAGCAAGTTTTTTTCGATTCAGACGAAGTCACTGGAAGACTGCGAAGATTTCGAGCGAGAATTCGACTTCCAGGACGACGATGAGGAGGACGACAGTACTGCCACAGGATCCGATTACGAGCACCAGGGTTCTGGAGCAGGTGGAAGAGCTGGCCCTGTGGACGGAGTACCTCCAATGTCATCCAGTAACAAGAAGGAAGCAGAAATATGTGTTGATGGGGAACAAACTACATCACGAAGAACGAGAGAACACTTGCCGCTTCACATCTTCCTCGTTTCCACCTACGGCGAGGGGGACCCGGCGCAGTCGTTATCCTGAGTAAAAACGTACCCACACCAGAGTCAGGATGGGGATTTTGCAACACAAACCTGGGAGTTTTGTAAGTCACGCATGACAAGTTGCGCTCTGCAGTGTAGTGCAGGTTAGCAAGTGCAGCCGCATCACAGATTCATCAGCTCATCCTGTTCACAGCATCACAAATTCCAAAACACGATTAGAAATGGCTCTCATGCGGATGCGCATTACAAGTCTTCCTGTCTTTGCAAATCTGCATGACAACTCTGGTTTGGGTACGTTTTTACACAGGATAGTCGTCCGAGGATTTTTACGACAAGCTGACCGAGATGATCGACGGGAGGGCACAGAACGTGTTCAGAAAGCTCCAGGCGGCTGTCATCGGGTTTGGCAACAGCACGTACGTGCACTTCAACGGCGCGGCGAAGACGCTGATCGAGCGGTTGACGAAGCTGGAAGGGACTTTTTTCTGCTCCGAATCCTACCTGGACGACGCGACGGACCTTGACGAGCAGTGGGCCCCCGCCGCCGCAAACGTGATCAACGCGATAAAAAGGATGACCGTCGAGTTTCTGCAAACCCGCACGGACGTGCGAAAATGTTGGGTCTTGCCAAACGACAGCACATTCGGCGGAGCCACTGGTGCGATGACGGGCGAGACCAAGAAGGTGGAGTTCTTAACCGAGTCCGAGTGGGCGTCGATTCTGAAGGGCGTTGAGAAAAATGAAGCCAGCGCGTCCCCCGCGGAAATGCGGGCGCGCTTTTGTCCGCTAGCGGGGAAGTTGCAAAAGGACTCTCCTCCAGCTCCTGCGTCCAGCTCGTCGAAGGAAGTTCCCCGCGACATTGCGGCAACGGCTTTGTTCGGTAGAAAAACGGTCAAAGTAACGAGGCAGGACCGGCAATCGCAAGTTGTCGACTACGGAGCAGCAGCCCCTTTCGACAAAAAAGTTTCGCGCGGAAGTACGGAGGTACTGGTGGAGTGGCCAGAAGCTTACATGGCCGGGATAAACGGCGTTTTGGCGCACAATATAGACGTCTTGCCGGACAACGACAAAACAGACGTTGCGGCGTTCTTGGCGTATTTTCAGGTCACGCACTACGACAACATGCGATGGGTCTGGACAGGCGCGGCGGCAGGTGGTAATAGCACAGAGGAAAACAACAGCACGTCGTCCACCGCGCCTACGACTTTATCCGTCCCGTTTCCCAGCGGACTTTCCCTGGCCCAGATTTTTGGGCAGTACCTAGATTTACGACGCTTTCCTAAGCTCTCCGAGGTCCGAAAGTTCGTTTCCTTCGCGAAAGATTCGGATGCGGAAAAGCTGCTGCAAGCCGTCTGCACGGACGAGCATCTGGCGCAGTTTCGCGACGCGCGCTTGAGTTTCGCCGCGTTTTGGCAGGTGTTTTTGCAGGATTCGGTGCAAATAACGTTGGGGGAATTTTTTCAGATTTGCCCGCGGATGAAGCCCAGGATTTTCACCGGCAGCAGCAGTCGGGTCTGCGACAAACACCACCTCGCGATGCTCTTGTCCGCGGTGCACGAAACCAGTCACGCGAAGCTGGACCTGAAACTAGTGAAGAAGCTGGTGGCCACCAACGACAAGGAGAAGCGACTGGACGAGAAGCTGCTGAAATCGCTTGCGACAACTTATTCCGGGCAGTACTTCGGCCAGTGCTCGGATCACCTTTCCGTCGCGGAAGTTGGTTCGGTCCTGAGCTTGAAGGTGAATCCACCAACCCTGCACTTTCCGGAAAATCCGAAAATCCCGCTCGTCCTCATCTCCGCAGGCACCGGGCTCGCGCCCTTCAAGGGCTTTCTCGATCAGGAACAGGTGCTGAAATCGAAGCGGGATATTCTCCTCTTCTTCGGGTGTCGAAGTCGGGAGGAGGACTTTCTCTACCGTGACTACTTTATCAAGCTCGCGCCGGAGTACGGTGCGGAGAAGGGTGGGCCGCATCAGCAGCAGAACAAGAGAGGAGATCAACATCCTTCCGCGGCAATGAATGGGGAAGATGCAGCAGTAGCGGTGGCGGATAGAAGTGGGGACGCACAAAATCAAGGAACAAGAATTCCAAGAGCAGATCTACCGCTGAAGAACTTCAAGTTGGTGTGCGCGTTTTCGCGCATGAGCAAACGCAAGGTGTACGTGCAGGACAAGATGAAGCTCCACGCACAGGAGCTGAAGGACTTGCTGCTCTCCCAACGCGGGCAAGTGCTAGTCTGCGGCAGTACGCACATGGGGCAAGGCGCCCGTGAGGTGCTCACCATGGTTCTGGGCCGCGCGGAAATGCAAGCGCTGCAAGACCAAAAGCGGTACCAGGAAGAGGTCTGGGCCGTTTGAAGAGCATGCGTCCAGGTTGTGAAGACATTGATTTCGAGAAAATTCGGCGCATGTTGTAGTCTTGAAGAACGACATGAAAGTCACAGCGACATCACGACGACTAGAGTACAGACATGAAGGATCTGACCGCCACGAAGTAGCGCGATGAATTCAAAAACGCGATAGCATCTTAATCTTACCACTTCGAGAAGGCTGATGTTGATGACGGAGATTTTGTTTTGTTCAAGGTGTCGAGCCCCCTGTGATACAGCACGCACGACAGAAAATCTAGATTCGTTCACATCTTTGTCCTCGGTGCGTGTCGGTTCAACATCGCAATCTTATCATGATATCTGCTATCGTCCTTGTCGTTGTTAGCCTCAACCTCAACGTGGTCATCCTTATATCGTTTTGGTGCTCGTCTTGATGCTATGTTTTTGTCGTGGCTGGCCTTTATCTTCATCGTTTGTCATCCTGTACGTAGGCGATGGAATCGGAACCACAACTAGTAATGTCGCTTTCTCGATGGTAGTTTGCGAAAGGTTGTTCGCTTTTGGCATGAACGAGTCAAGCAACATGATCTACACATCGCATCGAAAAAAATCATCAAGAAAGGTTTAATACCGTCCAAGCTGCAAGATGGGTCTCCTTTCCACGTTGACCGTGAGCCACTCTTTGCAGAATTTTCTGTGGCGGAATGAGTCTTCCGTGGCGACCACGGAGGACCGCGCAGTGAATCCGGGGCATTTCGTGAGAGTGACCCCGACACCGCTCCCGGACCCCGTTTTGGTGTGTTACAGTGATGACTTTGCGCAAAATGTGCTTGGGTTTGACGTGGACGACGCGGCGACGAAGCGCGAGCTGGAAGCTGATTTACGCGCGGTGCTTTCCGGCAACGCGATCCCCGCCGCGTGGGGACCGTGGGCCACGGGGTACGGAGTCTCCATCCACGGGCAGTGGGTAACGGACAGTCCCCGGGGCGGCGTGCACGGATACGGTGACGGACGCGCGATGTCTGTGGTGGAAATCAGGGCGTCGACAAATTATGGCAGAGCCACACAGGATGAAGTAGAAGTTTCTTCTTCTTCAGGTGCAGTTCTGTCTAAGGGGGTTGTTCCGGAGAAAAGTTTCGCAAAGGTTGAGCGATCTTCCGAAATGCCATCTGCAGGTGCACCCCTTTATTCCTGGCAAACCCGTCGAACGATGATCAAGGATTTCCTCTACCCCGCCCCCGACCGCTGGGAGTTTCAGCTTAAGGGTTCCGGGCGCACACCCTTTTCCCGGAGCGGGGACGGACGGGCGGCGCTCCGTTCCAGCGTCCGGGAGTTCTTGGCGAAGGAAGGAATGCACTTCCTCGGCGTGCCAACCGCGCGCGCGCTCTCCCTGGTCGTGGACACAGAGTTGAAAATTCAGCGGCAGTGGTACCCGGAAGCGCAGAATAAAGACGTGCAGCTACGCGCCGATCAAGTGGGCAACCGGGAGGAAGTGGCAATGTCGAGGGGAGCTAGTAGTGCAGCTCTACTTGCGCTTACTCCAAGGCCGGGTAAAATTTTGTGGCCGAGCAATGGGGTTCCCGAGTCGCAGATGGCTGCGAATCAGGAGATTTTTCGGGAGGAGCAGGCCGCAATTCTGACGAGAGTGAGCCCGAGCTTTCTCCGCGTGGGCCAAGTGGAACTGTTTGCAAAGGAAAAGTCAGTCGGCGAGTTCCGGAAGCTGCTGGCCTACGTCCTGTGGCGCGACTTTCGACCGTATTTACAGATTGGAAATAGCACGGCGACTACCGGGTCGTGGCCTGCAGATGTGAGTGGGCAAAAACAAAAAGCGAAGGAGTCACAGCGAACCTTACCGCATGAGCAAGAAGCGCTTGATGACGCACAGGCGTCTAGCTTGCTTACGGTGAAAAATCTGAAAATCTTTCTTCTCATCTTTGCGCACAGACTGGCGTTTTTGCACGCGGAGTGGTTGCGGGTTGGGTACGTGCAGGGGAACATGAATTCCGATAACTGCCTGCTGAACGGGTACTCCCTTGACTATGGTCCTTTCGGCTTTCTCGAGCAATTTGATCCGCTATGGTGCCCTTGGATTGGCGGCGGTGAAAAGTTTAGCTATTCACAACAACCAAAGGCAGGCAAGGTCATTTTGTCCACTCTGATTCGCCGTATTTTCGCCTACCGCGAGCAGCTGGCATTTTTGCTTTTGGCGAATGAAGGGAAGGACACGACCGACTTAGAAGCAGGTACAACTACCTGCGAAATAATGTCCGAAGGTGGCGAAGCGAAGTGCAGGTCGTCGCAGTCAAAGTCCAGTGGGGCAGCAGCAGCAGCAGCTCGGATGGAAAGACAAGATGCAGGCCGGACAAAAGCCGCGCTTTTTGACGAGTTGCGCGACTTCGGCGACAACCTCGTGGAACTCTACATTGAGGACATTTTCCGTCCGTACCACGATGAAAACGCCCGCGCGAGACTCGGATTTTCCACTGCGTCGGATCAGCTCCATCATCTGCCGCTTTTCGATGTTCTTTCTCTGCAGCGAGAGCAGCAGGCTACTGAGGCAAGCAGCGCGTCGGCCGATGGAAGTGGAGGTACACCCACGGCACATGATTTCTCGCTTACTACTGCAAGAAGCGCAACCGCAAGCGCCCTTCTGCAGAGGCTAGAGGAGACTTTTAAGTCGGGCACATCAACAATGTCACGTCGGGCAGGTGGAGCTGGAAAGAAAAGGAAGCACGCCGATCCTCTTCGCCTGTATGAGGATTTGGAAGATATCATGCGGAGAGAAGAAATGGATTTCACTTTTACATTGCGAGCCCTCGGCGATATTGTTGACATTGCGACGGTGGGGGACCAAAGTGAAGAGTGCAAGAAGAAGAAAGAAGATGTGGAGATGTCCTGTGCGTTATTCAACCCGAAACCATTTCGCCGCGCTCGGGGTGATCAGCTTACTCCGCTGCCCCAGCATCTCCGGAAATGGCTGCTGCGATGGAGTGACAGTCTGCAGAAGCATTACAGTGGTGCAGCTTCGGACGAGGATGCGAGCCATACACATGCGAACTACATCTCTCCACCGGCCGTGGCAAGAGCAGACATGAAAGCCAGTTCCCCGCAGGTGATACCGCGCAACTGGATGCTAACTGAAGCGTATGAGGCCGCGGAGCGAGGGAATTTCACAAAGGTTGACGAATTAAAGACACTGCTGAAAACACCGTACGAAGATGTGCGAGAAGATACCCAGTGGGTCCGCGCAACGCCAGAGTGGGCACACGGAAAAGCTGGAATATCTTACATGAGCTGATCTTCGTATATGGAACCGAAATCTTGCGTCACAGTCACATCAGAGATGTTTTGTAAGGCAAAACGCCTTACAAAACGTATCGGATCTGACTGCGACGCGGAGTTTCGTTTTCATATCGTAGAACAACCTGCTGGATTTCTAGGTAGTAGGTTGTAGTACTCGTCCTCAACAACAAGCGGGAGTAGCTCAATTATGATTACCGTGGCCACAGGAGCTGTTCTCTCGGTACATGCAGTCATCACTGACACAGTCGTCGCTGTGCGCAAGAAAAGTGCAGATACTTCTGACCTGCCATGATCTGGTAACCAAATGCCTGCGCGCGCGCGCGCAGAGCGCGCGCCGGCCCACGAAGCCGGCGCGCGCGCTCTGCGCGCTTGCGATATTGCTTAGCAAACGCAGCGCGAAGGCAGTTGCCGTTACCATATAGGGCAACCGCCGGGAGGCGTGAAGGTCAGGGAAATGGCCAGAAATGAAGCGGGAGAAGGGAAAAAAAGCGGACCAGATGGGAAAATGGCCAGGAGGTCAAAAATGTCGCAAAAATGGCAGAAACCAAGCGGGAGAAGGTGTAAAAAGAGCATTTTTGCGGTTTGGCCCACTTTTTATCTGAAAAAGAGTTGGTCTATTTTTTGCTCCGCCCGCTGGTCAGCTGCGTTGGAGAAGCAGGCCCGCGACCTGTCCGGAAGCCTTGGGCCGCTTCGTAACTGGAAAAAGTTGGAAAAAAATGGCAAAAATTTGCTTCATAACGTGGGTGGAAGCAATCGTCGGATTTTGTCCAGATCACCCGGGCCGCTTGGAAAATGGGAAAAGAAGAAAAATCTTGCAAAAGCGCAATTCCTCCGCAGGCTTCGAAATTGCCAGTCAGCTGCGGTCGGTGAAAATGTGCAGATCGCCCGGGCCACTTGGAAAATGGAAAAAGACAAAAAAATGCGCAAAAGCGCAATTCCTCCGCAGGCTTCGAAATTGCCAGTCAGCTGCGGTCGGTGAAAATGTCCAGATCGCCCGGGCCACTTTAAAAATGGAAAAAGACAAAAAAATGCGCAAAAGCGAAATTCCTCCGCAGGCTTTGAAATTGCCAGTCAGCTGCGGTCGGTGAAAATGTGCAGGTCGCCCGGGCCACTTAGGAACCAAAAAAACAAGCAAAAATTAAAAAAAAACGAGAACCCTCGGCAGGCTTAGAAACTGGCCACCAAGGGTGGTCCGGCGGGCGCGCGCTTGCGCCGTACCATCGCGATTGGGAAAAAAAAACCGCACTAGAAGCGGGCGGGGGTATGTCACAAAATCCCTATTTGCCCTGGGTTGTGGGCAGAAATTCGGCATCTTCCCCGGGTCTGAAATGGCCGATTTTGGTGGCCCAGCCCGGGTTCTTTGGTTTGCGGTTTTCCACATACCTTCCTGGCCAGGTGGCCAGTTTGTCAATCATGCAGGGGGCTAGAAAGGATGCCCCGCTGCGAAGTTGGATCTTGCCCCCCCTCTGGCCACATACCTTCCTGGCCATGTGGCTAGTTTGTCATGCAGGGGGCTAGAAAGGATGCCCTGCTGCGAAATAGCAGACCGGATTTCGCCTTCAATGCTTATCGCAGGAGCCTGCGGGCCGCCGCGGGCGACAGTAGTTGTCCGCGGCCCTTTAGGGCCGCGGGGAAGTGGTGGAGCCCGCGGCGGCCCGCAGGCTCCTGCGATAAGCTTTGAATGCGAATCCGGAAGCCCCCGATGACCCGCGATAGATGGCAAGATTTACTTTAAGCTTAAGGGCCGCGGACAACACAGAAGAAGAAGTGGGATTCTAATTAAAAAGAAATGGTGGCGGCAGCCGCGCGGCGAAAGCGCGGCCCGCAGGGCCGCGCTTGCGCCGCGCGGCTGGTTTGGCTTTCGCGCTGGTTAGATTTTCGCGCACGCATTTGGTTACCAATATCGCCCTCCGGGCGCGATCTTCATACTTGTTTGCAACGAAGAAACTGAATACACAAACGTTTTTGGTGAAGCCAAGTCGTGACGATGGTCGTCGTGCCCTCTACACGCCTGCGGCTGATTTAGATATTTTCATTCTTGTCACCGGTCGACATTCATTTTTGATTGCATTTGTAGATCATCTGCACCACAGGAGATGTTGCTGTTGTCCTTTGTCAATATCTATGATTTGATTTCCATTTCCATCTCGTCCCGCCCTGTCTGCGGCTGAAAGTCTGTCTCTTTATAGTATTTCGCAATAGTGAGTCACTGTCACACTCAACACTCTCGCTGCGATTTTGATTTCTAGTGGTGAGCCACTGCAGCTGTTCCTAAAAACAGCGCCCAAGAACGGAACGAAATGATATCACCTAGGATGGTGTACTTGTATGCCCAGCGAACGATCTTCATCTATCTTCTGTTGTATATTAGCGAACCACGTTGTCGAGGCACTGATCTGCAAAAATGTCGACTCAAACCGTATCCATGGGTTTCCTACGATCCGAATCAGTTCATGGTCAGTTGCTCCATGTAGTGCAATTCACGAGCCTGAGGTATTTCAATTTCTTGTAGACGAGTTCGGTACTATTTGCTACGTCCATGCACAAAACAGATCTACTTCCACTGCGATGATCCTGTTGCTTTTGACCTTACATTTCGAATGCATTGGCGCCTTGCAAATGCAACAGGCAAGCAACTCATTTAAGTTTTGCTTGTAACGGCTTTTTTTGAAAACGAACAATTCGTATTTTCCTCCGACAAAAAGGAGTCCAAGGCTATTTTCATTTTTGAAAGACAATAGAATTGGAAAGATCGTGCGCACTACTCGCGAAACTGTGTGAAAGTGTTAATATGATCTCGGTCTCCCGGACCTGGACTTCATGGTATTAGGACTAGCTCATAGTAGAAATAAAGGACGGAGAACAGCGACGCTAAGGCACGAGAAGGCTACAACGGAATAACTTTTTCGCTTGGCCCACCTGTGTCTAGTAGTTTTACAATCGAAAAGAAGAAAACGAGATGCAACGACAACAAGGAACAAACTTACGAGGTTTCTACCACTTATCAACCTGTTGAACTACGACTTGAGTACTATCGAAAAATAAGCGACATCATAAGGCTACAAATCAGAACATCAATCCATCGTTAAAGGGAAGAACCACCGGAAGATCGAACGACAGGGCGAAGCCGTCGACCACCTCCACGTTGGTATTCCAGAAGCGATTTTGGCCAGACTAGGCTACATCGCTCGATACCCAGAATAAAGTGGACGAAGATAACGAAAGGCAATGAACTTCCAACTCCAAGCCTGATCGAGAACGACAGATGAAATAAACGAAGCAAGCTGGAGCTGCTCCTGCTGTGTCAAGAAGCACCACACAGAAGACCATTGTTTTTTGCCTCTGTTCCTGCTCGTAATAAAGTGCGGCGACTTGATAAAAACAGCGAATTCATCGATCAAAGCAGCTACAACATCCGTCGAATAAAAGTTACTTACCCAGCTTTATCAGAAGCGCAGCCATGGCGGGTTCACTGGACGACTCTTCCGTGGTACGGCAGTTCGAAAATGGGCTGTACTGCCAGTCGATCGTCAGCGTCGTGTTTATGGCGTTCGCCATGACACTCATCCTCCTCGGGAGACGGGGGGAATTTTTCACGCGATTCGCCATCGGTTTCATCGCTATGCTGGCGGTGTTGCTGGCGTGGCCGATTTATCAAATGTAAAAATGTCTGGGTCTGGAAGAGTCATGCGGCTTTTGCATGACACAGAGGGTCTGGCATGGAAGCTCTAGCATCACAGGTTTCGAGAAGCTGCCGCAGTGCCGAATCCGCATGACAAATGCCCCACTTTGGTGACAAAAAGTGGGCAGCTTTTGCTGCCTATGCGTGAGAGACTTTTATGTGTTGTGAAATGCGCATCACAAGTTGCATTATTCCAGACCCAGACATATTTGCAATGCATACGATTATTTTGAGCAAGCTGTCCGCGTCCATCCACGTGGAAAGCCAGTACGTTTTTCTCGTGTTCTGGGTCGCGCCGTGTGCAATCGCAGGCTTGTTGCTGGCCTGCTTTCTGAAAGAGAAGTTTTTCTTCATCGCCGGCGCGGCGGCGGGCTGGTTCGTTGCGGCGCCGTTGATTGGACTTGTCAAGTACCTCATCCACTTCTCCAGGGGCGAGAATTACAACGCAGCCGAGGCCACGGGAAACTGGGGGGACATCATGTATTTTGATTTTTTTTCCATAAATGGTTCGAGTTTGTACTTGTCCGCTGTGTTCATGCGGCGTCTGCGATGTTGTAGTTTACACTTTCAACTCAAAGTGAAAGCGGTACTAGAATAGAGGTAGGGGGAGTCGGTTCTTCGAAACTAAGAAATAATTAAACCACGACCTCCTACATTTCAGGTGGATTCTCGTCACAATCGGCATCATGATCGGATGTGGTTTTCTGGTTATGTGCATGGAGAAGAAGCTCCGCCCTTGGGTGTACTCCCTCTTCACTGCCGGTCTCTTTAGCTCGGCGTTCGGCGAATTTCTCATCCTGATCGGCGCCTGGGCCGCCATGGCTGGCGCATCAACGAAGGAACAGTGCATGGAGCAACTTCTGGACGATACGATCTCGATCGGAGAGAGCGGGCACCGGGACTTTGGCGTGTACAGTTTACTTAAAACTTCCTACAACCTTTCATTTATCTTCTTGTGGTCTTCTATTTTTTCCATATTGCCATTGTTTCTGTCTGAGCGACAGTGCTCACGCGCAGCTCTATGGTGCGGCTAGTCGGAAGATTCATGAACGAGATTTCGACCCTTCGCAAACCCGCCAGGGATGATGTAATTCAGCAACTACACAACACAGGTGGACGTGGCAAACCGTTTTTCCAATGCGGCTCCCCCTGCCGCTGATGGGGTTGCGTGACGCGCACTTGTACGCAAACCTGGATCGGTTGGAAGCAGACCTCGAGAACATCAACTTTCCCGCCGACAAGGCCGCCGCCATCCTTCAAGCCTACTCCAAACAGTTTCGGTTTCAGGACGGATTGGTCGCCTGGGGCGTGCTCCTCGTTTGCTTTCTCTTCACGTTTGTACTGGCTTTCAGGGGCTGCAAGAAGAAGTGTTGCTCCGGATTCTGTTTTCCGGGCTACAAAGACACCGCAGCCGGCGACGGCATGAACGGAGGACCGAAGCCAACCGCGACCAGTCCGTTTTACCACCGATACGGCGGGCCGCGGAAAGTTGCGGAGAAGAACCACTGGGAGTCGGAGTCCGAGGTAAGCAATTACGATTCCGACTCGGATGACGAGCTGTACATGGAAGAGTACATCTACGAGTCGGACGACAGCTTGGCCTTTTGAAGGCCCACCTTCGGCGGGACTTCATCTGGAAGAGTTTGACGGTAAAAGTTGTGCTGTTACACAGCAAGTGTTGTTGACGCTGTGTGTGATGTACACTTACAACTTACACATCTAGAGAACAAAGGAAACGAAAAGAAATCATCGCTAGTACGTCTACGCTGTGCCCCGCAATCCGGACTCTCGGCCAGGTCTGCGAATGCTCTGGTTGATAGCTAAGTACAGAACTGCTCTTAAGAATACCTCGCCTTCAACAATCTGCTGCACGTGGAATTTTGACTACAACTTTGACACCCTAGAATACAGTAGAGTTGCTCGGCTAAGTATCTACTTTTGATTTTGTCTCGCATTATGTATCAACGACGTGATCGTTTGACTTCTGTTCCGAAAATATTGTACGATCTGAATACTTTGTACTTGTTGTATCCACCCAATCTCAAGGATTATCGGGGTAAAGCTTTTCTGACCGATTCTGGTTCTGCTCTCTCGTTCTACAATGCCCGTACATACTTTCTTTCACCTCAAGGAGGACTACTGAGCCAGAACTCCGTCCTGAAGTGACGGGCAAGTGGTTGATATCGATACATATGATAATTTGTATCCAAATGTTTAGCTCTTCAGTCCTCTGGTGACGGAGTTCCCCTTGTTGTAAAAAAAGTTTTGGATAGATTTGACGCATTTGAAGCTGTGCAGTGATGCACTACCCTAATAAAGGCACTCCCAGCTTCACTGACTCACAGAAACAAATAATGACAATTTATATGATTCGGCGGCATCAAATGAATTTGAATTTGTTCTGTAGCTGTATGACGAGGCAACCTCAACCTCAATCATCATCAGGGTATTGTAATTAAATGGGGTGCGTTATTCTTCTGTCTTGTCCAGTGTTTGATTCTAATGTGTGTGTGTAAGCGCATGGAAAGGATTCATCTTCCTCTTTTCGTTTTATCCGTACCAAATTATGTTGTTCTTGTTGCATAGTTTAATACAGAAATAATGCTTCAGGAATTTGAGAAGGATGTAATAGTGCTTGTGTGGTACTAGCTGGTCTGTTTTTTTGCGCTTTCTGTAGTTTCTTTTTCCTACTTTTATCTTTTGGAAATGGAAAAACTTACTTGAGTGCATCACTTTATGGTATGGAAGCTATCAAGTGGAAGATTGAATCAAAAAACGGAAAAAAGAGAAACACCTTCTTCGGTCCGTCGGTGCACTTCTCTTCTTCGCAAAGGAGAAGTTTCTCATGCGAGAAGCCCTGCTCGTGCTCCCCTTCGGAAACCTGATGAAGTGAAATTGCAATTTTCGTCAAAAATTCCAAGAATCAGGCTGCCCCGCCGAACGTGAACGCGAAGCTAGCAGAACGTTCTCTTTCTGCTTCCCTGTCACAGTGTTGATTCAAGAACTCAGTGTGGTTACGCTCCGCTTTGGCTGCCGCTGCCACACCAACATCGGCGATTAGCCTCAATATTGGGGAAAATGCTCTCTTTGTTGCAGTCACTACAATCAAATGATAATCACACCACGACTTCTATCGCTCTCGTATTCATTAATTCGCTTGTCGTGGGCCTCAATCGTCGCGATCGTTGCGGGACAGTTCTTGCGCATAAAGAAAAGGTCGCGCCCCGCTAACTATCATCGTTTACGTTTATTTTTATACAACCAGGTTTGCCTACTTTGCGTTTGTCTTTGGCTCGTGAATCATGTGAACATGTACATAAAGAAACATAAGAATGTAGGTCACATCGCACTCGTAGTCGTGTCAATTTTGGGCGCTTTCGTGGGTAACATGTTGGTGATGACATGGGTTGTGGTCTTGTTTGTTTTACGAAACAAGATTTTCATATCTATTTTTCAAATTCACGACTTATGTCGATGTTGGTAGCGCACCACCTATTTCTTCGACAAGACAAGTCAAGTGGAGGCAGGTGGGTCTATGCGTGTAGCGCTGCAAAAAAACGGTCATGTTTTGATTCCATGACGCGGAGCAGCCACAATTTCGTCCGTTCGCGCGCCGTGTTAGACTTAGTGCCTCTAGAAAAGAATTAGAAAAATGGCAGAGGTCTATAATTTTGCTGCGGAAGCTGCGGAGCTTCATGTTCATCATATTAGTTCGGCTTCGCTCCGCGGTGAGGAGCAGTTTGATCGGCGTGTGGACCATTTTGACCGGCAGCGCAAGGCGCCGCGGCTGTACTTTCAGAAAATCCACAATGAGCCTTTTCCGACGCAATGGCAGCGGGGACCGCCCAAGCTCCGGGAGGAGGTGGTTGCAAAGTTGGAAAAGCTGCAGAAAGTTCCCCGTGCTTCGCTGCGGTTCACGGCCGCCAACAACGACGTACCGCCGGCGATTGTGCTGCGTGTCGCGCTGCGGCAGGTGAACGCGCACCGGGAACTGCACCTGTTTGAAACGCCGGAGGATTTCGCCGTGTTATGCGACCACTACAAAATCCCCTGGCGCAGCATCTGCCGTGTGCGAACCGTGGCGGAGTTGACCGCGAAGGCCAGCTTTTTCGAGCAGAAACCCGCGTTGCCGGATATCAAGCCGTACCGGATCACCGACTTTGTCGACGGGACGTTGGACCCGCTGCTGGGCTCCGGTTTGGAGCCGGCGATTCTGGACACCATGCCAGATGCCCTGCGCCAGGAGTTGCAGGATCGCGTAGAAAAAGCGAAAAAGACGGTCATGAAGCTTTCCACGTCCGAGATTCTGAAGCAGGCCGCCGAGGCCGAGCGCGCACGGGCACCACCGAAGCGGAAACCGAAATGGGTCTACTGGGAGGGCTTGCGGGCGCGGAAGGAAGCGGAGAGAAAGAAACGCGCGGAGCACCAGCTGGCCGTGATAAATGAGGAAAGCCAAAGTCCGAAGAAGGGTAGTTCGAATTCCCCATCAAAACCCAATTATAAGTCCGCTTCATCAACAACCTCAAGCAGTCCGAGCAAGGCCGCAGCGGCCTCGCTTGACATCGACCGATCACAGTTTGCGGTGCCTGAACCTGGGTACGGGAACCTGGTCCAGAGGTTGAGTGACCTCTCCGGCTTTCTCGCGAACTCGGAGGAGATGGTATCAACTGTAAAAATGTCTGGGTCTGGAAACTTGTGATGCTGGGTGGCGTATCATGAGGCGGCGACAAGTGCTGGCTCAGCATGACAAATCTCTGAGCTTCGAGGTGTTGCCTATTCTGCATGACAAACTGCGTTTCTGCATGACAAAAAAACGCGGCTCTTGGGTAACGTGCATGACAGACTTTGGGGTCATGCTGGCAGAGCATGACAGACCTTCCATTCTTCCAGACCCAGACATTTTTACAATCCATAGATGGTGCCGATCCGCAACCCCGCGATCGGTCCTCTTGACCGGAAGCTGCAGCGCGATGCGGCCTATCCTGTGCAAAAGTATCGTACTCGTATTGCAATCATGCATTACAAATCTTTTCCTGAAGGTAAATTCGCATTACAAATTTCATTTCTCACGCTGAGGAAATTTGTAATGCATAATTTATACGAGTACGATACTTTTGCAGTTCATACGGCCGTGCGCGAGGGAGAGTATCCGCATGTTGGCGTGTGGAAGATTGGAAGCGAAAAGATGCGACTGCTGCGCGACAAGCAGCGGAGCAAACTACTCGGCGCAGCCGGCGACACAGGCACAGCTGGTCTTTCCCCACTGCCTCGAAACGGCGCGCCCATGAGTTATGACCAGAGGATCGAGACAGAGCGGTTCAGTCCAAAGCGGTATGGGTATCCGGAGCCGCCGGTGCACTTGGTGTCGCCCGACGAGCGCAAACTCTTCGCGGACGACTTTAATACCGCTTCCCGCATGTTCTCCTCGTCACAGAGCACTAGGCTGACAAACCTGGAAGGCTCTCGCGGCTCCCGAATGCGCACACGAAACAGCAAGTCTTCTTCGTCCTCGAACTTAGATCCGCGTGCGATCCCCTTCAGCAGCCCCGAGAAACTGCCCGGCCGGTACTTGAGCGGGAACGGAACGCAGGCGTATCAGGTGGGGGGCCACCAGTCCAGCGTCGACTTCAACTTGGGGCTGGACGCGGTGCGCGGGAACCGATCGAAGCTCTTCGACCAGTCAACCGAGTTCGGTACAACTGGGGAGCAAAGCCAGCATTTCGCGGACACGTCGGTCATGTTCTCGGACTGCAGTGCGCGGTCGCGGTCCCACAGTCCGGATGGGCTGCTGGTCCGCGAAAATTTCCAGAACAGCTTCACAGTGAATGGCGTGTCGCCGCAGGAGGAGAGAAACCCGGAGGACCTGGCGGGGCGGGTCGCTTTCCGAAGCCAGAGCCCGACGTCCGTCGTAAATTACAAGCGCGAGTTTTCCGCCCCCGCAGAATCCTACCGGCATCTCTCCCGGGTAGACCGCTGGCGCAACGACGCGCTGCGGTTTGCGCGCGAGAGTCAGCGGCTGAGCAAGGGGCCGAGGTATGTGCGCTCGTTGTTGGAGATTTTAACGGACCAAGTCGCGGTGCTGCAGCGCAGCGTGGAGTGGTCCGCAATCAACTACGCCTATGAAATGGCGTTGCCGCAGTCTGACAAATGGCCAGAGGAGGAGGATCGGTTGCACCACGCCGAGGAAAGCTTGTTGCGTTTGCAAAAGCGAACCATTCGGAAACAGGCGGAAGCGGTGGGACGCCAGGCGGACGTGTCCGACGTACAGCACGCCTTGCTCGCGAACTCAGCGCTGGAGTACGACCGCAGTCCACAATCCCTCGGCTGCATTCGCGACAGTCTGCCTCGGGCGCCGCAGTTGGAATTTACCACCAGCACTTCTGGAAGTGGGGCGCGCGTGGCGCACAGCCGTAGCCGCAGCCCTGGTGCGCAGCTGCACCATTCGACATCTAGGGTGCTCGACATTCACGACAGCACCACGACATATAACACCACAACAGGAGAACAAATTGGAGAGCACATTGTGCACCACAGTCGCAGCACGACGCAGACCTCCTTTTTCAAAAGCAACTCGCAGGAGTACAACGGGTATAATAGTAACCGGAACATGGGAAGCACGCAGAATTCGTTTTATCAGCCGCCGAAAAGTAAGTCCGGCACGCAGCAGTCGTGGTTCAAGCCACCCTGGACTTCGAAGAAGTCCATGACGCAGTCCTCCTGGTTCAATGCCTCGCAGACGAGCTTTTACTCCAAAGGATCGCGCGCCACGACAGCTGGCGGTGCAGGACCATCCTCAGGAGGGACAAACAGTTCCTCTGCCGGCACGACCCGCGTTCCCTCCCCCCGATATCAGGTCGAAACACCCCAGGGCTTCTTCAAAGTGAGCGTAGCCATGCCAACCAGTTATGAATTGCAAATATGTCTGGGTCTGGAAGATTGCCAGATTTGTCATGCGTGTCCAACATGACTCGGAACTCTGTCATGCGTAGGTGCAAAAAGATCGATGTATCTGTGATGCAAAAGCGCAGTCTGCCATGCGGAATAAGCTACACATAGCAGCTCAAAAACTTGTCATGCTTGGCCACGGATGACAGTGCGCCCAGTGTTCCCTGGTTTGCATCACAAGTTTCCAGACCCAGACATTTTTGCATTTGATACCAGCACGACATCCGCGATTTTCCGCAGCATCGACCGCCAGGAGTCCACGAGCCCGTGGCGTAGAAACACACACTCCGTGTTGCGCGACGGTGGAGTTGCCGAAGTGGCGACCTCGCACGAATCGCCGCGGCGAGGTAGGGTTCGCATGAGCACGAAGTCGCAAAGTTTTTCGCCCGCGAAAAACCCGAAGAATTCGCCGGCGAAGGGCGGAAACAGAAAACGGCGGGCGCGGGGCGAACGAACATCATCCTCCGCAGTTGCCGTTGACAACAGCAAGAATAGCAAAGAGAAAGATCATGAAGATGCCCCCCCAGGGTCCGGATCCTCCTCCGCATCATCCGCGAGCACTGCGTCCGCCTCCAGTAGTCCGATAAAACTGAGGAAGCAGCGGCCGCCGGTCACTGGCGTCGTGGGACCGCCCGGGGAAAGTACGTACAAGCCCCCGGACCCGGTTCGCGACTTCAAGGCTGAGCTGATGGAGAAGGGGATGAAGAGCACCAACATCAAGCCGGTCCCACGCCTCCCGGATCTGCGTCCTAACGTCCGGGACAATGCGTTCACCAGTCCGGCTTTCGTCCGCTACACCACGACGGCCGCAGTGTCGTCGCAGGCACGGGTGCTGGAAGTCACCTCGCTCTACAACGCGCACCCAACGCCGATGACAACCAGTAAGATGATGGCCTCCGCGTCGCAGGAGGGGTGGAGAACGGAGCTGGAAAACAGAAACAACAGCAGCTCGACGGAATTTTCTTCGGACGAGGGAATCATTCCGAAACCGGACGAGCAGGTGCCGGTGATCTCGAAAAACGTGGGCGTGTGGCGAGTCCCGGAGCCGCAGTCTCGCACACTCTTGCCGGCGGAGGCGCAGGCCGTCGACGGCCTGATTCACCTGACCGGGCAGAAGGCGCCGGAGTGCGGCATGGCGGTCGTGCAGGACGAGTTCGCAGCGCGAGCGGAAGAAGAGCGAATTTTGGAGGAACAGGAAGCGGAAATCGAAAGACAAAATCGACGTGCCGAGGAGTTGGAAAGGCAGAAGGCGGTAGCGTCGCGCAGTACAAGTCCCGCAAGCTCGCCCAAGAATGGAAAGCACTCTCCCTCCACCGGCGTGCACAGGCAGAAAACATCCAGCCAGCTTCTCAACAACAGCGGGAACAAACATCAGCCTGAAGTAGACTCGTCCTCAGCTGCTGCCTCACCGAGTGCGTCACCGAAAAATTTTGTGAGTGGCAAGCAGCTCGCCACGGGGACGCACGAATTGGACTCGCACAACGCAACTTTGGTCGTGGCCCCCGCGTCTTTTGACACGAATCCCCACACAAGTACGACGTTCACCACGGAAACCGTTTTCGAGAAGAGTGGCAAGGGGTCTTTCCGGAACCCGAGCGAATACGAAATCCACCACTCCAAGCAGTTGGAAACGCCACCAGCAACAGCAGGAACGGCGCATCCCGGCAGCGGACTGCAGAGTTTGCATGGCACGAAGACCAGTTTCTTTTCCACTGCGTCCTCGATCCAGACCGCCGGTTCCATGTTCTCTTCCGCCGGATTGGAATCACGCGGTGGAAACACTTCGAAAACGCTTCCACCATTGGGAGAGGGGGAGATGTTAATAATAATACCCCCAAATAATTATAACGCGAGTATGTTGAGCTACCGCCCCGATGGCAAGGACTACATCTCGGTTTTAGACAACGAGTACCTGCGTGTGCCCAAAGATACGGATCCGCTGAAGGTCTTGGTCGAGTCCGCGAACAAACTCGTGGCGCATCCGTTGCCGTCGCGGCGAGCCGCAAGGGATTTTGACACGCTGCTGGAGAAATGGAAGCGCGACTTGATGCGCAGCGAGCGGATCGCGCGTCAGAGCTGGCGTTTGATTGAATATTCGCCCTGCGGCGAGCCCTTCTTCGAATTCTGTGTGTGTGACGTGTGCAAAAACGCGTACTGGCTGAAGTATCGGTATCACCACCCGGCGGACTCGTCGCAGGACAAGGAGCTAGACCCCTTGACCGGGCAGCCACGGAACCCTGAGGAAAAGGACAAAAAGCAAACCGATGGCACAACAGCCACCTCCGGGGCTGGTGGTCCAGCTGCTGGCGCCGAACAGCAACAGGATCCTAACGCTGCTGCATCTGCTTCCAATGACAACACGTCGAGTGCGCAGCAGCTCGCTTTGGCCCTCCGGAACGCGGACAAAAAAACCGTTGTTCTCCTGATTGACGGAAAATACTTGCTGAACCCCCTTGCGCTGGAAGCCGGCCGCGACTCGCTGAAGATCGGGTACGGGGTGGCGAACGTGCCTCCTTACGTGTGGGAGGACCAGGTGGCACCCAAATACTTCCTCGCGGACGTCGGGTTCGTGATCCGCGGCTTCGATCGGTTCGCGGCCGCCCCGCGCGTTTTACCGGACGTCGCGCCCCACTCCGTGAAAAAGCTACTTGGCGAGCGGAGCTGTGTGGAGCTGCTCGCCTACCTCGGCCACGTGCGGAAAGACCGGGGGCGGGAAGAGTCGACGGAGGTGGAGCGCGAACTCCAGCGCATCCGGCTCTTCGCGGGCTTCGGGAACCAACTGGATTTCAACTCCTTTTTGCTCGTCTACAAGCTGTACTGCGACGCGATAACGACCAAGTGGTACCGCAGCTTCCAAACTATTTTTGGCCGCAGCATGCGGCAAGCAGCACTGCTGCAACAGAAAACCATGGCGGCCGAGGGCAGTGCTCTTACCGGTGCCGACGGGGAGCAGGCTTCATCTCAGCCTGCCGCCGATGGTGCAGTTGCAACCAGACAAGCCGGAGCAGCAGATGAGAGCAGCGCGAATCAAGACCAAACCACTGTCGTCAAGAAAGCGAACTCTCGGATAAGCATCGTGGAGCGATTTTTCCAGGCTCCGGCAATACCAGGGAAGGCGCAGATGTTCGATACGCACTCGGTGTTCACCGATACCATGCAGCGTACCATGTACATGTGCGGGTTCCGCGAGCTGCGGCCAATGGCCATGGTGGAGTGCTGCGGCATTGCGGGGATCAACTGGCGGTACGGGCCGACGTTCCAGCAATTCTTCCAGTGCTGCCTGCTGCTCTTCCGCAGTTTCCAGTTCCCGCCCTCGGACTTCGTGCGGTACCAGAAGCGGTGGTGCAATCGGTTCAATGCGGAGGGGCACTTGGACGCGCAGAACGGGCAAAACCGCGCGAAGGGGTTGGAGACGGCGGGGGAGAGCGAGCTGCCCTCCCACCTCGCTGCGATGATGGAAGCGGCGCGCGGAGGCGGCGACACCGCGTCGAGCACGACTGGGTTCGTTTCCTCCGCAGCTGATAATGAGGGCGGTGGGGCTGGCGGTCAGCCAGCAGGCGGGGAAGTGTCCCGGGACCAGCTGCAGAAGGACGCGAGCGGGCTGCTTTCGAAGGCGCTGATGTTTGCCGGGTCGGTGGGGTTGCGGGACGCGAAAATCGAGACCCCCGCGGTCTTCCGCAGCCACGGCGTTTTGAAACTGGTCGGGTCCGTCAGTGTCGAGGAGGTGGCGCAGAACCCAGTGAACGGTTGCTTCGGCAACCCGGCGGTGGTCCGCGACCTTTTGCTGGAAGAAGCGACCTTGCCGGAAACACGGAACGCGATGCTGACGGAATTCGAAGCCGTGATCGGGGACGCGATGATCGAGCAGGCGCGCAGCATGGGCTATCGCATTGGCGACGAGCAGTGGCGGTTCACTCGTGACGCGGAGAATGCCGCAAAGGCAGCGGATTCAATCAAGGAGGACGACGGCGATGAGTCAGCCTCCTCTTCGACGACCGCCGGAGGAAGTACTAGCGGATCAGCTACTTCATCCTCCAGCGCCATTGCATCTGGTAGTTCTGTTGAACAAGCGAGGACTGCTGGAGATCAGCAGGCCGGGATAAAATCGCAGGCAGAAGTAGAGCACTCGTCCGATGCTGATGGGGCGCATGACCAGGACTCGCTGCACCTGAAGAAGGCGGGCGATACGAGTTGGCATCGTGCAAGCTGCTACCGGGACTTCCGTGACACTGCCCTTGCCTTGTCGGGTGTGTCGAATGAACTGAAGAAGAAGAAACCAAATCAGAAAGATCCCATGGAAAAGATCCCGCCCGAGGCACCCATTGCGTTTGATTTCCTGGATTACATGCGCGCCGTTCGCGTCGCTCGGAACATCGAGACGCGGCAGGCGATGGAGCTCTTCTTGAACTTCGACGCAGACGGCAGTCTGCGGTTGAGCGCGGGCGAGATTGCATTATTGCTGATCGCGTTGGAGTGTTCCTGCGACCTCGACTGCCTCGTGGAAGCATTGACGCTGTACGGAACCTGGACGGCACGCACGGAGATCGAAGAAGGCGAGGAAAACATGTTTGCTCGTTCCTTGCGGATCGAAACAGCCTCGCCGGGGGACGACCACAGCACATCGTCGGAAGAAGCAAGTGCGCACTCCAGTGGTTCGGAAGCTGGCGAGGACGAGCACAGCAAGGCCGCTGCGTTGACAGCAACGCTAGCACCAAGCTCGGAGCTGCTAGAGGCTGGAACTACAGGAATAACCGAAGCGAAGGCCGACTCCGAGGCGAAGTCACCGGCAACGCCAAAGATCAATCCGTTCGGAAAACTCCCTATGGGCGGTGGAGCAGCGAGCGTGTTTACAATGGCAAAGATAAATGCAAAGTTAGCGCCACGTAACAAAGATGCCAGTAAAGCCAGCAAAGGGCCGAAGTTGGATGCTTTCGGCCGTATCGTCCGTCCAAAACAGAATCGTGCTCGATCTGCTGATGCACCGACAAAGCATATCTACCCGAAATGGACGAGCTACCTTCTCGATCCAAAACTCCACACTGCGCTGGAGGTTTTTGCAGACCCACCTCCCAATGCAACAGGTGGAGCAGGAGGCAATGCGCAATCCTCAGCAGCTGCTGCAAGTTCTGCGGGCGCAGCTACCGCTTCCGGTGCAGCTACTGGTGCCACGACAGCAACGTTGAGCAAGAAAGAGCGGCGCACGCTCACTCTGCGACGGTCTTTTTCCGCCGATGCGTTTGAGCACGAGGAGCGGCGCTTAGAGTACTTGCACCATGCTCCGGTGTCCGGTCCTCTGACCCAAAAGCAGGCCGACGTGCGAAAGCAGCGCCTGGCCGAGCGCGAGGACGAGGGTGCGCGGCCACCAGCGGCGAGTATGCATGATCAACTCGATGACGAAACCCCGGCGTCCGAAACAGTTGCGTTGCAGCAGTTTGACCAGTACTATGCGCTCGTGGAAAACTTTGTTCTCCCTCTGGGAACGAACCGCAGCAAGCTTCATCGCGACAGTGCGATCACCCCGGTCGGGCACCAGCAGGACGTGATGCTGAAGCTACCGAAAGCCTCCCGCTTGAGTTACGCATCAACCCGAAGCAAAGTGTTCCAAAAAGTGACGAGGTGGCGCGCCAGGCAGCAGCGACGAACCGCCAAGGGTCGGGGGGTGGGCGGCGGTCTTGTGTCAACATCCCTCGGCAACACCACGGACGAGCAATCAACCACTTCCGTTGCTGCAGGAGCGCCTGCTGGTGCAGCTGCTGCAGCCGCTCCAAGCGATACTAGTAGTCCGAACAAGCTAAAAATGGGTCGCATGTTGCTGAAGCGGAGCAGCACGGTGGCTTCCTCTTCGCCCAGCACCAGCACAACGAACAAAGACCAGCAATTATACGACGACGAAGCGTACTCGCAGGCGACCGCGAGCGAGGACTGTCCGGTAGAGTACAGCGACGACGAGGAGGAGGCTTTGCCGCCGGAACTCGAGGTGCCATTCGAGCATTTGCTCCGGTTTCTCGGGCACGTGCAGACTTCGAGCGGGTTCGGACCCCGGATGCGCGCGCTCTACGAAAAAATGTTTTTACAGAACGCGAAAACAAATCCGCGTACCGGCGTCACGGAACTGCCGAGTAGGCAAGTCGTTGAATACGTAGTCGCGTGGTGTTTCGCGCCCTACGAGCACGCGAGAATCCACCGGGCGCTGATGCGAGAAACATTTGAAAACTTGTCGCTGGGAGAACTGCTGCAGCTTCTGCGGAGGCTGGAGAACGTACTACTCAAGGACTGGCACAGGGCCTTTTTCAAGGCGTACGTCAGCCGTTTACTGGATTCTTGCAGCGCTAACGCAGAGGAGCTCAAGGCCGAAACGCACACGACACGGAATGCCAGCGAACTGCAGCGCCGCAGGCATGTCTACCACATGCTCACGCGGGGTATGTTCCAACCCCATCCGCGACACGCGATTTCCAATGTCGCGTTTCTCAGGATGTTCTACCCGGAGATCGAGGAACTGGGGATTCCGAAAAGCAACGTAGCGAAATTGCTAGAGCAACAGAGCGGAGCGGGCGCCGTCGCAGCTAGCGCTGCAGGTCCGGCCGATCAAACCGCCGGCGCGTCATCTTCAAGTTCATCTTCTGCGAATAAATCGAGCAACTTTTTTCCCGAGCCGGAGCTGGCCCAGGAAGTTCGCACTTTGTTGCGGGAGTGCGGGATTGACCGCGAGGTGTTGCTGAAACGCGTGGAAGTTCGGTGGCACGACGTGGTTTCGTACCTTCGAATTTGTCGCGAGCGCGCGATCCTGAAACACGAGGCCAGCGCGGGCTTCTCGCAGTCTCAGCAGCGCGACGTGAAGTTGCATTTTTGTGGGTTTTTCGAGCTGGACCCCAAGTTCACACCTTTGCTCGCGTCTGAGGTGAAGGCGCTACAGGAGGGCAAGGGACAGCAGACATTTGGGAAGAGCTCGAATTTGCTGCGGAAAATGGAGTCGCGCGCGTTCGCAGACTCGAAGATGGTGCTGAACAAAGACGCCGTCGCCGCAATCGCAGCGAAGGGCAGTGAAGCCGACGGGCTTGGAGGCAGCAACGCGGTTTCCTCGTCTCCGTCAAAAGACCTCGGCTTTTCAGGAGCAAACTTGATGTTTTCTTCCTCTCCAATCGAGGCCGCAGTTATCGAAACGTCGAAACCGGACGAACAGGCGCGGCCCGAGGAAACAGGCGCGACTCCACAACTTATCAAAAGGAAAAAACCCCCCTCCCCATATCAAAACGAAACTTCTGATGCTGGATTTGTATACATAAATCCGAGCTGTCTTGCTGGAAAGCACTGCAGGCCCATACCAAGTGTGAGCAGAGAGGTTTTGGCCTAGGCGCTTAGCATGAAAAACGTCCGCGCCCTAGACCCAACAGCATGACAAACCGCCTGCACAATGCCGCGGAGCCTGCGCCGGAGTTGCCTTCTTGCAAGACAGACACGATTTGTGACCACAAATCAGCATCACAAATAATTTCCAAAAATATACTTTTTCAGTATGGGGAGGGGGGATTTTTCCTTTTGATACAATTGCTTTTCGAGGAGGACATTTTGAACATTCCGCTGTTCGAAGATAAGCCGGAAGCAGAGGAGGATATTGCGGACGAAGCGGCGGAGATGAAAACGCGATTCCCATCACAGTCCCGCCTTCTGTCCCTCGGTCTGGTCGACAAGGGGCGCGAACTCCCGCCCGCCATGGGGCGCAAGCACCGCCGGCGCGAACAGCGTAAGAAACAGTCCTCCCGACTGAGTTCCCCGGCGTCCAGCCGCAGCTCGCCATTGTCCAGCCCCTTCGGCAATTCCGATCCGCGCGGGGTCCGCGTCGCCGGTCGGTTCGGATTAAAGGCCGTCTCTTCACCTGGCACGGCAACGCCCAGCGTCCCGGGAACGACGACGGTGAACAGCTTAGCGCAGGTGAGTCTGACCAAAGTGGACTTGTCCGGCGTGGGGAGCTACGACCCGTACAAGAAAATCGACCCGGAGAAGGAGCTGGACCCGGGCCTCTACAACGGGACCAAGCCGATGTTGCAAGAGAAACCGCAGTACCCGGAGCCCCTGGTCCAGCTGGAAATTAGCGCGCAGCGGGTGAAGAAATTCCTCGCGGAGATCTGGCCGGGCTGCAAACAGAGTTCCGACAACCGGAACTGGTTAGAGGTGCAAATGGCGTACTTGCGATCCTCGTTTGGGGATCAATTCGGTTTCAATCACGCACTGCACTTCTGCAAGGCGGTGCAGGAAAAATGCCTGCGAGAACAGCGGGAGTCCGCTTCTCTGGCATTCATCAAGCCGGTATCAATCGTGAATTATTTTTTGTGCCGCTGACTTTGACTCAGACTCTTTGTTTCTCTTTCGCTCGCTTGCGATAATTCCGGATTCTCTTTGTGTTTCCGCATACTGATGTCACCTAACCCTAAGAGAAGGTCCAAGCCACGTCTGGTTTGACAAATCCAACAAAATATAAAATAATCGAGTAGAAGCCCTGCTGGGTCGTTGATGATAAAACTACACAAACAGACTGAATGCGCTGCCTTCTTGATGCTCTCAATTTATAGAAAAATCAACACTTCAGGTTGATCATTACCCCGGTCTTGTGACCCTGCACAGTGATGCTGCGGCAAGTCTCCGCCGGATTTTCCTTAAACTCGCAGATCAACACGAAGACGACTGCGTCCCTTTTTTGCAGGTACTGCTAAAGGGAGCAACCACTAGAACCTTCCACCACGCTGGTTGGTTGTATTTCAAAATGAAAACTTCAATTTGTCTACTACTTTAATACGTACATGTGCAACGACGCTAGCGCTCAAATTCGAAACAGACATGATTCGGCATCTGCTTCAGCACATTGCTCAACATCATAAATTTATTTTCCAGGTAAAAAACGCTTGGATCGGGCGGCTACCACGCAGTGAGCAATTGGAGACTCTGATCAACGAAGAGCCTTACTTGCGCGTGAAGGAGTTCCCCGGCGGTCGCCACACACCCATCCGCCTACCTGCGAGACAGGACGTCATCAGTGTCTGGAACCGGATTGCGGAGAAGAAGGTGAAGAACAAAGACAAGAAAGATGCGGCAAATAGTCCGACCAATATGGCGGGTAAGACCCCGAAGGGGATGAAGGGCACCTCCGCACAGCTGATCAGCATGAACAACCCGTCCTCGCGTGTTCGGAACCAGAAGCAGGCAAGAAATTCGCCAATGGAGCGGTTGTCCGGGATAGACCGGCTGGCCCCGGAGACGGTCGAGGAACCCCCAGTGCAGCGGCTGAGCTACCCGGGCTTTATCGTGTTGTTCCGCTTTCTGAAGCACTTCCACGTGCAGGGCGTGTTTCCAAGAAAACGAAAAAACGCAGACGCAGGGACAAACTTCGTGCCCAGTAAGTCCGCACATCTAAGCGTTTTGCTGCATTAAGCAAACTACGGATAAGGAGCGATAATGATCTCAAGTATTCAGATTCACCATTCACTATCACTACATACTAAGACAAGTTACTCCTCAAAATCAATAAAACAGCGAGCTTTATACTCTCGCAATTTCAGTCGCAGTCCATGGTTTTTCATGTGAAACGACATGATCCACCGAAATATTCAAGACAAACTTTCACTGTGGCGCCAGCCGTACAAACTACTACATTCTTTCAAGACAAGCCACGTTAACCTTTTAACAAACTCGCTCATCTTCATCCTACTTAGCCTTGTCGAAAAATGGCTCCAGCTGCTGCTCCGGCATAAGCAACGGACCGCCCAAAATTGAAAACCAAGATATCGAAGCGATCGGCAACTTGTCGCAATATTATTTGCCGTCTTAACAACATCAACTTAAATTTTTACGTTAGAATAGCTCTGTACATCAACACATCATCACCGCTGCGTCTGAAAAGTCGCGCACACACAATCTTGAAGTCTATTAGGTTGAGGTTCACGAAGTTGCGTCTCAATCGAATCTTTTCAAGTACTACATTCATCCTGGTGACTCTGACTGCTTGTATTTTCTGTAGACAAACTACCGCTATACAATCTCATTTTGGTTTCTTTCAGCATCAGCTCCGCTTCATCTCGCTTTTGTACATCAATCGAAATCCGTGCTATGCCTGTGGCTGCGTAACCACGGAGCTACTGAAATTCTTGGAAAAATAAAACTGCTCAACATCCGAGAGAGCGTTGTGCCTTGTTTTTTGTCTGTACAGAAAGTTGCTTAGGAATAGGAATCAGGAACTCTGGATGTATTAAAAGTGAACAAGGATGCTGTCCTCGACAGCACAAAAAGTGAACAAGAAGACGCCGACGAACCATGATTGCGGCTCAATTACAATTGCATTGCTGCAGGAGAAGCAAACGAAAAAACCTCTGGCAAAGCACAAGATCATCGCATTCATTCGGTACTTTGATGTGCTATGATTCGATGTTTTGATGTGCTATGTACATTTCGGTGTTGTTTAGTAAAAATCATCATTCGGTGCTGGTGGTCGCGTCAAAGTAGAGTCGGATAAGCGAACTTCGGTGTAGAAGATCTGGCTTCCATGAAATTTACCATGAATAAATTTGACCAGCACGACATTGGCCTCGGTAATGAATGGCTTGCTAGTTGTTTTCGGGCGCTTCGGTCTTTTGGACTTTTCTGTCGGTGAGACGAACTGAAACCCACGACCAAGTTCATTCTTCGTGGTCGAGCGCTTTCCGTCTTCCCACGCTCGCTGTATATCACGTAGCCTCGCACGACTTTGTAACCAGCAGAGATGATGATGAAAGAATGTATAAAGATTCAAAAAAAAATGAAACTAACCTTAAGACGCAGGCCTTTCTTTGTTTTCCATTCTACCAACATTCACAAATGGTTTTCAACATAATCGCCGCTGATTTGATGTTTTTGTAGAACGCAGTGCAGCGCGAGCGCGCTGATTGCGTCATGATGTTTATCTTTGACTGGCTTCGCGCACGGTTCGTTGACCCTATTACCTCCGAAATGGCGTGATAGATCATGGAGACTCGCAGCAATCTTTATGGAGATCTTTTAGAGCTGCAGCAGCAGCAGAGTGAAAACACGCCAGGGGTGTCGTTCTTCGGACCCAATGCGACCAACAAAACCAGCAGCAACTTTCGGAGCAGACCTTCAGCAAAAATGAAACAGTCTGCTGTGCCGGTGCAGGTAGCGTCCGGTTACACCTTTCAGCCTCAAGAGAATCTAGGACAGCTGCAAGGCGGAAGGGCAACATCGTCGCGTGTGGGGCAGCTTGCCGCAGGTGGTACTGTTGATGAAGAACATCAAAGTGCTCCCGTGGGAGGACCCTCTGCAAAGATTGAGGATTCCGTCGCACTCGACTCGTTTGGCTACCGAGCGTATGAGCAGCGACAACTGACGAAGAAACGACAAAAGGAACAGGCTCTGGTGAGTGTTAAACTTCAGCATGATGATTTTGAAGAGTTCGTGGCCACAAAGCAAAAAGAACAAGCCCAGGCGCAGGCACTAAAACAAGCCGAAGCTGCTGCTGCCCAGGGTCCTCAAGTGAAGACGATGAAGAGTGCTAGAGCAGTTTCTACGCGAGGATTTCCTTCCCAGCGTCCGCCGACCACATTCACCATGCCGAGCACGCATCGATCCACCAGGACGCGCGGGCGTATGGTCAGGCAGCGCACCGGAAAGGCACCCTGCTGCCTGCGCGCCCCTTTCGCCCCATGGCCCTTGCTAATCCCCGACGTTGACGCCGACAACGAAGGTGTCACAAGCGGCGACGAAAATGGTCGTGCCACGACTTCTCGGAAGACGACCTTTGGGCAAAGTCGAACGACTGGCTGCATTTTGCACCGTGTGTACTGCCAGTGGATCCCGTTTACCTTCGCACTCTTGATTGTCGTCGCCACGATTACTTGTTTGATCGTAGCAGTCAACTTCGAGGACGGAGGCTTGAGCACGAAGAAGCTTAAAAACGGGACCATCATCACCCGCGACTGGCCGTTCTACCAATACGCCGTCAGCCACTACCTCGACGACGGCTTCAACGTGGCGATTCCCACCTTTTTCTGCTCCTCCGTCCTGATGTTTTTCTTCATGGTGGCCCGGCATCCGGTCGCGGATTGCTGCCTGCACCGGAGCGCTTCGGCGAAGCGACGGCAAACGTATACGGAAACCGTAGCGCTCCTAAACGCAGAGATGAACGACGAGCATATTTTTAACGTGGACCCCCGTCGGGGCTCGTTTGCCGCCGACCTGTTGCCGACGCCGCCAGGAGGAAATAAAATGGGGAAGTGCGCGATTCACTGCGCGGCCTGCTGTGCAAATTTCAGCTGCACGAATTTGGTCTTTGTTATTTTCGGCGCCATATCGGTGGTCGGTGTCGCCGGCGTGGCGCTCTTCACCAACGGCGTCTCGAGACGGGAGACTGCCAAGAAATATCTCCTGCGTCTCCCCCAACTCCATCTTACCTTTGCGACGGTTTTTTTCATCTCCATCGCCATTTACCAGACCCTGCACACGATCTTCCTGATCTTGGATCTTTTTCAAACCTGTTACTGCTGCAAGGCCGTGTGCCCGCGAGGCTGCTGCGACGATTACGAAAGCGATGACGAGAGTGATTCGGAGGACGCAGACGGCATTCTGGAGATGATGGCGCAGCAAGCGGCCTCTACCCGCGGCGAGAGAATTTCGCGGCAGCTGGATGCGGTCGTGGGGTCGAAAGGGTACAACAGGGTCGAGCGCGCAGCGATGGTCCCGAGAAACTTCTGTACCATCACCGTTGCGATAGTGTGTTTGTGCCTGAATGTGCTGACGATCACCCACTACCTCATTTGGAATTCTAACGGAAGTGGCGCAAAAAAAGAATTCAACTACCACGAGTGGCTCGCCGTGTTTTACATCTTTCTGTACTTTATCGCCGTCGGCATTCTCACCCTGCAGCACGGTAAAAGAACCGAGGCAGTGTCGTGCAGATCTAATTGCTGTCGCGCCGATCGTGACAGGGTCTAGTTTTTGGTGGATTAAATTGAAAAGAGATCATGACGCGATCGATCAAGACAAGATAGAGGAAATGGGACGCTGCAGCCCTACTCTATTTCTGTAACTTTCTGCGAGCACCCGCCAGCGTAAGTCAAGTAAAGCGTGCTACATGCAGCTCGTCCTTGATCCGTATGTTGACTTACCTACGTTTTCTGGATATGAGTCCTGACATGGCATGCATGATTTTTGTTCTTCACAAGTATGACCACGTAAGGAGGCGCAATCAATTCGAATTGAGTTGCTTCCGGAATTGGTGGAATTGCAGTGGACATTCACGTGAAATAAGTTACCTTTTTTTCGTTTCATAATTTCCATGCGATGAGACTGGTGCATTGCCAGCACTGGCAGCTTCTGACATCATCTAGTGATTCTCATTCCTGTTTTGGCGTTCTCATGCTAAGCATATGGTTGCAGTGTTGTGCTGAACCAAAGGACAAAAAAGACTGAAACTACTGAGACAACACAATCATATAACTGTCTCAGGACAGAGGTGAACCAGGACCACAAACTACCGCCTTGGACGCATTCTGTTTGTCAGAAACGAGGAAGCGCGCTGGATGAAATCGGCGAAAAGAAAACAGATAAAAAGAGGACATGACTGTGGCACTAATGTATGTCTGTTTTCATCCTTTTTCCCTATCCGTTGTTCGCTCTACAACGACCTGCAAGTGCAATATTTGAAGCGATGAGTTTTATATATTGACTCCCCGTGTTGAGGACCTAGAGGTAGAGCCAGAGCTTAAGCTTGTCTGTTATGTGGGATCTTGGATTTTTTCCATGGATGTCAGATGCTAAGACTAACTGGAGTTTAGTACGTGAGTCGGTTTCATCGAGAAGTGCATGTAAATGTGAAAAGCCATGAAACTGTCGAGAATGTGATCAACGTGGTGAAAAATAAAGAACCATCATTGTTGTGAAAAAAGGAGGATCTATGTCTATCACGACGCAAGCCAAATAGTATATTGACACAAAGATCGATCAGTGACACTTAACTACCTTACATGCTTCTATCTGAGTGCAGCAAAATTCATACACCTGAGCCTGCGTGTGATGTAGATGTTATGGATTCGGATTCCGTCGTTTCTGTGTGAATAAGAATAATTAATATCGGTCGATGTGGAGGAAGGAAGTCCTCGAGGTTGTCAGTCAGGAATATTCATTTTCACTTTCAACTGTGCTCTCTGAAGGAACTAGACAGCCAATACAGTGTGCTTGTTTGTTCTCGACGTACTTAGCTCGCCTCCTTGGCGCGTTTCCTTAGTTTGTATGCCTCCTTGACATTGTCTACTTGCATTTTTCCACGATCTCTGTCTACTTGCATTTTTCCACGATGGTATCCACCTCCGATGAGTCCCATGTGCGCGGCCGCATTGCGGCGCCGCTCCTCTCTTCGAGAACAAGCGAAGTTGCAGTCGACTACAATGAACAAAGGCAAAAGAACGCATCATCGCCGCCCAATCTTCCGGGAAGCAGTAGATCTGACGAACACCGTAATTATCCAAAGTCGCGCACTTCAGCTACGTCAGCAACAGGAGCGCCTTCATCCACCGCCCCTACCACCACAGGTTGCGTCTGCGAGACGAGTCCCGTTTTGATCGGTTGCGGACTCGTGAACGGCATTTTGAACAATGCGAGTTTTTGCGTTTTGCTCGGCGCGTCGCAGAAGATGGCGAGCGATTTCATGGAAATCGACAAAGTGTCGCTCCTCACCTGTTTGTCCACCGTGGGTTGCCTGATCGGCATTCTGACGAATGCCAAACTCTGTGTGGGTACCTGCAGCGAGAAGTTCCGGTTGTTGCTGCTGCTGACGCTGGTCACCACCGGCTATGTTATGATCATCATTGCCTACACCGCGTTACTGGGCCACTCCGCTGGGTTCTACCTGTGCGTGCTGGGTGCCGCAATCCTTGGTGGTGCGCAGGCGGCGGGGGAAGTACTGAATCTAACTTTGTGCATATGGAAAGAAAAAAGTTTGTCACAGTCACTAACTTGCAGGTTTTGCATTACAAATTTTTTTGGCATCACAAGTTTTCCTAGTATTGCAGAAACACTAGGGAAATCCCCTATGAAGCTTGGCTGTCATGCATTTTTACGCATGACAGCCAATTTTGTATTGCAAAAATGCGCATGAGTAATCGTGACGAACTTTTTTTGTTTGATAGTGCAAGAGCTTTGTTCCGGGAATGCTCTCCAGCTGGGGCGCGGGGACGGGGTTGTCCGGAATCTTTGGTTATGCATTGCAAATATGTCTGGGTCTGGAAGGTGGTAACCTGTGATGCTGTCTTCGGATTCCAAAAAGATCTGCATTGCACCACCAGCAGGAGGAGTCCAGTTTGTGCTACGCGGGGAGGGCATTTCTCATGCGGTATAGGCATCCCATCAGAAAGCCCTCACAAAATCTATGATGCCAGGGCATGCATCACAGACATCAGTACGCATGCAAAATGTGCATGACAAACACGGCAACATTCCAGACCCAGACACTTTTGCATTTGATATTGATCCGACGATCTACTTGCTTCTGACTTCCGGCTGCGGGTTAAACACGGGGGAGACCGCGTTCGTGTTAATTGCGTCACTTCCACTCTACTTTCTCTGTTTCTACACGGTGGTCGAGAAGCGGGACGCCCAGCTCGAGTTGCAGCAGTACCGGGACAGAAGGTCCTCTGGCCGGGAGCATATACCCGCACCACGACCACAGGAGCAGCTCCTCGAGGACAACTATCCAATTGCGATCGAAACTGTCGCAGCAGAGGTGGAAACCATGCCAGGACCGCACCAGCAAGAGTCTTCTAGTACAGATACAGGAGGAAGTACAACAACTTCAGGCTCCTCGTCGTCGTCGAGTAACCATGAGCCTGAGCAGGCCCACGCCGCGACAGTAGAAGGATCATCTGCTGGGACGACTGCAAATGTGGTGGAGGTAGCTGCAGCCACGACCTCCGCTTTAGTACCAGCAGTGGCTGCTCCTCCTGAATGCTCTTCATCAAGGCGATCTACTTGCGAAGGAGGAACCGATGATGTCGCTCCAGTAAGCCTCAACCGTACCAGCAGGACCAGAACTGTTTCATCTGCGATAATTATCTCCTCACCCAGAACGCCTTCCCCCATCACCTCACGGCCGCCCGGGCGTACCTCTTCGAAGCCCGAGTTTATGTCACCCCAGCGAGCGGCTTTTGACGAGGACGAGGCCGAGGTCCAGCCCCTCCCGCTCACTTTGGAGAACTTCAAAAGCGTGATGCGCGGGCGGTGTCGCTTGATCATGGCGAACATGGTAGCGGTTTATTCGCTATCAACTGCAAAAGTATCGTACTAGTAGTAATTGCATTACAAATTATTGCCTCAGCATGACAAATGGAATTTGTCATGCTGTTTTATCTTGGAAAGGATATTTGTCATGCATAGCTGCAATTGGTACGAGTGCGATACAACTTTTGCACAGAATATTCGCTGGAGTACCTGATCATGTCCGGATTCGTGGATCGCGTCACCCTGTTATGCATTGCAGATATGTCTGGGTCTGGGGGGTGACGACTTGTTATGCTGTCTTTGGATTCTAAAAAAATGTGTATTGCATGACCAGCAAGAGGGAGCCAGTTTGTGCTGCGCGGGGAGGGCATTTCTCATGCGGGATAGGCATCCGCAAGCTCTCTAAAAATCTGTGATGCTAGGGCAACGCCACAGGCATCAGGGGTCATGTAAAATGTGCCTGAAAAACCTTTCATTCTTCCAGACCCAGACATATTTGCAATCGATACCTGTGCCCCACCGACAACACCTTTCTCGCGACCAACGCCTTCACCGTGTTCTGGACGCTTTACAACGTCGGCGTCACCTATGGATGTGTCAGAGTTGAAATCCTCGACAAAGTTGAAATAATTTGTCATGCACATGCAGAAAACGGATACCGCCTGCAGTTTGTAGTCGGTGCATGACAAATTGTCCCGGTCCTGGAAGCGAGTCTGTCATGCGGTTTAGGGCAAAAGGAAAAGACCTGCCTTCTGGCATGCAAGTCAGCAGTCCAACTCCTGACCCTTACCAGGACTATAATCTGCCTCCCTTGCGTCCTCCGCAATAGAGTCACCTTTTGTATCGCATTTTATGCATTACAAGTCATTTCAACTTTGTCGATTTCAACTCTGACGCATCCATATCACCCTCTCGCGCGCCTCGGTCGCGCTCTTCCGCATCCAGAAGGTGTACTATCAAGAAGAAAAATCCCCCCTCCCCATATTGAAAAGGTATGTCGCCGAAAATTTGTGTTGCTGATTTGAGGTCACAATTCACATCTGTCTTGCAAAGAAACAACGGTAGAAGCTTCCGCCATATTATGGAAGCGATTTGTCATGCTGTTGGGCCTAAAGGGGAGCCGTTTGTCATGCTGAACAACTAGACCCATACGCCCCCACTTAGCCTGGGGATCTGGCTGCAATGGCTCCATGCAATACAGGGCTGATTTGTGTACACAAGTCCAGCATTAGAAGTTCCGCTTTGATATGGGGAGGGGGGACTTTTCCTTTCGATATGTACCTGCTCACCTTCACGCAACTGGTAAACTGCCTGCTCTGGGGCACGGAGGTGTTCGCAAAGGTGCACCGACAGCTGGCTGAGAACGATCTCGGGTACTACATTATGGCCGTGCACATCGTTTTCGTCGGCTTCATGGGCGGTGCCTGCTACAGCAACTGCATGTACTTGTTCAACACGTCGCCGGACATCCCAGCGGAGTACCGGGAGCTTGGCCTGAATATCGGCTTTTTGTTTAGCAACGTCGGAATAATCACGGCGACGCTGCTCGCTCTCCTCCTTGACGCTACGGTAATGAGCAAAGAAAACCTGTTTCCGCCTGATGGCACATGTCCACAATCATTTTGAAAGGCCTCACTGGTAAAGTAGGGACAACGTCAACAAGAAGAGAAGTTCTAAGCACGTTCGTAGTTGTGCTGGAAGGACATGCATTCCATGTCGAGGATGATTTTTACATAAACGTCAACTATTCAATATCTTTACATGAAGATGAACTCCATGACCATGTCATCTTTAAGTCTAGCCATACATCAAAAATCGAGCTGCAGAAAGGAAGGGGGAAGGCGATTCTGATTCCACTTGACTTTTATACGCGTCAGAAAGAAAAAATGGTTGTTCCAGCGGGAAACAGCCACGACCGCGCAGCGTGTGCGTAGCTAGCAGCAGCATGCCATGTTCTCGTCGCAGAAGCGAGGCTGAAAAATCCTGAAACAGTATTTTTTTTTCTTTCGGCGACCTATTTGACGCGTCCTCGTGCGACGTTTTTATTGTTGCAGCTTCGAGGTCTAGATCCCGATTCCCATGAGACGATCCTCCTGGAGTAACTTGAGTCCATAGACCAAGATCTGGATTTTGTTTTTTTTTTCTTTGTCTATGAGATGAATGCCAGGTTGCCTAGGGCCAGGTGCGACTTACTTCATTTTTGATTTCTTCGTGGTCGATTTTTTTACTTCATTTTTGACTTCCGTGGTGTGGGTGCGGTCATGAGCTTGAGGGCAGCTAGTTCCTAGCCTCCTTACATCAATTTAAATATCTATCACCGCGACTGCACAGCAGAGTAAGACTTTTTCTTTTCTTTGCTTAATCGAGACGGAAGTTTGCAAAATAGATGTCGTCTTCATCGTCGTCCTCCACACTTGTGGACTTGCTTCTCACCGTACCCTTGACCAATGGGTCGCGGGTGGATGTGGACGGCATGAACAAGTTCATAAAGCACGCGATCATTCGCGAAAAGTCGTTGAAAATAGTGCAGTATTCGACGCGGATCAT
Source organism: Amoebophrya sp. A120 (assembly GCA_905178155.1). Taxonomy (NCBI): domain Eukaryota; class Dinophyceae; order Syndiniales; family Amoebophryaceae; genus Amoebophrya; species Amoebophrya sp. A120. The sequence goes on from CAJINV010000001.1 coordinate 11,210,676, forward strand.
CGGTTTTTACGCCCGGCAGCGAAAGCTGACAGCTGTGGATAAACATTTCACCGGGATATCGAAGCAGCTTTCTCTTGCGCGGCGGTGCTTCAAGTTTCTACGCTGGTTCAAGCACTTTCTGGACTACAGGGACGCCGTCATGATGCCCGCCCCGGTGAGAAATTTTTTTGGCTGCTGTGCTGTCGTAAGGTGGAAATAGCAACAGATAATATCGCCTGTCCTCTTCTTGATCCTAGTGATAGACGTAGATCATGACCATGCGGTGCGAGGAGAGCGACCAAAACTAATCTTGTATTTCGCATCTGTAGTCGTTGCACGTGGGACCTGGTGTAGAAGTTCATGAAGTCCTCGTACAAAGAAAATCGAAATTAACTATACACAGGTGAAGCACCTCTTCCTGGCCGAATTTTGGCTAAATCTTGTTGCTGATCTGGCAGAGGACCTGACAAGCTTGCAAAAGCTGAAAATCATTCCTGCGCACTGGTTGCCAGACGCAACAGAGCTGTATGCAAACTACTGCCAGCTGCCCCTGGCTTTTGTGGAAGTCGCGGTACACTAAACAGATTTCCAGATTTTTTTCACCATGGTTGTGTATGCGCTCCAACGAACTTCCACGGCGTTGATTTTATTTGCAGATGAGTCAGAAGATATGTTTACACATTCGAGGGGTAATGCTTATAGTGGATACCCAATGACATCATCATATTAATTGACAGGTGAGCGTGCTGAAGCGACAAATGGTTGACAGCAGCATTAACCCGCTTAAAGCGACCATGGCAAATCTCGAAATCTTTAAATACCTGTGCGACATCGGCAAAGGCGTTTACGATTGCGAGTTTTCCTTTGCAAGGGAAGACGTCTTTCTCTGGAGTGGTCTAATTGCAGGAATTCTGACAACGCACAAAAATGTCGTCAAAGCCGTGGGGGTGAAAAAACTACCGGCTTTGACGGCAAGTGGAGGCTCGGCGAAAGGCTGACAATGCATCTTAAGAGAAGTCACACTTCCTCCAGAATTCTCTACTTCGAAACTGAAGAAACAAAGACAAAGACACAGTACACACCTCCAGCCCAACGAACATAATGAAGGACATGAAGTTCCTGTTCCGTAGCTCATTCTTATTCATACAAATCTAAAGCCTAAAGGACGTTAAGGTTATATAACGATGAGGAAACGCAAAGCCCCTGAAGATAATCGCAATTTTCAAAGAGCGGAGCGCGACCGCGAGCGAGGATGGTGGTGCACACCTAGTCCTAAAGCTGCATCGATGTCATCTTGATAAAACTGCCGACTGCGACCGCCGTGAGGGTGAAAAACCTGGCAAGCAAAGTTGTTAGATTTGCGTGCATGTATTGACAAGATGATGCCGCTCTCGGGAGCAAGAGTGATCTTGTGGTTCCTCACCTCATCGACATCCCGCCTTCTTGGTATGGTACCACTGCTCTTGTCGTCAGTTTACGGCTCCAAACGTACCGCCAATCCGGCTTCCCAACAAGCGCCCTCTTGCGTTTTTGATCCGTTTTGGGAACCGGAGGTCCGGGAATATAATTTCGCGCAAATACCTCCTTCGACGACAAAGGGACCAACGGTCTCCAGCGCCGCAAGAAATATAGGCGCAGCACCAGCACTATCTCCCTTTTCAAGTCACGCCAAAAAAACGATCAACGAACAGGAGCAGAACGACCCGGAGGGCCAGCTGCCGAGTTTTTCCAAAGACAGCCTTTCCTTCGATCGTGTGGTCGACCTGGCGATCCAGGGTCAGCCCTTCATCGTCCGCCAAACATCCGGTTCGACGTCTCCTTCCGGCACATATAATCAGGTGGCAGATCATCTTGATCTTGATCTAGATAAAGACAAAATGCTAAAACCGGCAACATCCACCTCCTTGTCCTGGCCTTTCCAAAATTGGACGTGCGCGGATTTCGCAAAGTCCTACCCCGACGCCGAGGCACGCGACGAGCTGGACCACCAGACGCGCTTCGCGATCAAGGATCTCGACGGTGCCGCGGCGAGAAACCCGACGCGGTTCCGACCCGTGCCCGTGCATCATGCTGCTTCCGGCATTCAGGAAACCAGCAACGCGCCCATCCGCTGGCCGGCCCACATTGAGCCGGATCTCGCGGTGAGACAGAAACTGAGGGAGCAGTTCCAACGACAATCGAACTATCCGAGTTGGTTGCAGCTTTCATCAGTAGTAGATCGGGATCGTGTCGAGCTGTTGAATCAAAACCATACAGCCGCGATCGCCGAAAACCAGAACAGCATCGCAGACACGTTTGAGCTGTGGTTCTCCCCGCCGGGCGGGACTGCGGTGCACGCGCATGCCGACGGGTACTGCAGTCTGACCGGTTCTATCCAAATCCGGGGCCGAAAACAATGGCGGGGCATGATGTACCCCGCGGGCGATAGCATTGAGCACCGGTTTAACGTCTTCGAAAAGGGGATATACCGTGTCGGAAGCACGCCGGGGTGGGAAGCTGGCGTTGTGCCGGGAACGTCCAGCAGCGCAGCCAGGCGGCAACAAACAGTTGCAGACCACTTTGCGCACGCTGACGCGGAAAAGCGAAGACAAAGAGAAAAAGCATCACAGAAATCGAAAATAGAGGTACACGTTGCCACCGAAGTCGAAATTGACGACGAAGAAGATGACGTGGAGAAAATCATCGAGGACGACGAGAACAATCTTTCTACAAAACCTCGCAGAGGAGCGTCGACTACCTCCGATCGGAAAATACTGGCAACTGCCGAACGAAAAACATCAAAAGAAGGAGCATCTTCTTCAACATCTTCACTGTTGCGCTCGAGCTTGTGGCAACCAGAAACCGATTTCGTACTTGGTCCCGGCGACATGTTCTTTTTTCCTCCCGGGTACGTACACGAAACCTATGTGGCACCCTCGTTGGGATCATCACTGCAGGACCAGTGTGCCATCGCATCCACGTTTCAGTTGTCACTCCCCGCACCTACAAAGTACCTCCGGTCCTTCTTTCCCCGGTTGACCAACTCGCACTTGCAGTACGGTCGAGAGGACCAGATGTTGAAAAATGCCACGTGTGTCCCGGATAAGTTTCTGGATTACATTTTCTTTGACCAGGAGAAGAAACCGCAACCTTTCCCCGTGCTGGATACCAGAGTTTGGGAGCGACAGACGAAGGAGATCTGGAGGAAGGTGAAAGTGTTCAGTCGCAGAAATGAAGGCTATATATACGACGACATCAGTGCGGCTGACAGCAAAACTACTAGTCGTGGGAGCACTTCTTCTCCCGGAGGTGGTCCGACGGCGACCGATGAGTTCCTTCATAAGTACCTCTCTAAAGACGAGCTGTTGATTTTCCTGCAGATGAAGCTATCCAAGAAAAAACACCCATCCCCATCCATTTTTTGCATAACAAATTGTGGACTTTATGCATGTTTCGCATGACAAATTGGATGGGGATGGGTCTTTTTTCCTGGATAGAAGCGAGCGGCGGACTCCGGCGGGGGGCCCACGAGCTTCTTCCGCAAGGCGGACCAGCTGGTCACGAAGCCCGAAGTGCAGTTGAAAATCAACAAACGAGAGACACGGCCCGTCGCGGAGTACCGTGCCCAGGTTCTGCGGATGCGGATGCTAGAGCTCTTCGGTTGGCACGACCGGGACGAGGACGACCGCATTTCGCTGCAAGAAGTGTTTGAAAGCGTGGCGCAGGCGCATGTTCTGATGCACCGCCAAACGCGCATGGGCGACCTGCTGAAGAAAGAGCGGGAGATCAATTCCGGAGTGGTGGCATCGTGGTTGGTACGGAAGTGGAAAGCGCTGGACGACCAGCTGTACGGAAAATTCCGGCGGAAGGGCGTTCCGATCCCAGTCGCTTTCTTGACGGGGGAGGACGAGCAGCCACAAGAACCGCCCGTGGGATTCGACAGGAAACCAAAGCGAAGAAGTGATCGATATTACCGAAAACACGACGTCCGCTATTTTGGCGAGTTGTAAAGACGACGACGAGACATGACTCGTCGAAAAAGAAAACGCATATACAAACCTAGCTGTGTATATCATCGTGTGGATATGTGGTAATGCTGAAGCAGCACAAGTAAGACTGAAAAAGAAAGACGTGTTCTTCGTGCGTGTAGTAGTTAAAGTCCCACTCGGAGGTCGCAGCACGGCATAAGTAGCAGTAGGTTCTTCTTTTAAGACTAACAAACGGAAACGAAGCAAGTATGTTGACAACAATTATTAAACGCGATTTCGATCGTGACTCGAAGCCGCAAGAAGCTTAAACCAGAAAAAAAAACTACTTATGCTCAAGCCTTTGTGTCCGAGTGAGATGAGATTGAGACAGCCTTTAACTAGAGATTCGTGTGGAGGAGAGTGAGAGAAGGAGCTAGTCGCACAGGAAAGAGCGTTCCGAAACCTCCGCGAAGGTTGATGAGAGAAAACCCAGTAACTACTTCTACCTGGTCGTACTACTTAATTTCGTCGAATCTGCTTAGCTATCAACCTTGTTGCGTCTGTTGTCAAGCAACTTCACACAAACTTCATATGTATTTCGTTTTGAACATTTTCATTGCGCAGGGCGCTGGCACGGTCATTGATGCTGGAGCAGTACTACTTAATTCGTTCGCGCGAAAAAGAAATAAGATTTTTTTTCAATTTTTCGACTCGCAACTATTGAATTATCGCCATAAATTTTAGGCACGGAAATTCGTGCGTTTCTTTTTGTTCCTACTGTACCATTTCATCTGTTTCTTGAGAATACAAAACCCGTTCAAGATGCCGGCTTCACCGCAGGTGACGAAGATGAGCCAGAAGTATGCTCACGACATGAACGCGATGACCCTGTTCGAAGTCAAAGATCCGCTTGGCTTCGATGAAATCCGTACTATGTTCTAGTTTTGCAATTTCTGCGCATTATTTTACCCGTTTTTTCGTGTTTCGCTTCCGATAAAATACATGCAGCTTTGGTTACGACTAGCACCAGGCAGCTGTAGTAGAAGACGCAGATGAAGTTGATGATGATGTAAGTCTAAGTAACTATCTGTGTGTACTTAAACAAACTGTATCGATCTATCAAACACAGAAATCTCCGAATACGCTGCGTCCTTCCGGCTGAGCGACGTGGTCGGAGACGGTATGATCACCTACAGTGAGCTACCCCGGGTGCTCGCGCGGGTTGGCGAGTTCCCTTCGGAGCAGACGCTGGAAAAGATCATGAACAACGATATTGACCCGGAGGGCGAGGGGCTGTACGACTTTCAAACGTTCCTCAAGTTGATGAAGCACTTCCATCACGAGCCGGCCACGGCGCAAGTCTTGCTGGAAGCCTTCAAACTATTCGACCAGGATCAGAGCGGTAAGTATGAATTCCACTCGATTAACTATCTTTTCTTGTTCGAGATGAGTGCGAAGCTCGAGAATTCTATGCTGTGTCATGTGAGCTAGAGCTTCATGTTCCTGTTGTGCTTGATTGTGCAGGTTGTAGAAGCACGACGTGGTCATGCCAGAAGCATTCATCGTACATGGCATCTGATGAAACATCAAGAAGAAGAACCACAAAGAAAGTCAAATGGCAAATTACTCACATCAACGTCAACAGGTACGGTCGAGGCAGGTGAGCTGAAGCACTGCTTGTCGGCACTCGGGGACAAAATGAGTGACGCAGAGGCAGAGGAAATGATTGCCATGGCGGATAAGAACGATAACGGACACATCTCGTACGACGAGTTCTTGGACTTCATCGGCACGATGTACTAGAAAAACGAAAACTACAGAGGAAGCATCAAAAGGATAAACCGTGATGAAAGAAGAAAGGAACAACTGAACTAGAAATAACGTAGAAGGTCGTCGCGTAATCGTAATGTAAACAAAAAAAGAGATGATGGAGAAGGACGGCGAGGAAGAAAAAGAAGTCGACGAGCTAAAAAGAGAACAACATGCGGTGGTGCCCCAGCAAAGCGAAAGCCATCACTTCGCCCACTTCGCGCTGCAGTAGTTTTTCGTTGAGTTGTGCAAGAGCAAAAAGACTGTCGTCCGGTGATTATCATGCCTTAAAATTTTCAAAAACCCACCATCTCTCTCTGTGCCTGCCTGGTCGCGACAAGTTTTGACTTTTTGACCGTGGTCCCGCTCCGGTGTTGAAAGCAAATGCCACGTGCGGAGTGCGGACTGAGTCGTGGCACCGCGGCTTGCTGCGCCAGAGAGCTGCAGATGAACTCCCTGCCTGAATTCGCAGCAGTATCCCTGTTTCCGCACGCCAAAATTGAAGTATAAGTTGAGAATACAGAAAAATACCGATGAACAGAAACGCTCGCTGCATCGGACGTACCAGAGAATAGAGCTTGGAGTGACGCACTTACTTATCTCCGCGTCTTGTTACGAGAATACAGGAAAGCAGAGCGACTTCTAAACAAGGTAGAATACAAAAACCATTCAAGTGCGTAGTGCTTCCAACCATCTTCAAAGGTGTTGGAGGACTACACAATTTTCACGTTATCAATCATCAATGTGGTCGTGTTTCACAGCACTGTTGTTGTTCGTCTATGACTATCTCCACTTTGCCCCCATGCATAAGACCAATTTTCCTTTTCACGATGTCTGTGTGAATGCGGCAAAGCTCCGGCTTTCGTTTAACCGCAAAGAGAGTCGTTATGTCCACGCTCAGTGACACGCAAGGTCGGCTCAGCGCCGCGTCAATTTTCGGCCTTTTTTGCGTGCGAAGGAAAGCAAACCGGCACCGGCTAATAGTTGAGAGGGACAAAACGACGCAAATGTCATACAACGGCAACTAGGAGGTTTACGTTTATGTGCAAGAATATTTGTCAAAATGTGCCACAACTTGCCGCAAAAATTTGCGTGATTCTTTGCGGTCGGGAATTGAAATTGGAATCTTCACAAGAAAAATGCTCTTAGGGATTATTACCAACGCACTGACAGATTTCGTAGCTTTTTAAGTAAAACTAAAGAAGCGGACTACTTCGGACGATTAACAATTCGCAAAAAAGCCAAGCGCTAACTATGTTGGGCGACCTTTCGGCGCAGGTTGAGAAGCTGAAAGCGCAGCTTCGGCTGTTGCGCTTCCCGATTAAGGATTTCATGGAGCAGGGGGTCCTTACCGGAAAGCCCATTGCGCTGCTTCCGATTTTGCACTTCGTCTTTTTTAGCTTCAGCAAACCCTTCGCGGGATTCGTGCGCGAGCGTGGCTACGAACTATACGCGAAGTCGGATCTGAGGTTTATTGAGGAATGCTACCAGGTTTTGCGTAAGGAGCTCCACTACAGACCCACACTGAGTACGGCGCAATTCTTTCAAAACGGGTTCGTGGAGCGCAAGGTAAGTATACTTTTTCTTTCAAAGACGAAGGACATGAAGCTACTAGTACTATCTAGAGGGTTCGATGATCACCATCATCGGGAGACCTACTGACTGTGCACCTTTCCTCCTGTTGCCTGATCGCGACCTGTGCCAGGACGTTGTGGAAATGGTTTCATCGGTTGTAGTGCCTGTTTCAGACGTGCTGTCCACTGACCTAGAATGAAAATTGCCGTCAACGTAGGTGATGCTGCTACAGGACGTGATTCGTGTGGTTCGTCGATGGCATAACGAGCAGGTCGGCCAAGCACGAGACGCGCTGAGCGGCAGCACCCTGTCGGTGCGCACGGCGATGACCACACCGAAAATGAACCGCACCGGCCCGCTTATGGTACAGAGCCAAGCCGCCGCCGCGTCGCGCCCGCCAATTGGCGCCTCTCTCTCCACCGGAGCGACGTCCAGCAGCGCAGCCCAGCAGGGCGCCAGTCTGGCGGAGGTCATGTTGCGCCGGGGTTCGGACTCGTCCGACCACGCGTCCAGGCAAATGCGGGTTTTGACCGCCGACGGAGACATGATGATGTCCGGCACGACACAGGAACAAGAGGATGGGATCATCGCATCCACCGGCAATTATGGGCCGATAGTTGTGACCGCCGTGAGCCCTGCGAAGTCCGCGAATGAGGTGTTTCGGGACTTCTGCGCCGTCGAAGCCATGACGGAGCAGTCGCCGTTGCTGACGGAAAAATCTGCGTCCGATCCGCTCGCCGGCGTGCACATCCAGGCAAAGCCGGCGGTAAGCAACTCGATGGAGCTCGATTTCACGCTGCCCCCTCCGCAACCGATGACGCTGGCGCACGAAGAACCGACGCCGACGCACTACAACGACGTCGTGACCACGGCCGCACACGTTGTTCACATGGGCGGGAACAGCAGCAGCAGCAGAAATCACGGATCTTCAGGCTCTACTGCTGGTCGTGCCAGCAATCCGTGGGGCCGGGAAACAAATCACAATTATCTTCAAGAACAACGGGAGCAGGAGTTTGTTGAAGAAGAAGAACACCTCGTGCACACAACGCGCGACCCTTACGTCTTTGGAAACAACGCGGTAGCAGCTTACACAATGAGCAGCTCGTCTTCGTCCGCCGCGCATGCACGACAAGTACCCGTTTCCGCCATGGCGTCTGGCGCCGCGGGGGTGGGGCTGCAGGACTACGTGATGCACAAATTTGAGGAGATGGCGAAAACCCTTGAGGCGCTCTCCGCCCGAGTGACGGTTCTGGAAATGGAGCGGAAATTAGATCAGTCACGTCAACTCGCTATAGGCAATCACCACACCAGCGGAGCAGCTGCACCGGCACCGAGTAGCTCGTCTGGTGTTCTTGTCGCACATAACAACCTTCCGCCAAGGTCTCCTGCTCAACATGCAGTTCCGACTTTTGTCAAGGACCGGTCCATGACGAATCCCGCCGTAATAAGCGCCAACACCATTCGCGATTTGCCGCATATTGGGGCGGGTCAAGAAGTTCTTACTGATGCCCGCGCAGGACGCGATTTCCTGACGCAGACCGCGCCGCCCGTCGCGTCTTTCCAGGAAGACCCCCCTTTTTCTACCACGATCCGGACCACCACCAACCCGTCAACATCCTCGAGCACGACACGCGCAAGCGTATTCACGAAGAAGCACAACTTTTTAGCTCCGGCTCAGGAGGGCAGTAAAACGATCGTGACGCCGCCGCCTGGCGTTGAGAGTAAGTCGACTGCCGCGAGCGGAAGTCCAGCCGAGCAAGACTTCTTGGTTCATGCGAGGTACGACAACACTTCTTCGTTCAACCCTCCAGTGCGCGAAAGTGCTGCGAGTGCCAGCGAAAGAGGAGGTGAATATAATCTGGGCGCAGCCAGAATAAATGGGGACTCTTCATCATCGGAATACAACTTCGGAAACATGGCGTCGAGTAGAAGTCGCTCCACGACACTGACGAGCCAGCATCAGGTCGCGGTGCACACGCCAACGTCGACAACACAAGTGGTGGTCGGCGGCGTTGCCATTCCCTCGGCAGAGGAGACCCAGAAGCTCATCGCAAATTTGACAGCGAAATTCAAGGACACACAGGAATTGCTGGAAAAAGCAAAAGCTCGAACGCGCGAAAGCAGCAGCGCATCCAAGCACGCGACTGGCGCGGGATCATCTCGGTAGCAGGTGGGAAACGATCGCGGCCGCTATGATGCGCGATGATCGTGGTTGCTACATCAATGCGGCACGAACTACTACTACTTCTTCCTCTACTTCTCCAGATGAAGATGGAGTGTATGTGTTCGCTCCTCTATTCGGTTTTTTTCAAACGAAAATTGGTTTCGAATAGGATTGGGATATGTAGTTTTTCAAGCGGCTCGAGGTTCATGCGCACCGTGCATCGTTGCCGTTTTCGGGAACTACTGTCGAGAGATTTGCCGTCTTACCATTAACGTCTTTTTTAGATTGTTGGCTCCTCAAAATCTTGTAGCTACGTTGACTAATGTTCGGACTTGGAGTTTGTGCCTGCTGTGAGCCTGCTGAGTTTCGGTTTATGCAAGTGCTTGTAATCATCTTCCCAGTGACATGATTCCGTTCTTTGTCTTCGTCTTTATTTTCTTTCTCGCTTCATAGACTAGTACACTAACGCGCGAGCGAATTTTCGAAAAACCAGAGAAAATGGTCGCGTTGCTGGCGCCGGCGGCGCCAAAGTGCGCCTGGGTCCGTAATTAGAATTGTCAAAATTTTAGCTGGTCACTGAAAGTTAAAAAGCAATGTAATACTTCGACCTGAAAAGAAATACGATTACAAGACAGCGAGATAGAGTGGAAAACTTTCATGCTTCTTAACTTAGCTCGAATCAATGGTGATGCTGGTGCCAAGTCACCATACTTCGCTAGTTGAAGGGGCCATTGCATCTTGACATCCAACAATGCACCTCGAAGAATCTTTAGTTGAACGAAAAGTTTGATTGACGCCAACCACTAACTTTCGTGCGGGCGCACGAAGAATGAACTAGATGGGGATCTTCTGCAGAATAGCGAGGGATCTGATCATTCTGCTCTTGGTCCTCTAGTACTAGTAGTGACTCTATGTTTGCGACCCACGCGGCATCAAAGGAGGAGGCAAGATGAAGCTTATGTGTTTTAATGAATCTTTAGTTCTGGTCTTTTTGTTTTTCTTATTTGTTAGCCGTACCCGTAGCGCTTGCACTTCGACATCGACGAGGTACACGATCCTTAGATCCAGAAAGTGACTTTTTGACAGGACTCTGAATGTCACAATAGCATAACCGTTCTTTCTATTTTCTTTTTGATCCCAAAGATATCACATTTCCTTAACGTGACATTTTTGATTTTATTCGTACTCACCAGATCATCCGAATCTCCAACAAAGCTTGATGACAGAAGCACCACACATATTGTTTTGATCTTCCAATCCATTGTTTTGTAGCTGCCGCAAATCAATATTTTTCAGTTTTTGATATGAATCAAGCCGCTTTTTTATATGTCCATCCTTCCAACTGGCAAGCTGAAGTTTTAGCTCATCATCAAAGGCTAAGCAATTCTGCCTTCGTCAAAGAGGCCAACAAGATGGGAGCGTCTCACCATCCACCATGGAAGAAGAAGCGTGTCACTCCCGTGTGGCAGCTTCTGTTTTTCCTCTACTGCACGGCGGCCGCCTCCGTCCTCGCGACGCCCAATGTGGAACCGCCTGCGGCTGCCTCTCCCGACGTCCTTGCGAAGACCAAGGCGGAGCTGCCTGCTGGCAGCACCCGCATGCGCTTTCACAGGGACTGGTTTCTGCAACAGGCTCAGGTCCAGCTCGACCAATTCGGGATGATGCACGGCACGCGCGCCCCCGACTTCTGGCCGTTGGACTTCTTTCGAGGAAGATCGACCTTGGCCACGTATTACAAAGAGCTAATGTTGAGACTGATGCTGCACGGCGGAACCGTGAGAAAGAAAAATGGCGAGACAGAAATCGTGAAACCGTTCGAGATGCCGACTAAGGATGAAAATGCCAAAATCAGCATCCTTGACGAACGGCATTACACGAATCGGATGAAGCGAGAAATCAAGCGCTTGCTGGATGAGGTGCTGAAGGACCAAATTACTGCCAAAATTAAGCAGATCAAGGCGCAAGAAATAAGGAAAGACGCACAGACATTGGCGGAACAACACGCACGCCGAAATGCACAGCAGCAGGCCGGTGCTGCGACCGAGGTTTTGCCGAGAGATCAGCGGATGCGGCTGGGAGTTGTTGGCCTTGCCCCGGGTGAGAGTCAAATCGTTGGAGGGCCGTCGCAGTTTTTGCAGACGCCTCGCCAAAGACGGACACCTGCTAGTACTTCTGGGCCTCTAGGTGGGCACAGTGTGCAGAAGCAGACCCTCGGCTTGACAAAAAGCACCAGGTCCGCAACTACAACGAGTCAAGGTGGCGTTCGCGGGGGTAGTTCTAGTTCCTCGCTCCTGTCTTCTGTCAAAGAGATGAAGGACCACGAGCAACATTCCGGAGATGAGTCCTGCACCACGGCGGCGGCTTGTGGGTCTAGTATGTAGTGAGGTCACCGAACGGTTCTAACCGGGGAGTTTTTTTGCCACCCAGCCAGAAAACGGCCGCCATTTTGCAAGCGGGCGGAAGTGTTTTTTGACAAAAAAAAATTTCAATTATCAAGCGGCTTTGGCTGTGTCGGCACCGAATCGCCAGCGGATTCTATCGATCGCCGCTGGGTAAAACGACGCAGAGAAGCCAGCAAAAGGGGCGCCCTTCTGAGGCGCCCGCCGCCTTGGTTTCTGGCGATTTGGGACGCCCAAAAAGGGGCGCGCAAAAAACGCGCCCAAAATCAGAACAGCGAAACAGCATGGCACGGCCGCGATTTCGGAGCATCTTGGGCGGCCGCGAAAGCGGCCGCCTTTTCGCCGGTTTCAGAGCCTGGGAAGCTTTGCAAAAGGCGCTGGCGAGAAATATAAAAACGGAAAAAAGAAAAAGCGCGCCAGACGCGCAAAGCGAAAGCCAATCCGCATGCTATGGGCCCGATTTTCCCTCGCTTTTTGGGCGCCCCCCGTGGCGCCCGGATCGGCCTCATAGCATGGGGGCTGGCTTACGGAAAGGAATTTCGAAAATTTATCAAAATTCGCGACGCTTATCGGGCGGCCGCCATACCGTGGGGCCTAACGTTACTCACGGCGGTATGGCGGGCCCGGAAAAATCAAAGCCGCGGCCAAGGCGACGGCCGGCAAAAAAACGCCCACGACCTCACTACCTCCGCCCCGGCGGCTATATTTGGTACTCGGCGGACTTCGTCGCGCGATTCCACGCCCTGCGTGTTCGGCATCACCTCCGAGAACGATGAGCCACAAAAGCCCCGCGACCAGACCGGGAAAGAGAAACTCTTGAGCCCCCGCCGCGGCAGCGTCACAGCGGGCGAATTAGGCAGCAGCAGTATCGCGACACCCGCAGCTGGTGCACCACAAGCAACTACAGCAGGCTCCGCGAGTTTCTTACAGAATAGATCCAACTCCACGACCGAGGCTACTGAACGCAACAAGAAAATGTGTTTCACCACCGGCCCCCTCGAGAACCACAGCCACCGCGAGATGGTGCGGGCGACGAGTCCGGGCGGGAACGCTACAACAACAAGCAGGACCGACTGCGCTGCGGCCGCGAACAGCTGCGGGTCGGAACATCATGTTGGGCAGGCCGATAGGAACCAAGGCCTTGGCTACCGCACGTTGAGCGATCTCGGACGTGGCCAGGGTGACGAAGGCCAATGGCAAGTAGCCTTGAACCGGCTTGACTGCATGGACGGTAGCAAAATGTTGGTCGGCTCTACGCGCATGAGCCAGCAAAGAGATGATCATGCAAATGGTAATGTCGATGATGTAGATGTTAATCAGGATTTTCTGGATCGCTTCGCGGACTTAGTATCGGTGGCGTCCATCGAGTTCGACGGAAATTCGGCCTCCGAATCGCACTCGCAGAGGCACTTGCGCAGTGGTGCGGCGTCGATTGCTGGGGAACTCGTGTCGGAGCCCGATAGCTGTTCGTTTGCCTTTGCGGACGACGACTCTCAACATTCCTCGTCTGTCGCCATGTCAGCGTTCGCTCGGGACGACTGGACGATGGTTGGTGAGCCGGAAGAGTTGCCTCCTGCGTTTGCAGGGATGTTTGGAGGTGGAAATGCGACGCAAGAACCTCGCTCAGGTATCTATCCTCGCGAATTGGATCCGAATGGCGATTCCGCGGAAGAAAGCGGTGAAGAGAATGAAGCGTTGCCCTTCTCCGGTGACGTTCGGCCAAAAGCTTCCTGAAGACTCAAGTTACTTACCGCATCCACATGTACCGAGAGGGAGGTACAACCGATTAATGCTCGTCGTGTTTGTGCAAGTGCATATTCATATACAACAAGATGCAACACAGTACTACTGTTTCAGTTTATTTTCTTTGGCTGTAGTTGTCTCCTTGAAAATAGAAATACCACTGACGCAATTTCGTGGTCGTGGTGCATACTATATGTTTCTCAAAGAAGTCAAAATATCAACACCAGGTGGGTGAACATGACAAACGACGCAGGCGGAAACTCTGCAGTGAAGATGCACTCTTGATCGCGTGTCCAGAACAAAACAAGATAGCCGCACCTACGTACATTTTGCAGAAGACCACAACAGGAGCATGCACAGATTTTCGGTTGATCCGTGTTTTGGCCGACAAATTCGGTCGAAGGAACGATTGATACTTGCCTAGACGCTGGTGCGCCACGTCCTCGTTTTAGAAATGCGATCCTGTCGACGAAGGAAGACGCATCAACTACAGTGTCGACGAGAAGAAGAACGATAACGGAGGACACGGCCGTCGCACCTGCAATACGCTGCAAAACACTTTAGTCATGCAGCCACAACATAGCGAAACTCTAACTCTTTGCCACTATCACAAAACTACCGAAGTAGAAAAGCCACTTCCACCTTGACTCTCGCATTTTTTTTTACTTCATCTGAGCCCTAGCAGTAGCATTAGCATTTTCACGTAGAGATGCCACATCCACCACATCAAGTCAATATTTTTGAATCTCGCCCTGTTTTGAAATTTTTTGTGGGCAGAAAAACGGCACTCCAAAAGCAAAACCGGATTATGTTTGACATTGACTGCGAAAACGACACGGGACGATTTGATCACGAGCAATGATGAGGTGCTTTACTTTTGTTTTTGTACTACCATGGGATCAGAGAATACAGCGTAAAAAAATGAGCAACTTTTCTCTTGCTGACACCGTAGCGAGTTCTTCCGATCATATGCCAAAACCGAATGAAGATAAACTATCTGCAAGTAGTTCGGGATTATTTCTGATGTTTCCACTTTTTGTTGGAATTCTGCCCGTGTGTGGGCGGAATGGGAATCGGAAAACATAAAGACGTTGAAAATTGGCATATTAATTAACATAAACTATTTTTTGCTTCGAGAATATAGGACCAATTTCTTTGAACCGCAATGTATGAAGCTCGATATTTACCTTCAATTATTATGGTGTCACGGATACTGTCACTGTTGATGTCGATCTATCTATCCGTAGTTCAAGTTCTAATTGTCTGCTCTGCCGATCGATCTGCTTCTGCGACAGCATCTGATTGTAGATGAGTATGGTTTATTGCACATCGATAATCGATTCGCTATTTTTCGAGTAATCGACGTAATCATCTGATGAAGATGAAAGTGGAAGGTAGTGGGTTGCCATAGAGAGCAGAGAGGTCCAGGTCGATGTGTTGTGCATAGGACATCGACGCCATGATGGCTTGAGAAGTGCGATTTCTTTGGAGATGGTGAGTGTGGAGGTGAGCGTTCCAAATTGATACTCAAATCGCTATTTTGTTTTTTTTTGTTCTTTCGTTCTCGTTTTTCTTCCTGTTTTTGTCTGTTTTTGTCGTACGATATTTATACACATGAGTCTTGATCATGGAAACAAAAAGTTGGACTTGGAATCGCATATTGGTGCTAGTCCGCATATTTCCTCAGACACACACGCTAGCGGTTTGAGAAGAGTTTTCATTTGTTTTTTGATTTCGCCTGCGCGCACTACTAGAACGTCGTTTCTTCAAAGCGATTAAGCAACCTCTTAACGATGGAGAAATTAGTCACGGTATTGACAGCTTTCCCTCCGCAGCGAAAAACCACACGACAATTTACGCTGGAGGACGCAGCATGTGACATGCTTCACCGTTGTACCGCGGTGGTGAGCGGGATGAGCGCATCAGCACCATCGTCCTCGTCCTCTCGTGGGGGAATTATTCTGCAGCAGCGAAGGCTTGAAACAACGTTTTTTTCGCAAACGTCTCCAGGTCGCGGGTTGTCCTCACGTAAACCAACCAGGGGTCGTTCTCATGATGAAGATATCAACTTCCCGGGGGAACAACACGAACAAATGAAATCGGCACCACGTCACAATATCAAGAATTCTTCCGGCCGCACAAGTGATACTACCACCTCTTTCGCGATTATCTATGACGGTGGCACGCAGCGTGGGGACTCGGGACCGTACCTGAAGCGCGACCCGAATGACGCCATCAACCGGCCGAACGCGTACCTGGCGGCGCAGATGGCCTGCGACAGCTCGGGCGGCATCCGGCTCGGCAAGGACCTGATCGCCCGGGACGGGAAATTTTGCGACTCGCCGGAATTTCCGCTGCACACGGTGTGCGTGAAGGACCTGCCGATGGATTGGTGTCCGTCGGTTCGGCCGAAGACGACGTTTCTGCCTCCGAAATGGAGGCCGGTGTTTGTGAAGGAAAAGCCGGTGAATTACATTTCCGGGATCGACAGCATGTCCCCCGACTACTACCAGAACAACCCCAAGGCCGCCCCGACCGACGTGATCAACCGCACGGAGATGCAGGTGGTGGCGGACCAGGGCGACGTCTGTTGCCCGAAGCGCACCAAACTCGCCCGGTCCGGCGACCTCCCGGGCGACAAGTCGACCGGCGACGACGAGGGCGGCGAGGGCATACCCATCCGGAACTGCGAGGACCACTGGGGGAAGCCCTGGTGTGTCACGCCCGCAGCCTTGTACCGCTACATGATCAACCACCCACGGTGGCAGGTCAACGTCGACTGCGCCGCGACCTCGCAACCGCGGATCGGGGTGCTCGGCGCCATCTGCGACCAACAAGACCGGCAGCGCCTGAGCGAGGAAGCGTTCAAGCACCGGATGGGCGAGCCGGAGTACGCCAAACAGTACGAGACGCTGATGAACAAGGAGGAAATGGTGAAAGGTACCACGGAGGGCAAGGAGGCCCTGGAGAAGACGCAGCAGAAAGACCCGGCCCTGTTCGACGCCAGCAGTGAGAAACCCGAAAAGGCCCCGGGCGGCAGCGAGCCGGGCTTCTACGGCCCGCCGGACCCGCGGCGCACCTCGGGCGGCCTGGGCGTTGGGCTCGCCAACGCGAGCAAATCCGCGCCACTGATCCGGCCGGGAGCGGATTTCGGCGTGTACGGGGGGCAGAGCGCGTATCTGCGGGGCGGCTTGCGCCCCGGGACCACCCCGGCGGAGGAGAGGCCGGAACACAACCAGGACGAATCCGGCGGTCTGCAGGAGCCGCCGGCCCTGGCCGACACGATGCCGGAGTCGTCCACGGTCGACCCGGTCCCGGGCGGGTTTCCCATGCAGCACGTCACGAAGCTGGTCAATCGGCACGCGGGTAAAATGCCGGTGGAGGATTACACGCAACCACCCGGGGCACCGGGGTTGCAGAGTTTCTTGTGAAGTAGAAGTAGAAGTAGAACGATGTAGGTGTAGGATCGATATTAAAAAAACTTTTCAAAGTGGCAATGTACTAGCTGGAGGTCATCAACCCACACAGACGAAATTTCGGCGTCGAAGAATATGCACAGAAGTGAAGCAACGGACGGAAAGAAGTGACTTCCTACTTGCTATTTCTCGTGACGGGGACTGTATGATCTTAATCTTCATCCTTGCTCAGGCACAGTGGGTGTATTCTCCTATGAGAACATCGATTTTCAATTTGCGAAAGGTTCTTCGGATGAGGATGGAAAACAAAGCACTGAGGACGCAGCCAATGGTTTCGGAGCAGGAGAGCTGGTCTGACAAGTGTAATCTTCTGCGTGCTGCGGATTATAAACTGCGCTCATGATGACTTGAGTCCGTGAGTGTTTTCACTTGTGTGCTCTTTTTTTCTACATCAATCGTTGCCTTCCCGAGCAGGACTTGTGTTTTGTAACTGCGACGCCAGATTATTTTTATTGCGAAGCGCAAGCGGATGATGTGGGTACATTATTGACAAGTGCGTGCGTTAGCCTTTATCTTCTGGTTCTGGCAGCTTATCGATATTGCTTTCTCAGAATGACAACTCAAACAGCAACAGCTGATGTTCCTGAGCCGGGGGGCAATGCGAGCGCAAGGACCGTCTCCGATGTCCATTTCTTTCGTGCAGGGAGCCTCGTTGCGATCTCCGGCCTCAATTCGAAGCCAGAGCTGAACGGGACTTTCGCAACGGTTATTTCCATTGACGATGCTACAGGGCGAGTTGGCGTGCTGCTTCACGATGAGTCTTCGAAGAAGATAACCAACGTCGAACAGATACCGAAGTCGAGCAGTGTGAAAAAAATCAGTGCGAAGCCGACAAACTTGGAGCTCATCGAACTTTCGTACTTCCTTGCTACGCACATCGGTGACCTGGATCGGTTCCAGCGCCTCGTTCGTGCGATAGCTAGCATCTGCGAGCAGGAATCCACCTACGGAATTCGTCCACGTCTCTTCGTCAGCTGGTCTGCGGGGAGTGAGGAAGGCCGGTTACACTTGCAGAAGTACTTCCAAGATGCGGCCGCACACCTACGATCGAGCTGCTTGCTGGAAAGCTTCGGCACTGGCCGCGACAAAAAATCCCAATACGAACACATGGAAATCATCTGGAACAGCACAGCCTGCGCGAAATTGCGCGCGAGGGTCGAAGATCACCATTGGTGGATCATTCCACACGACGACGACGATCTCAGCGGGCCGCTCAAAACGTACCAATTTTCCAGAGCAGCGAAAAAATCTTGGCTCATGGAAAAATATTTACACTGCGACAATCCAAGCCACATCTGCAGGGCCCGGATTGGCGTTCTGGACGGAACAGCGCTTATTGTAGATCTGCCCGCTGATTTTCGCCGAGCTGACCCGGAGCGCGGTGTAGAAAAGCCGCGCAACGCCTCATCCAGCCAGCTTAAGCCCGATGGAAGTCTCCGCGAAGAGGTGCTTGATCAGATCGCCGAAGAATATGGCCAGTCGTCCTGTAGTGCTAGTGATGGCGCTGATAGAGGAGCAGGGAAAAAAGCCGGCATGTTGAAGTGCAATCTAGAGCCAAACACGCCAAGCGACATCAGTGGTCTTATCCGCCGAAACGTGATACGCTTTTCGAAAGCGGGCTGTGCTGAAGTTTTCGGATTTGGCGTTCGCGCAGCTGTTTTCGCAGATTTTATCGCGAACTGCGGCAAGGACCTTCTCAAGTGCAAGTTTTGCGACCTTGCGCTCTACTACTTCCTGAAGCACCAGATTCGGTTACGAAAGCGTAGCACAGCGGTGCAGTGCATCATTGACCGGGCTGTGACGAAAACCCATCAGCAACTTTTGTGCTCTTTTCAAAACCTCGACGGACCTGCTGCTGCATCTGCTGACATTCAGACCCAACCAGTTGACGATGTCGATGCTGTCACACCGCAAGAAGTGGACGACCAGAGGAATGCGAAGGATACAGACGTGACTACGTTTTTCGAGCTCAGGCTGGAGCGCTTGCCGAACCTAGGCGATTCCAAAAGCTGGCTGCATTTTTACCGCAGAGCGTTCAAAGAAAAGAGCCAGCTAGATACAGAGAGCATGACGCAGATCAAGGACGAGGACGATACCCCTGATGCTCTATCACAAGTATTCAGCGCCGACGAGCTGCATGCGTGTTCCTCCCTGACACCACCCACGCAGTGGGACTTGAACCTGATGAAGCACGACACGTACAGCCTTCACGTGACGTCAAGCATGCACTACCTGACTGAAAACGTGCGCAGCTACTTCTTTGCAGGATACCGTGATGCCGTCGAACTCTTCCTGATGAATTACTACGGTTCGGAGCAGCCGCTGGACATCCTCAAGCTTCACCGTATTGAGATAGTTGACAACAAAGGGCCAAACTGCGGCGGCCACTACTCATGGCTTCACTTCATGGATCCCGAATGCGAGATACAGTACCCCGAGCTTTCTCCCGCGCAAACAACGCTCCTGGAATCCATGGCGACAAACATCATGCTCCAGGAAAGAGCAAGAAGTGCGGGGGATCGTTCCACTTTTGGAGACGTAGAGGCCGCTGAAGGTAGCGGAAGCCGAGGTGTGTCGACGTCGACCGAAGCGGCCAGCTACGAAACTAGGATGCGAGACTTCGTCGCGAAAGCTCACGAAAAGCAAAAGAAAAAACAACGATCCCGCAACGTCGACGCGCTGTCGAGTACCGAAAAAGAGGGGCTGGCACAAATACTACTGCAAACGCAATATGAGCCAATGGCGGTATTCGTCGAAGTGATGAAACTTCTCCTACCGGATTTGATGTATCGCGTCGCGCTCCGCTATCGGATGAGATGCACACCTGAGACGAGACTAGCGGTCAAGGACGCCACTGCGTTGGCAAATAGGATCATAAGATCGTTGTATTTGATCAGAAGCATTGTGCAAATGATGGAAAAGGAAGCGGAAGCCGAAGCCCGGTAATCAAAAGCAAAAGCATCATCATGGACATGGTGGTGAAGAGCGCATCACGATCTGACCACAAGACTCAAGATGATTTACCGAAAAGCCACTGCTCGGAAAAGGTTTTCCTTGCTGTGTTTGCGCGCATCTAAAAAAGACATTTACTTACTTAGTTGGACAGCGCGTGTTGATGTTCTCCGATCGCGAGGATTATCACATAGATAATGTTCCTGTTCCCCATCCCCACTATCACTTGCTGTGAATTTCGCTGTGATGCGATTCGCAAACAAGTGTAAATGTCAGCGTAATGCCGTGATGCTTTTCGGTTCCACTTGAACTTCTGCAGACGCAGAGGTAAAGTTAGCTGCAAGTTAAATCTGTCCTTTCACGCGATTTTCCGGTTGCACTAGAAGAAGCGCATCTGTATTCTATATTGTCATTTGCAACTACAATTAGTGGCTTCTTTTTCTTGTGGTGCGACCAATCAATGTATCGGTTTCGTGCAGAATAACAATGACTCAGACCGCCATGAGCATGACATGCAGTGGTTTGGCGGCGCAATTAGAAAATCAGACAAGCCTATTTTGTTTCGGTCACGTCCACGTGGATATCCGTACACTCGGTGATCTTTCGCAAGTGCTGCCTGCTTCTGCATCGGTCGCGCCGTAGCCATTTGCAACTTGTTCGTTCAACACATTCGTTCACCCTCTGTCATTCGCTACCGCTTGAAACGAAAAAGTAGTGTTTAATTGCAACAACGTTCAACTTCAAGGTTATCGAGCCACAACTTACTTGAACAGTAGCAGTACCCCTGGCCCTTGGAAACCTTGCCTGTATTTGATTTCCTTCGACCAACATTCCACTCTTCTGTTTTCCCTGCTTAATTGCTGCTGTTGTTCGTTTTCCGCTCCACGAGGACTGCTACAGCTACTTCTAAGTGCTTGGCTCTCTTACATTCAATCCTTTTTGTATATTCCCAGCAGTCTCAGTCAGCAGACGGAGGAGTAATAATGCAGAAGCTCCAACAGCCCTCCATTGCAGGCGGCTTTACGCCGCGGCCGTTGTCCGGGCTTCTGTCCGGTGGAAGCTCGCAGCCGAGCAGTTTCCGAAAACCGCTGGAGATTCATCCGATACAGCTCCACCCGCAAGGCGGAATGCAAGTCCCGAAATCTCAGAATCTGCTCTTTAACACGAGCCAAACCCACGGGGCGCACGGTAAAGAGTTTTTGGTCATTTCCATTTGTTGTTGCTTTGAGTCGTTGTTTTTTGCGGGTTCGGCACTGCTAGACGTGCTATCGGTAGTTCTCTTCTCTTCTTTCGCTCCTCGCACATAATTTACACGGACCTTATTTTCACAGCCCTGCGCACCAGCCTTCTCGGGAAAGGATCTGCTGTGTCTGCGACCGCGGTCGACCACGCCAAAAACGACCCGGAATTGGCGAATTTGAGGGCGTTGAAGCAGAACTGCCTGCTCCAGACCATTCCAGTGAAGGACGCACTTGACAGCCTGCGAGGGAAGCAAATCGACGGCCGACTGGATCTCGGAGCGTTCACCATGGGATATCAGGAGGTAGATTCTTTTCTAAGGAGTAAGCGTGCAATTATCGTAATCGAAAAATAAATCATCGTCTTTCGTAAGTAAATGCCGAGCCTCACGTTTTCGTCTACTACCAAGGGCTGTATCGATTTCTTTTGTTTCAAACATGGCGCCGATCTCGTCATGCAGTTTGCGTTAACATACACTGCAATCGAATCCTGGACCTCCCTCCCGTGAAATAGAAACGTCTTCCAAAATGATCCTCAGCTCTGCGCCAAGGAGAACCTTACCTGCCCGTCCCAGGACGTGATTACGGGTCTGTTCCAGCTTTTCGACAAGGATAAGAACAACGTGATTGACCCGATGGAGCTGTGCTGCGGCCTGAGCATGATGTGCAAGGGCACGGAGGATGAGAAGATACACGCGGTCTTCGACTGCTTCGACGAGGACGGGAACGGCAACATATCACTCGACGAAATGTTCAAGTTTCTCGTCTCCGTGTATCGGGTGGTGCTCACCCCCACCGTGCTCGCAACGATCAAGAACCTTGGCGTCGAGGTGCAGTCGCCCGAAGACCTCGCCTCCGTCACCGCCCTGGAGTGCTTCAAGAGCGCCGACTTGGACGGCAACGGCAGCCTGAACGTGGAGGAATTCAAGCAGTGGTTTTACGGCGGCGCTGCGGGCGCCGGTGTTCCGTCACCCACCACCTCCAGCCCGAGTGTCTTCGCGGGGCCGCTCAAAAAGTTGCTACATTAAATGAAGATTCAAGAAGTAGATGTCAAAGTCTTTCAGGATGCCCATGATAGGGAAATGGATACGCAAGGCAGTAAGAACTGTAAACTGTTTTTGCAGTGCGAGATGAATGGAAACTCGAGGACTGCATCTGCATTTTCGTGGACCTTTGACATATGAAGAATCCAATCGTAACCTTTTTTGACCCTTAAACCGAGGCTAATTGTCTTACTTGAAATTGATTCTGAAGCTGAAGCATGTAAACTTCTTTTTTCTACGATTCTAAGGTACGCTTCAAGTTCAATCCCCTTCCATTCCCATCGTTGTCCCATTTATAATCATAGTTTTTCGGTACCTTGTACTTGTTGTTGATGACACTGAATGCAAGAAGATGCAATATGTATCATCAACCCCAGTTCGGGTATTCGCGTCGCAATCGCGCGATATTACTAATCTCACACCTCGCAGAATCTCATCTGAATTATGTACCAAGGAGCGCACCAGCTTTGTCCGGTTTCGGGCAAACCGTTGTTCGTTCATATGATTGGTGTTCTTGATAGCCCAACTTTCACTTTCCCGTGTGAGAGAGATGAAGTGAGAAGCTTTATTTCAGCATTACCGACGTTGTGTGGGCGGACAATTAAAACGCCACGCTTCGTCTGTTGTAGCGGTCGCAGGTAGGTGTTTCGCGGAACAGCACAACATAAAGATGGAGTTGCGAGATGACCTAATAAACTTGCATTGCAAAGAGCAAGAACAGACTCGCAGCACCATGCGGGTGCATGAAGCCGATGCGACCTTCGCGACGGTTCTGGGGGACAAACCGCGCACTTGCAGTGTCCGTATTGGGGACTGGACGGGCTCCACTGGACATGAATCACGCAACGGGCTGGAATCCTCCTCGACCGCAACATCCTCTTCCTCCAGTGGGACCTCGCGGCCGGGCCGGAAAATAAGAAGAGAAGCTCTTGCTACTTCACCTTCTGCGAGGACCACAATTCGAAAGTTCAGGTTGAAGAGAAACAAAAATCGTGCGGTGATAGCACCGCGCAAGAAGATCGATAACGACGCGGAAATGATACCATTAGTTGCAAATCATAATTCGCGGCCGAATCGAGGGGCAAAGAAAGGAAAACTTCCAGGACCAAAAGGAACGGATAGAAAGCAAGAGCACGACACGATGATAATCGAGGGCGACAGCATGTCCGGAAAAATAAAAGCGCAGAGAAAGAGCAGACGAGTTGTTCCCAGGCTCGCGGCAGCGTCCTCTTTCGCAGCCGCATTCTTTGGCTGCCTCGCAGGCGTGGTTGCCCAAAGCAGCGTGACCATCGTGGCGAACGCCGACATGGGGACGTGCACTTGTGACATCACTGCGAACAAATGCGACCCATATTGCTGCTGCGACCCGGATTGCAGCACCGGCGTACAAAATTCCGGCTTCAGCAGCGACTGCATCACCGTCGGAGCGTCAAACGCCCTGGAATCGCAATACTCATGTTCGTATCAAATGTAAAAATGTCTGGGTCTGGAAGATTCTGAGACTTGTCACGCAGGTTTTGCATGAGTCTTGATGCCTGTGATGCGTGCCCTAGCATCACAGATTTTTTGAGGGCTTCTTGATGCCTATTCCGCATTACAAATGCCCTCGCTGCGTAGCAAAAATCACACTCCCTTTGCAGCTCATGCAATACAGATTTTTTTGCAATCCAGGGTAATTGCTCACCAGTCGGGGTAATTGCTCACCAGTTCGGGTAATTGCTCACCAGTCGTTTTGTATGCCGAGTCAAGAGGTGCAACACGAACAGATAGGCATGAATTTAGCATCTCCGGCTGGTAGAGCAATCGGCTACCGAGGTACGTCAGGGGGCGTAGCTACATCAGTCAATCAATCCAAATGCAGCATCACAAGTTGCATTCTTCCAGACCCAGACACTTTTACATTTGATAGTTCGTCAAAAAGTTACGTACAGGAGGTGAATCCAAGGTAAGACTTCCGAGCACATTCAAATTATGTGAGTAGGTATAGGTTGTCAATAAGATTCATGTGATGTTTCCGTTTCAGCTGTCGTGGCGCTCGAAGATCGCAATTGATGCAACGGAAGCCAACTGTGCATGATGATGATACGATTGATTTTTATCCTCACGACTGATTCTCAGAACGGACGTTTCCGTGCTGCAAGACGACCTGCGCAACCTCCTGTGTGTCCACATCGACAACTCCGCTGCGGATGGACGGTATTTTGATTCTTCTGCGACGACAGCGTACGCAACCTACACGTCCGAGGTTTCCTCGAGGTCCCTCTCCTCGTATATCCAAAGAAAAAAACCCATCCACATCCAATTTGTCATGCAAAACACGTATAAAATCATGTGTTTGTCATGCAAAAAATGGATGTGGATGGGTTTTTTTCTGTGCTGGATATCGTATCCCGTTCTCTCCCTGGAGCATGTCGACGCGTCCACGGCGAGTTCTGGGTACACCGTTGGACATCTGGTCAAAATGCAACAGGCTTGGACGACCGCAAATGTGGTGGCACCGCTTACAACCACGGGTGCGCTGGAGAGCGCGGCGGGGACGTACGTGCAAAAATCTCGGGAATGGAAGGTACTAGCGGAATAGTGAATTAATTATGGGGAAGTTGTTGTGGGAGAACAAGTAGATGCTTGTATACAATCGGCGACGAGAACAGACGCAATAGATGCCTTGCTGCTCGTTCCGTAACATTCAGATGAAAAATCAATCAGGTTCCCCTTCCAGATGCGAGCGGGCGCTGCAGCGACCAGCCCGTGCCTTTTATGTTTGACATTGCGAGTACGTCGTGTCAAATGGAATCGGTAGTGTTGAGCACGGCCTGTACCACGACGCTGAACGCACAGCAGCTTTCGACGTACCAAGTGCAGGGCCACAATTTGTACGCCGCGGGCAGTGACACGGTCGCTACTTGCGCGGCGGCTGATTGCGTCTCCCCGTTAGTGCAGATCAGTGGGTGCGCAACTACTTCTGCCACCAGCACTGACACTTTCACGAAGCCAACGTTTGCTGGGTCAACATTGTCTTCGGTTACAGCGGGCACAGCTTGTACTGCAACGGCGGAGGAACTGAAGAAGGGCAAGGCGTCGGTACTGAGTCTGAGTCACCAAGCAACTATAACTTGTTTTTCTGACAAAATCTCTAGGCGCGATTAAGTTCATTTTTTTTACGTTATCTACTTCAATATCAATACGATGAAAAAAAAACAACATGATCCATTAACCCAGACCTATACCGCCGGTACGTCGACGTGTTCCAATGCAGTTATAGGCGCACACTACACCGTTACCTACACTTCGTCGACGAAGAATGACATCACCAGTGTAGTGGTCCAGTATGAGTATGCCGACATTGTCGCAACATCCACGGTAAGATAGAAGTAGAGCATATTGCGCATTCTTGCTTTGCCTTCAGTTTTCAACTTGTAAGCTATCAATGGGCCGCCGCTGTACGCCTACTGATCTAATGTTCGCAATACCAACAATTTTGAAGACAAGTACTTAGGCAATCGTCGTATCTAGCTGATTACGGAAGTATTTCCCGTGCAGAAAAACGTGATGTAAAAGATGAATCTTAAATTTTCCACCTCCAGGACATCACTTTCACGACTTCGGTGAGCTTCGTTTATAACTCGGGGACAGCCAGCGTTGCGAGAAGTGGGAATCCGGGCTACCTGTTCGGTAAGCCGTTGCTGCTCGAAAAGTGTGGCCAGTCGACCTCCAGTGGCTGCACCAGTTTCGTCACGACTGCG
Source organism: Amoebophrya sp. A120 (assembly GCA_905178155.1). Classification (NCBI taxonomy): domain Eukaryota; class Dinophyceae; order Syndiniales; family Amoebophryaceae; genus Amoebophrya; species Amoebophrya sp. A120. The sequence goes on from CAJINV010000001.1 coordinate 11,236,744, forward strand.
GCGCACGGGCTGCCCGGCGTGTCGCTTGGAGAGTGCGAGTATGCCAGTTCATCGAACACCGTTAAATTCCAGGTCGAGCAAATTCCCGTAAACTTCGGTGAAGACACGGTCGCCGGGTGCAGTTTGTCCTTCACCGCTGCGGAACTTGCGACCTTTTGCGCAGCTTCAGGTACTGAAGATCGTGAGGTTCTTTTTCATCTTTGGTCGTACCCTACGTGGTCGTTTGCTTAGAATAGAATTTTGTTGCAGTCGCACACCTCTTACTTCGAAGATTACCGTACTTTGAACTTCATCTTATCACTTCAGCAAACGAGATCGTGATGCTCCAACCCGTGCCCACGACCGGCACCGGCACTTCGCAAAAGTCGTACAATTACGGTTTCTCGCACGTCGGCGCCTGGGGGAGCTCGGACCGCAGCAACATGGCCGACTACGTAGAAATCCAGGCCTCTACTGCGGACACCACGAAGACCACGACCGACCCGTGTGAGAAACTGCAAACGCAAACGTACGAGTTTGCATACGCACCGTTCGGAGAGCAAACCAATCCGCAGTACAAGATCACGGGCGCATGGGCAAAGCGAACTTACGTATAAATAAAATTTATCTACTGCAACTTCGCGAGTTCCTTCCCTCGTCCTTTTTTTTTTCGCAATACACTTTTTGTTTGTGCTCGTGGTACTTTCGATTCTCATGCACTAGTTGAGGTTCTACTTCTTCGTTGATTGAGTCAACATTCTTGTCATTGCAGGCAACCTTGAAGCATACGCTGTCGGATCCGAGCAAGAAGCAGAGCTTTCCTTTCTTCGTGAACATTCAATTTGTGAAGCAGGCCGACACCGCAGAGCTGGAGCTGAACATACCGCCGCGGCCGGATCTCCCGGTCTACTTGCCGTCCGATGTCTTCTACCCGTTGACACTGTTCGACTAACGCAGTGAAGAGTCTTGATGGGAGATGAAGCAGAAGCAAGACAGAAACCACTGCTTGCGCGTACATAACTGAGATTCATACTAAGTAGTAAAGAAATTACTATCGCCTGTACAGTATCCGCTCGCCTTGCTGATCCTTATGTCACATGTTCATGTTGGGTTTGCATTTTTACGTTGATACTATCTCTTCCTTCAAAGCAGCCCCGGTTGCTCGGGTGTCAATAGATTAGCAGAATAATTCTATAAACAAGTTTTGCAAGTAGAATCGTGCCAGCGTCGGCCCACATTGCGGCCATGCATGTAAAAAAAAAAATGAGTTGGCCTAAGCTGCGCTAGCTGCACCTGCAAATTATCTTGATTACTTTGCGAAAAAGAACTTGCACCACGCCGGGATAAACGAAACAGGCATTTCTTGCTCACGAAACAACTAAATGCACTTCTGATATGACAGAGGGTCCATCTTGACTAAGAGCAAGAAAGAAAAAAATCCAGATTCGGTGCTCCGAGGTACCGGTGCAGGTGCTCTAAATGTAACCTTTACCCTCCGCGCCCTTGAGGCATCATGATGTTGCTGCCAAACGCTCTACCTCAGGGTCGGGAGATCACCAATTATCCGTATATATAAATTCTTGGTGTGTTGAAGATTCGTCAATAGGACTCGTGCGTAGAAGTAGAAGTGGTTCTCTCGTGAAGATCTGATCTGTCCTTGCGGAACGAAGTATGCATGATAGCCAAGTGGTATAACTTTTTTTAGAGCACGCCTACCATGATGTTTATGCAAGATTAATGAACACCATGATCGGAAGGTGATCGTTTTCTTCATCTCTGGTGTCTGTCTGTGTCAGAGTCTGTGTGGGGTGTGCAAGTCGGTGGGTTCGAATGCGACCGCGTGGGTAATGAAGTCAAATGTGTAGAAATTTGAGTTGCTTCTGGTCGCTTTTCGTCTGTCTCGGGCTCGGGTTGTGGTCAGGACATAAAGCAGGCAAGCAAGACTAAGTAGACAAAACAAGAAGGTGACGCAGTACAGCGGCCTTCCTATTTACTAGACGATACTCATGATCGATGTAGCACCTTTGCGCCTGCCTCCGCCCGATGAATACGAAGGACCATACAAACCGATACAAAATTGAGAATCAAAGAAATAGCAACATCAAACAACATGGAGGCAGCGGCGCTGCGACCCTTTTCCACCGTCCCTGGCGTGCAATTTGTCCAAGCGTCCGGGCAGATAAGTTTGAACGAAGAAAGCGAAGACAGAGTGATGCTGGAAGATTTGGACGAATTATTCGATGTTGATCATACTACTGGATTAAGAGAACAAACCGGAGCACGAGGGGTGACGACGAACACAGTTTCACACTTTGTGAAAAATCTCATCAAACCGCCCAACTTCTTTGTGCCGGCGCCAAGCTGGACGGCCAGGACTTCCTGTTCCACCACGCACGGTTCCTCTTCGAGTTCGTCCTCCGAAGTGGAGCAGCAACAGGACCACGAAAAGGCGTCAACGCGCAATAAACGCCCCGAAACATTTTTGTTTTCAAACAACCTTCTAGAAAAGCAAAAACCGTCCATCTCAACCTCTTCATCCTCTTCCCTCCTCGAGAATATGCCGACTTTTCTGCAGTCGCAACCCAAAATTGCTCTGGCGCAGCCCCCTGCCTTTGTGTTGCAGGCTTTCGAGCCGCCGCCCCCGATGCGCGGTTTGGATCCGCCAGAGGGGATCAGAGTGCAGAGGCCGCCCGTTCTGCAGAGGCCGGACAGTACAGATGGCATCACTTATGAGGAATTGCCCGCAGACGAGAATGCTGAAGATTGGCTGCGTTTTGCGAACGAAATGGAACAAGAGTTGCCGCACCACAGGATGCGAGCAGATCACACCAAAATTGCGGCGGCATCTCGTCAAGCAGCACAGCGGTGTGGCTATGGCTATGAAGATGAGCAAGAAGATGCCCCCCATGATCTACCGGTACCGCTTGTATCTGGAGGATCAGTTTTCGACAATCTCTACTCCGACGCGGTACGGCGGACCAGGAGGCGACGGGAAAACGTCGCTTTAGCTGCGGAGAACCAGAAAACGTTCGGGGCCGCGGCGACCAGCGAGGAGTTTGGCAGGGGATTACGAAGCGACATTTCCCGGCGGACCAATAAGTTGATCCATCCCGCACCGGAGGGAACCGCAACCGGGGCCACGAACAAGGGTTCGGGGGCCAGCTCTTCCTCCTCATCGGGCGCGAGCAAGCGAAGCGTCGCTTCGTCTGCTTACGGCGGTGACGGAACCGGGGACGGGATGCGGGGAAGGCATCGATCGGCCGACAAGAACCGAAGAAATAAATCCGCCGCTGCGGAGAACAAGAGGAGCTACGACTACAAGAGCCACCTTGCGCGCGAGGAGGAGTTCGCTCGTCGACGGCAAGAGCGGCTGGAGAGGAGGCGGCAAGAGCAGGAAGAGGAGCGGGCACGAGAAGAGCTGGAGGAGTGCACCTTTCGCCCCGAAGTGTCCCTGTCGGTGACCACAGCCCGGTTTTCGGCCAGGTAAGGTGTAGAAGTGCGCGAGTAGCGCAGCCGTGCGGCAGCTTTCTTTTTGATGCAAAGTACTTTATGTAATTTCAGCTATCAGGAAGCATTAGCATTCTACTTTATCAGGGGAACTCGAACTGTCAAAACAAAACTGAATGATCGGAAACAGGTCCACTTCCACGCGACGAGGAGGGCCTGCGTCAACACGCAACAACTGCAAGCCGAAAGTGGACACCGGTCTTTACGACAACTACCACAATCCTCATTCTGCTCCCATCCGTACGGGCCGCAAACTTGCGACGCGGACGCGGCACTTCGAAGACCTGCAACCCGCGTTGGTGACGGCTTACGACCGGAATTTCGTGCGACAGAACGATCATCAACATGTTGGTGCCGCCGCGCAGCGGAACGGTTTTTCGTCTTGCGTTGACGACGAAGGCGAGTTTGAGTTGGACATGATCACGCGTAACCTCTCTGACGCGTTCGACGACCGCACGGTGAGTGTGGAGGAACGGCACCGCAGCCCTGAGACCTACAGCTTTCGCGTGCCCATCTCGCCCAGTTGGCAAATGGAGTCGAACTCAGTACTGGGGGAAGATGGTGAAGACGAACATGAAGACGAACATCCTGTTCCGGAGCTCGAAGTGGAAACAAGAAAAGCAATAGCGCACCAAAGTCAAAGAGGGCATAATCCTCGCCGCCGAGAGGACCGCGACATACGCGAGGAACAGCGCAGCCCGGAAGACACCAGGAACATCCTGCCCGACGAGGTTGTACTGAAGGCCTTGGGCCTAAGTCCGAAGCCGGAGAGCGCCGCTCGTTCCGCCGCCGGCTTGGAAGTGCAACTGCAAGCTGCCGAATCGGTTGCCGCAGAGGCGATAAAGAAAAAACCGTTTTACGACGTCGTGGCAGAAGAAGTAGAATCCGTCTCGACACTAGTCGACATGTACGAAACCGCTTTGCGCGCGCGGGTTTCCGGGAGGGACAAGGAGATGTGACGATTTGGTGTTGGTTCTGGTTCCAGGGTAACAGAAACCTTTTGAAATTAATTCTTTATTACCTTTACTGCTGTAAAAACAGGAGGTGAAAGAAAAAGATCGATGGAGACGCGATCGATGGACCATTCTTCCCGAGGATATTGAGCACTCGACGCCGATGATTGATGTGCGACCTCCTCCTTCCTTCACCTTCTACAAGATCGAGATTCCATATTGAAGCATCGAAAACAAAGACCGTTCTCCCGGTGCGTACGCGTTTCTAATTCTACTTGACTTTGTTTCATCTGTACAATGACATGCAAGGCTAAAGCTAAAGCTCTCTCTTCTGTATCAAAGTTCTTGTACGTTATCCAGGGTGATTGTAAAGAAAATGATCGCGTCAATGTGCATGATGTACGAAAACACACAAGGCTTTTCCAATGCTCGGCCTCTGATCTTTTGATTTTCTTGAAATGAGTCGTCTTGCTTTATGTACGTGTAAAAAATGAAAAATGCTTGTGCGGCGGAACGCTTGTATCTCGCCCCGTACACGCATTTTTGGGCTTGTTCGGCGATGTGCATGATAATGATTGACGACGAGCAGTTCCAGTTCCTTGATGGTATGAAAACAGTGTGTGGAGAGCGTGAAACATCTGCACGAGATTTTTATCCATGCATTTTGATTTTGATCTCGGTGTGGTCGTCCTGCAGGAGAGGGCTACAGAGCGAGTCGTTCGGAGCGTGGTACTGCTTGCTACCTAGAGCGCTGGTCGTTCATGTATCGCTATGCGTACTTATTTGTCGTTTCCTCGTTGTGGTCAAAGTATGCAACGAGAAGCTGGCAAGGCCGCATTTCATTTTCATTTTATTCGCGCGACGCCTGGGTCTCTTGTTTCTACTGCATTAGAAAAAGAAGTTGTAGTGACCTTCGGAAAATAATTAAATCGCAGAGCAGAAAAGCCGGAACCGGACGCTTCACAAAGACTTATTCTCGCCAGCGTTATTGCTCGAAACAAAAATGTCAATCGATTTCGACAAAAACGAAGATGAGCCGTCGCCGCTGGCGACGGCCGGCAGTTCTGCTCCCTCGCGCGTCCAAGAACTCGAGGCACAGCTCGAAGGCTACAAGCAAACGACTAAATCCGCCCTGAAAGCCGCAACTGCGCAGATTTTGATACTGCAGAGGGAACTGGTATCGTAGGTCAATGAAAATGGATTTATTTTGTACCGATGGGGGTTAGGTCTCGAGGATATGATAAGTCGAGGTGGTCGAATTTCGTGTGCTGAAATCCAACCGGTCGTCGAGGCTTTTGATGGAAAAGATGGAAATAACACGTAGTAAGAACAATCCTGATTACAGCACCACTACACGATCAATGAAAAAATCACCAGACTGCAGCACAGAAGGCTTTGAGCAGCAGTTCTGAGTACGGGATTGAGGGAGCTTTTCACTCGGTTGACGAAGACGAACTGCAGGAACTGAGAAAACAAATCAAGCACCTGGAGCTCGACGCGGAGTACCACCAGAAGGTAGCTGCGAGCGCGGCCGCGGATAAAGATCGGCTCACGCTGGAAGTCAGAAATCTCGCGGCGAGCAACCAAGACTTAAAAGAGGAACTTGAGTATTGTTTGAAATGTTTGTGTTTCTCTAGCTTTTGCATGCAGCACAGTACTTTTACTTCTGTCTCTGTGTGGGTTGCGGATTTTTTATGGCAATAGTCTCTTTGATCTTGATGTCTTTGTCATTCACTTTCACATTCCCACCACATCTATCACTATCAATTCATTGTGTGTGCAACTCACTATTTACCTCCATCAACAGGATGGTTCGGCAGCAGCTAAGGCACTACGAGCTGAATCAAGAAAACCACGCTCCCGCACAAGCGAAAATAGAAGCAAAACTGAGAAGGCGAGTCGAAGACCGAAATCTAGACTTGCAGCATCGCGTGCAGAAACTTACAGCAATAGTACTGCCGGCTTGATGTTTCATTTCCCTTTTTATTTACATTTGCTTCTTTTCTTTTATTCTTTTTCCGCACAAACCCAAACCGACAAATTCGAATTAGAATGCAGTACCTATCGATGTTGTATGTACTAGTTGTTCAGTTTTGATTTCTTGCGTCGACATCCCCGCTAAATATGAAGGTTTCCGAGCAAGAGGTAATGGCCAACCAGTACCAAGCGCGGTTTCTCCAGACAGGTCACATGATCGAGGCAAAGACGAAGCAGTTGGACCTGGCGAACGCTAGGATAGCAGAGCTCAAGGCAATGCTACGGTCCTACACGGAGAAGGAAATACATCACACACTGAGCGGTGTCAGGAAAGCCATGGCCAACAAATAGAGCGCGCCACTAGCACTAAATCAACTGGGTCGTGGCTGCGTGGGTTTGCGACGTGGGCTCTGATTTTTCAGATTTGGCCGTTGATGACAACCCAGTTTTGACTTTTCTTCACCGTCGTTTTTTTTCGAAACGTGATGAAAGTCGAACGACTCATCGTGCCACATAAGTCTTTAAATCCGACCTGAGTCAACATTATGATAGTGTTTCAAGCATCGGCGATGCTGCAAAACAAATTTCGAAGAATTACTTCATAAACTACCTTCCTTGGCGCAATGGCAGGGGCATTTCATCGTTGCAGGGCTTTTTTGTTGAGGCAGTGCACCAGCAGGGTGATGGCAATCATCTGCGTCTTTCGCTGCGGTTCTGCTAATCGTATATCGCATTTGTTCTTGTCGTGCTTGAGCGTCGGCGTGACGGCACGAGCCGACCACAGTACTACTCTTCTAGAAGAAAGAGGGATGAACTCGAAAAAACAAGAAGTGTTTCGAGATTGAGTCAATCTTTCGTTGTCCGTGGCTATTCGTCTGTTTCTGTATGACTATGTTTATGTCTACGATCAGGCAGTCGGCATACTAGTACATCGCAACTATCATATCGGAGAAACGACGCGGAATCAAGCGATATCATGCTAGCAGTCGTGCTGTAGTTGGGCCACCTTTTCGAAGAACCGAGTCCGAGAAACAGATTTTTGTTGACAGACTAAAGTTACAAACTTCGCAATCACAGAGGGACAACGACGAAAACTAAACCAAAAGGGTGTCGCTTCCACTTCCTGGGGCTTCTGTGACTCAGACTGAAGAATCATGGCGGACGCGGCAGCAACGGCAATCGATCCGCCCGGTGGCAGCGATGTGCTTACCGGTGGCGACTCGATCGGCCAGTTTTCCACACTTTTTGACAAGTACGTGTGTACTTTTGACGAACAGGACAAGGTAAAGGAAATAGACTTGTTCCCTAAAGCCTAAATCGATTTTTCGTTTCTTCATCTTCAAACATGAGAAGCGTCAGTATTCTTTGTCTTGTGTTTCAGATTCAGAAGTGCGATGAATTGCTGGAGTGAGAATGTGAGTAACATTATGCCACTGAACGATCGACGTAGAGACGACAAGTCGAAAGTGAAAGCAGAACAAAATAACAACAAACCTCAGCTCCGCGACTTCAGAAAGTACATGGTGGAAAAGAAGATTACGAATCTAGTCGTGCAGCTTTACCAGTTCTGCGACAAGGCGAAAAAGAAGGACGAGTACGTCGAGCACGTAGTCCAGGAATTTCTCAGTATAAGTTCAACTTGATTTTTTCGCTTTTTACTTGCGGAGAATCGAGAATGAGAAATCAGCTCCTACTCTTCGTTGAGTGCTTTTCTTTCTTGCATACATACACGCAGTGTTTGTGCTGCTTTCCATGATCTCTCGCAGTAGCTGATGTATGTATAATCTGCTCATTTCTTATTCTTTCGACCTTGTCGCTCAGGTAGTTACCCCGGTGAGACAGACATAGAAGTCGACGCTCTACTTGAACAAAGGGTGAAGATACGGGACAGCAGCGCGAAACTTGCACACGATATCCCAAAATATGAAATGATAGCGAGGGTGGTTACAAAACTGCCAAAAACTGGCGCAAAGGACTGGACAGAGCTGGCAGAAGCTTTTGGTACATGAATGTTCATGCTCATGCTGTGTAATGCCTAACTGTTCCTTTTGTTTTTCGAGTTACGATAAACCTGTCGGGTTCTTCATGTGCTTCAACATTTGGTTTACAGTCGCTACATAGGAGAGCCCCAGAATGTGAATGAATAGATTCAAATTCTTGAAGATGCAAAAACAATGCAGGCGACGCAGCCGCTGCCCCAACAGGAGAGGACGGTGCTGCTCCGGCGTTTCCATTTGATTCGAGGAAAGCCTTGATAGAAGCACTCGAGAAGATACCAGCGTCCGACTGCGGTACCCCAGCGGCATTGCTTGCAAGTCTCAGCGCGCAGTCGGCGGTTGGTGGATGAAAACGGAATGAAAAATAAATGCTGTTGCACCATCATCACATTGAAATGAATCATCGTTGACAAACTACGGAATTTGCAAATGAACCAGATGACGGACAGACAGCGAATGAGTACGCCATTTGCAGCATCTTTTATTTGCCCATGGCGTAGGTCATGTTGTAGCGGCATGTTTGTGTTTCTGTTTGAGGGGAGTATGTCCCTGTGAAACTAAAGCATACTAAAACGTAAACTCGTTTTTACCCATGATGATCTGGTATCCTGGTGAATCTTAAGTCTGGACGGGAGAGCACTTGCATCTGCATGTTGACTTCATATTGGATCTTCGCCAGATTTCTTGGCATGATCATCGATCGTGCTGTGCAGGTAAACACAGCTGCTATAAATGTAGGGCTTTCAGCATCCGGGATCGACATGACGATCATGATGATCCAGTAGATTTGTAGTATGGTAGGCACGACCCGGTCGCAAGGCAAACAAATGCTGATGCTGACGATCTTCTGTCTACCTGTAGTGTAAGTAGTACGTAGCATCTGGTAATTACCCTTAATATGACCTTGCTTTTTGACGAGTTCATCCTACTCCTACGCGACCCAAAAGAAGTATCTTGATCTTGTTTTTAGAAGGAATCGGTAGCAGGCGGAGGCGACAGTCGTAGTTATATGTTTATTTCAGCTCTCATCAGCAGTGTGATTCTGATTTTGTTCGATTCATGAATGATGTAAGCGTCGTTTCATGATGATGTAGTGCAAAGTTATGAATTGATTCTACTCGCGACGCCACATTGATTCCCATTCCACTATGGTCTTGTCTGACGAAGCTATTGAGGAAAGAGATGTGTTACGGTCGATTTTTGGCACTGAATTCAGTGTGGAAAATGAACACGAGTGGCTGATTTCCTTCCCTGATTGTGGCTCGGGAGCGACAGCGCTGGTTCTCCATGTCCCACCAGACTACCCAACCGAGAGCCCCCCAATCGCCGAGATTGCATGCCCGCCTCCAGCAATGGACGTCGACTTCGCTGTGGACTCGCTTCCCGCATTTTCGCCCGGGGAAAGCTGCATCTACGATTGGGCGTGTGAAATAAGGGCAAAATTGGAAGAGGTTGCAGAGATTGCAGCTAATCCGACGGCATTCACATTCTCCGCAGGGTCTTCAGGGGTTGGGGTCAACAGAAGTACAGAGGACGAAGATCTTGCTGCAGCGCTTGCAATAGTGCAGCTGGAAGATGACGATATTGCGGCAGATGGTGCCCACGATTACCAGGAGCAAGTCTCAGACGACGTCGTTGCCAACGCTGCATCGGAAATCAGCTACCACGAATATCAGAAGTCGCAGAACAAAAAGCAGAACAATAAAGGCTCTGCTTCCTCTTCCAAGAAGATAGAAATTCACCACGGCGACCCGTTCACAGAACGCAAATCAACTTTCCAAGGACACGTCGCCGACATTGCGTCGGAAAGCGACGTGAAGGCGGTTTTGGAACTACTCTACCAGGATGGAAAGTTTGCGCGGGCGACGCACAACCAGTACGCGTGGAGGTACCGGGACGAAGCGGGAAACTTGCACGCTGACAACAACGACGACGGCGAGGCGGGAGCAGGGCGGAAGCTAGCGGAGTTGCTGGAAGTAATGAAGGCCGAGAACGTGCTCTGTGTGGTATCGCGCTGGTACGGGGGCATTCTTCTAGGCCCGGACCGCTTCAAGTGCATCAATCGAGCGGCCTCGGAGTTGCTGGATCGACTGGGGAAGAGGAAGCGGTGAAGATGCTTGGTTTAGTGTCATTTTGAAAATCACTGCTGGCGCACGCGCGTTAAGGGGCCTGATGATGTAATACAACGAAAATAAAGATGAGACAATCTGCTGCACTGTGCTATTTTTTCCGCACTGGGACACGGAGTCTTAGGCCCGCCCGGCCCTCGGCTTCGAACAAGAACCGAACACGAATGCTACTTACATTATTGTTATTCCAGCGACAAGATAAGTAAAAGTATTTACAAGAGCAAAAACATCAAATGGATACTGTACACCCCGATGCTCATGCGGATCCCGATGAAGCCCTTTATCTTTAAGTTGCCTGGCTGCAACGATTGCAATGACGGCATCGATTCTGTTCTGGATGCAACTTCTGCTATGTTTTTTTTCTGGAACAACAAGAAGTTCAGGTGAATGGGCACGTTGTGATATCGTGTTGTTGAGTGGAGGGATTCATTGTGTGGTTTCTTTGCTTGAGAATAAGAGTTCAATTCAGTTCTTGAATCTTTTTGGAACGTCGAGATCTTGGAGCTGTTAGTGTCTGAGTGAGTGGCGCAGCGTCGTCGAGTACTGCGGGGAGAGCTCTTGGCGCGTTTAATTATGGTGCCGACCTCGAGCTTGGCGCTGGTGGCATGGCGCAAATAAAAAGATAGCGCTAGGACGCCTGGAGTGCCCTTGTGGCGGGCAGGCTGCTGCCCGCGCTGCTTTCACTGCGCCAGTGTGCGTGTTGGCTGGTGGTGATAGATGGCAAAGAAGCGAAGCGGGAGTCCGTGAGGTGGGCGCAACCCGGCAGAGAGACGCTAGCGCGTTGCCACTGTTGCCTCTGCCCTGCAACGGCTCCAGGCGTCATGCCGGCGCCGGTGTCGAGTGGGAAGCGGAAGCCGCATCTACCGCCGGAGAGCAAAGGCCAGAGCCGTCTTCGTCCCCGCCTTGCGTCCGCAGCCCCAGCGCGCCGGCCCCTAGATTCCTTCGCACGTGTTTGGAAGAGTTGCCGCCGCCGCCTATCCTTCCGGGCGGGGTGCCGCTTCTGGCACCGGCGCAGTTTAAGCGCTCCAGAGCTTAAGCCCGAAAGCCGCGCGCCTTGCGCGCGCCCTCTGACTGTCTCAGGCCTGCGCGCCCCCCTGCTTTCTGCTTGCCGGACGCCGGGCGAGGCTGCGCAGGTGGTCAGCCGGCGCGTGTGGCTGGCCGGGCGGGCGTGCATTGGCGTGGCCTGTGGCAATGCGCCACGGGGCCCGCGGTCGTGCGGCTCCTGCGCCTTCGGCCCGTGGCCACGTGCCCCCGGGTGGCCGTCGCGTGGCGCTTTCGTTCTGTCAGAAGTGTGTTAGTCGAAAGCGCGCGGCAGAGCAGGGGCGAGTCCGGCATTTGTTAATCATGTTACCGCTGCACGCGCATTGACGTTGCCTGTTACTGTTTTCTAAATCTTACTGGCGGCTCGATGTCGATGTCGAACCCCGATGGTTGGACTCTGCAGTGTCATGCCTTTAATCCCTCTGGGGTGGCGGATATCCAATATCAAAACACGAGCACCAACTACTCCTACTCGGCTGACGGGCGCCCTTGAGCCTTTTTCTTGTGTTCGCCGCGGAAGATGTGCGCAGGACTGACCACTGGCACCTGTGGGAGCGATGCAGGCTCTAATCCTGATCATCTCGACCGGTCCCTACTTGTTTGTGGAAGGATCAAGCCGTCGTGCTCTGAAGATTGCGTTGATCGAAGTACGACCACCCAGGGACGAGCCCCAGGAGCTGGTGTCATGGTCTGTTCTACTAACTTGTATTCGATAGGACAAGGACATGGAGATGATGGATAAAGACAACTGCTCCGGCTAGTAGACGCATCATAACCCCACGCGATCCGTCGGTTCGCAGCACTTTCTTTGCGACACACAAAAGCGCTCATAATTCGAGCTAGTAGCTAGGTGTCCGTAGGAACCAATGCTCCTCGCGCGTGAAGGCACTACCAAAAAATGGAGATCTCGTGTTTTTTCTGATGTTTCTTCCGTCGTTCGGAACGATCGTTCCTCAAGCACAAGCTTCTTAAACTTAAACGACGAGACGGCTTACAAAGTTTGCGCTGTATTGCTATCTTTCTGGAGATGATGGCGCACGGACTTATGTCAGTTGTTTTAAGGTGTAATTGTAAAGTAAGGACTTCTGGCTGTGGCTACGCCAGGTACTAGAGCTTTTCATCTTCTAACCGGTTGAGCGTTTTAGTTGCTGTTCGTTGCGCAAACATAGACCGACGAGGAGATAGTTTTTTTTTTTTGATATACATTTCGATTTCCCGCCTCGCTCAAGCATGAGCGTATCTTTTTTTTTTCCACACTGTGTATATGTTTTCGACTTTGCCACTGTCTTTGACGAAGACAAATACGAGGACGATGCTAAATCGCTGTCGATAAGCCTCTTTTTGTGAAAATGATGTTGCCAGACGAGAAACCGTCCAAAGACACCGGCTTTCTTCGTTCTGGGGCATGTCGCATCAAGCGAATCTTTACCCGCCCGAGCGCTGACGTGGGCGACGGTGCGGCATCAACAAGCAAATCCTCCTGGGTATGGAAATTCGCCGATGTTGCGGAAGACGGTCGTTTGTTGCGGCTCTACCAAAGCGAAGGCTGCGCGCGCTCGGGAAAGAGTCAGTTGCGAACGTGGAGAAATAGGAGCAGCTCGTCTGGGGACGCCTGTATGAAGAGTTACCACGATCAGGGTTCGAATGCAGCTCTTGTGCAGCTGCCAGGAGACCACGTCCACCTATTCGGCTCAGCAATGAGAGGACGGGAGAAAGACAAGACGCCGTTCTCCTTCTCATGCAGAAGCTCATCGATGTCAACTTGCGCTGCCGCTGTTCTTGACATTGAGCTGCTGAAGTTTTCAATCGAACACGAGAAAAGTGAGACGGGTTCCGACCTATTGGTGTTTCGCCCTACTGCAGATGACGACCCGCGATGGCACGATGCCGAGGTTGGTAGCCGTGCAACTTCTTCGGAATGCGGCTACAAAGTCGACTTTCAGAAGGATGTCGCGAAATGGGTCTTCGCTCTGAATGCAGCTCAGGTGCGACACTGCAGTTCGTTGTCTTGCAGTTGGCGAGACGTAAGGAGCTACTGCTGTTTCCAGCACCGTCCCTCATTGGTATTTTCCGGCAAATTCGATCAAAATTGGTGTTGGAAAACCGCAACCGTTTGGTGTAAAAGGGTTGCGTTTGCCACCGTGGTTCGGAGCAGCATCGCAGGCGTGATTGAACCGAATGGAGAATCTCAAAACGCCGAACATAGTCGACTAAAGAATGTGCTTGTTGCGCTTATGTGTATTCCCGAAAAGGACAAGTGTAAGTCTGACTTGGAATCCTTGGACACCGAAACCGAGGAGGGTCCGCAATGTCAATCCGCCAGACAATGTCAAGTAGACACTGGTACTGCGAAACGTCAACATGCGCATGCTGGAGACAGTTGTGCTCATCCCTCATGCGAGCACGAGATACTAGACAGGCATTCTGTTCGCGGCAACAGCTCCTGTGCGAGGGTATTTCCGCGACTGGAGCTATGGCTACTCGAAGTTGTGACAGGCTCGTGCAGCAGTTTTGGTTGCGGTCCTGGAGTAGATGTGAGTCCACCTCCGGGACGAGGCCAAGAATCTCTCTCCGGCCCGCCAAACAAAAGCGCAGAAGCCGAAACAAAGGCAAAGGGTGGTCACCACCTTCACGAGAAGCGAAAGCATGGTCGTCCCAAGAAGATACACCGCTTTGACCTCGATGAGCTACAAGATCTGCATGGTGCGGCGAACTCCATCAATCAGGAAACCCACAGGCGCGTCCCAATTGGAATTCGTTACCTGGGCTCATCCGCCAGAGGAAGCGGGAGCGCACGTTTGCAACTTAACTTCGGTCCTCCACACGCCGGCGGCCATGTGGTTATCAATTTTGACCGGAAGAGCGCCGCTGAAGCGCTGACACGCCGGATCAAGAAATGTATGAGCTCGGAATTCCGGGCGGAGATGATGCAGAAATTTGCCGCACTTGAAGTTGCAGGGGGACACAGCGGAGGGAAAGCGGAATGCAGTGGCGGGATAGCTGCAACTGACATCGTCGAGCCAGAAAGCCGAAGCGATGTGCGCCATGCGACTGAGTGCCCTGGCCATGGTAACCGCTCCATGCAGCAGGGACTCAATGACGCAAGGGAACCCTATCCTGACTGCCTTGGAACTAACTCTCGCCTGCCGCTGAAGAGAAGACTAGAAGCCTTCAATCAAAAATTCGGACGAGTGGATCCTGTTCCTGGAGTCAGCGAAGACCACGACATAACCAGGGAGGAAGTTGTTGCTTGTGTGGTTAAATTGTTCAGGAAGTCCCAGCATGCTGCACTTCCAGTCGTGGACCAGTTTCTTCTTTCCGCAGCAATGCTGACAAGGCACCTGAAAACACCCCGCCTGCGTCGGTTCGCGACGTCTCTGCGGACAGATATACTACATCGACCATCGTCCCCTAGTTCTACTGAAGACGCCGCGCTTGCGCTTCTACCTCAAGGCGGGGGTGCGATCGGACGAGAAAGCCAAAAGCTGCAAAGTAGCTCGACGAATACAGGCGGTGAAGAAGGAGGTGGAGGACTCGTCGCTCATCTCGACCGCGAAATGAAGAACTCGTCGTCGTTCGAGTTCGAGAATCTTCCTCGAGCTACACAGTGCGGTACTGCTGCGTCCAGCTGTAGCTCCACTTCTTCGACCTTTCTGCCACCCGGAGGACAAGTGGCTTGTCAAGAAAACTTGTACTCGAAGAGCGTCAAGAATTTTGTGACCTCCGTACGGGAAAAGTACCTGCCGGCGGTGCAAGACAAGGCTTCTGACTACAAGGACAAGGTGCTCCAGACCGCTCTTTCACTGAAAACGTCTTTGGTCACGTCGTCTGGCTCTGGTGCGAGTGAAAGGACTGCGTCTGCACCAGAAGTCAACGTTAACCGCAAAACGTCTGGTGATGACGAGAGGGACGAGGCTAACGGCAGTGCTTCTGGTGGTTCTCCGACTCTCCGAGCACAAGAAAGAAAGCAACCAGAGGCAGACGGCGATACGGTGACGGTGCAGCTTCATCAGCCACAGTATGGCCTTTTCTTTTCGAAGCGTTGGCCTGCAGCAGGAAGAAAGTCACTCGCTGAGCCGCTCCGCTTCTTGCGTAAGAAGTGGCTTTGCCTCCAGCTGGATGAAAGTAGCAGCGTTGCAGGAGATGAGTACCAGCAGCAACACTATCGCAATGTCACCGCTTCTAGGACAAGATCACACACCCTGACCATTGTCGACTTGCATCGTCTCGAGCCCACCGCAGTAGATCCTCTTCGCCAACTGCTCATTGGTTGGATGCAAGGCTACATGCGAAGCCGGTTTACATATCTCCATCTTCGGGATCTCAGTCGTCCCCCGGACACTGCACTGAGCTGCAGACAAGACGAAGCTTCGTATCCGCTGACAACTGTGGACGCTGACAAGCTACTGGGTTTCGGAGCGATATGCATTGCTTTACACCAAGCGCTCTGTCGTGGAGGAGGTGTAAGTGACGACCACGACAGCGTAACAAGTCAAGAAAAAATGACGAGCGCACTCGAAGAGCATGAAAAGCACGATGTTGCTCCTTTCCTCATCAGCGACGTGTGTTTTCCTGGATGCTCGAGCATGCATGGTCGTATCAGACAGCATCAGACAAAATCCGGCGTTTTTTTACCAACTGAATCCCTTCACCATGAACCAGTTACCTCGTCTAGCGCGTGCTCTCCGGATGAAAAATGTCCACACGACCTTGGCACGGCGTGGGTAGAGACCGTCTGTTGCGTCACTTGGGCTGCAACGGATTTAGCGACACGAGCAGCCCGCGAGGCGTACCTCACCGAGCAAGAGCGTAGTTGTGAGTGTAGTATCACAACAACAACTGCGCCGACAACATTAAGTTCTACTCAAGCAGCGGAAAACAACGAGAAGGAAAATGGGGCGCTGAGCTCCTTTCTGGTGGACATGCTGGCAGTTGTTCGGTGTCTGCAGGCTGGCGCCAGGAAGAAGTTCGAGGCTACTTGTTGCGCAACGAGCGCGCCGGCCACGAAGAACAACTCGGAGGTGTCGACGCACCAATTATGGAACGACCTGATCCATCATTGTGTCGTGTGCTTGTTGGTCAGTACTGTCCACGCACACTCGCGCCAGAGATTAGCGGAGCGCGCAGAGAGGAGCCGCGGGGTTCTAGACAACGTGGCTTGTTACAATCCTTGGGACGATGAAGATCTACTACTACCGGACTTCTTCGGGTCGGAGTGCAACTCGACTATAGCCCGCGTGCTGAAAGTCAAACAGGTTCTGGCTCATTACAATACAACATCGAGGATTCTTGGTGTGGAGCTTAGAGGCCGCGGGGCGGCACCAAATCTTCATCCTTCTGAATCTGCCGAGAAAAAATCAGATTCTCTCCGCGAAGATGAGTCGAAGCCTTTTGCAGTATTCAGTTCCGTGGACTACCATCTTCGCGTCGCACGGGGCTGCCTCGCCTCTGAAAATGTTACGGATATGGAGAAAACACTGCGACAGCTAGTATGGGCAAAATTGCAAGCAGCTCAGCCGTCCATTGAGAAAGACGAAGAAGATGATGGCGGAACTGGCAATACGGTGGGACGAACTCCAGTCGCGAAAAGGATTACAGGTCGATCGAGCTGCTTCCCGGACGAAGGAACTTCTCACGGCACAACCTTCGTCAATGGAGTTTTCAAAGGACTTGATTCCTTCGCAGCAGTGGTGGAGTCGAAAATCAGCAACGGAGGTGCAGCACTGAAGTTAGCCGGCATACTACAAGACAATGACGGCGACGAAAATGAGAGCGAAATTAGTGCGGCTCCGAGAAGCAACAAGAGCACGACGTTTACTGAAAGTGGTGCTCTACAACTTGACGGGCGTGGTGGAGGTGGCGGGACGAGACGTATCTACTCACATGACCACACGGGGACTACAGCTACAGGCCGTTTCGAAGCGGAGATCCGCGCAGCGTGCGGTCCTTTGTTGAAAGAGCTCGACCCTCTGAGGATCCACGACTGGGATTGCCGGGAAAGAAAAGGACCACTGACAGACCAGCCTGCGTCTTCCGCATCCGCAACGTCCTCTGAGGAGCATCTTCATCAGCATTCTAATTTACCTGCCAGCTGCATCTCCAAGGCAGCTCTGGAGGTGGTACCAACTTGCTCACGAGTGAAGAAAGTCATAGAGGGAGCTGCAGCATCCTCCATTGAAGATCACACTGCTGCGGTTCACAGGAACATCGAAGATTTCATTCAAGAGGACGACCTGCAGCTGCCCCCTCCTGGGAGTAATAAGACTATGTCAACAATAAAAGCTACTTCTCCCTGCTCTTCCTCAGTCGGTTTTGGTGCAGATGCCGCATTACAGCTTCAAAATGGAGCTGCGCAGAAGACAAGTGCAGCAAGTGAAGGGCTGGCGGCTCGACCTGTTGTCAGCGACCGCGAAAGCGATGACGTAAATCGAGAGAAGCCTCCTGCTCCCGGAACAAAGAATGTCAATGTGCTTACTGTCCCTGCCGTCAAGAATAGCTGTTCTACGAACGGGAAGAACGGACTCGAAGTCGCCCAGCAAGCTGCTAGCGAACCCGAAGACAAGGACAACCACCTCCACGGTGAGATGAAACTTCATGCGAAAACTGGAACTGCATCAACAGACTCTGATGGCGGAAATGTAGGACCAGACGAAGCTGTTTTGTTGTTGAGCAGCTCTTCAGGAGTGATCACCCCCAGTACCATGACCCCGCCACCCGAGACTGCGCGATGCAGTAGCCCAGCGCTCACTGAATATACCTACGGGTCTGTCGATTCCTCACCCCCTTCCTGCGTCGATGCAAGCGCACTCCTTGAAGAAGCAAAAGCTAAAGCACGACCCGCAGTAAAGGACGAGGGGGATGAAGTGTCACTGGCTGAGCAGACCAGCAAGGAGAACAATGACGGATGCATGTGTGACGCCGGGGAGGGTTCGAGCTCCCCTTCCGGCACGCGAAACACCGGCAGCAAGGCTGGTGACATTCCAAAGCCAAGTAGTGCCCCCTTCGGCATCTGGACGTATTTGCAGCGGGAAGCACGCGCAAAAGCGGAAGCGGAACAAGACGATGAAGTGTCGTCTCTTTCCTCTCTGGAAAATAACGACGAAAATGTGGAGCGTACGGATGTGACGTTGCGTCACCACGTGGTCGGTGTTGACGAAACAAATCTGCAGTTCGTGACGCCTGCTTTGCGCGAGGAACACGGGTGCGACCTCGAGCCAAGCCCAAGTGATGAAAGGGATCCTGATTGTTCTTTGAGAAATGCGGATGAATGCGCACGGTTCGATGGAAATCTTGAAGAATACATCGCGGCTTAAAGACTACAAACACAAAGCGTTTTTAACGTCGTGCTAGTACAACTTCCCAGCTGCATGCTACTCGCAGATCAAGAAACCGTTGTAACTGAGCCGGATGTTGAAGCGCTCCAGGAGGAGATCATGATATGCTCCTCTCTTTTTCCGTGACGTTTCGCGACAAGGATGCTGCAAAGGACGCAGTCTGTTCTCAAGCGAATTCTTCTGTAATCGCATGCACTGACCGTGCGCGACAACATGAACACTCGGTTTCTTTTTTTCGTGTCGGATGCAGCAGCAGGGAGTAGTATCTATGTCTATTGTATTCTGCTCTGGCTGCTGGTCTAGCATCTAAGACTCAATGGGTACTCCAGGAGCAAGAATGAAGTGAAACATCGAAGAAAAAGTATTCACACTGAAATGAATCAGCATGAAAACGATTGAAGTAAGCAGCACACAGCAGTGATTGCAGTTTTTTTTTCCTCCGACAATCAGTCAAGCCGTCACAGCACCAAGTGCATGCGAAACGATAAAATGAATGTGAAATGTGAGACCATGCGAAACGTGAACCAAACGAAGAGTGTCTAGTTTGTGTCGTAAGAAGGAAAATCCGCCTGGTTCAACATCTCATTGTCAACATTATTTCAATCCTGTAGAATGAATGCGCTCTCTATTGAAACAGAAGTAGTCTGAATGAAGTTTATCCTTGATGTGGCACGCTCTTGTTGTGACGCAAGTCCGCAATAACACTAGGATAGGTGCAAGAAATAAAGGAAAAAAATGACGATGCCCCTGCGCACGGCGGAGGTACGACTACAAATAGTTGTCTACGCTTATGCGTGTTGAGCAAAAGGAAAAGCGCGGCCATAATATGTTCGATTAAGCTCGATTCTTGTTTCGCAGCCTCAGCACCATCTTCAGCAGCAACACGAGTCCGCTATCAGTTCGAAACAGCTGGTGCGACTTGTACTATACGTATTTACAGATAGAGCGCTCTCAACACTGTCTGTTGTCGCACGCGTGGTTGAACGCTGTGCGTTTGCCGAGCACAGGCTCTTGCTTCTCGGCAAATCAGTTTGCTCCTGCTGTGTCAATAGATTTACAAATAGCTCCACAGCACACGTTGTTTCTGTATTTTTTTACAACGAACTGTCGCTTAAAGTAGCTAGCTGACGCTACCTGCTTGACACTTTCTTTGATAAATTGTCTTTACGATTACGTTTACTTTGATAATACTTACTTAATCTTGGGCGCGTTTGTCCCAGTCCCTACATCAATATCTCCTGTCTTGCACCGGAATACGACGGACTTTCTAAGTCTAAAGCAGAAGCCATGATCTATGGGAGCGTCAGGATCGAAATCGTCAAAGTTGAAAAAAAATTCTGGCAGTCCTTGGCGGGGGCCTTCAGGGCACCCCCTCCGGGACCCCCTTCAACTCTGACACATCCCAGCATAGCGTGGTGGCTAGCTCGAAAAGGGGCGAATGTGTCAGAGTTGAAATGCAAAATCCCGGCACCTCTCCAGGGGTCCCCGGGTTTTTTTTTCAACTTTGAGAATTTCGATCCTGACACACCCATATGATCATGTTGCAACGTAGTGAAAGTGATCAACTTTACAGAAGCGCGAAGGCGAACTTATATCAGCCTCGCATTACTACAGCAAGTTCAAGTAGAACTACGACTACATCGCTAGCGGCAATAAAGACGTCAACATTTTCTGCAAGTACACAAGGAGAATCTGTTGAGTCCAAATCTTCTCCTCGTACTCATAAGGGGCTTCAATACCTCGCTGTTTCGTTTTCTTCTCCACCAGCTCGTTTTGTGAGTTGTCGCAAGTCTTCACGGTCCTCTTGCCGCAGTTGTTGCAGTTCTTTTGCAAACTTGCAGTGCTTCTTGCGCCTCTTTGGTCAGATTTGCGCGTTACTAACGATGGCGAGATTGTTGGCGCTTGTGCAAGGCGGCACTTTTGCTGCAAATTACGTCGCAGGCTGGAACACTAAGCGGCGTTCCTACGGACCCTACGGGGTTCAGAAGTACAATGACGAGTACCCAAGGCAGGTGCAAATACAACTGGACGGCATCAACTCCGTCGACTCAAACCCCGCCTCGCCGCCGGATGTAGAGCCTGAGCCTGCAGATGCTGCGGACCACAGCCCCGGTGGAGGTCTTGCGCAAATCTGGGACAATGAAGAACTCGACACGTACGTGGACCGGCTGGATACCTCTTCCTCGCTCGACGTCCTGAACGGGGAGGGAAATTTTGGGTACTTCATGCAGCGCGTCAAGTGGATGTTGGAAACGTGTACGGACGAGAACCCCATGCTGATTTTCCTCGGCCGACCCTGGATGTTGCCGAAAACGTCCCGGCTCCGCGTCCTGTGGGAGGGGCGCCAGGGCACGCGGCGCGGGTTTCGCACGCTCTTGGAACAGCAGGGGAGGCTCCTGCTCGAGAGCGAGAGGGGCATTGCACACCGGAGACTGCTGGAAGACGGCAAGCGAAGCCGGTCGGACCAGAAACTGCGCAGCATGGAGGCGGAGGAAGCGTTTCTGAAGGATTTGGTCCAAGCCATGGTGGAAGAGCAATTTGGAAGCAGCGGAAGATCGGCCAAAACTATTGGCAAGACGGCAACCTCCGCGCCTACCTCCAAGAGCCACGCGCAACACCATTTAGAGAAGAGTCTGCGCAAATTCGCCCGCAATCTCGACGAAACTGCCGCGGTGCTGCAGGAATCCTACAAGTTTCTGCGCTTGACGAGTCACACGCACATCGTCCTCGGGAAGCGATTGCTCGGTCTGCTCGGGCATTACGTGTATCAAGCGGAGCGCTTTTTTTCATGTTCATGATTCATGCCAAGATGAAGAATTCGTTTTTGTGCCCAATTTAGCTAGTTACAACTGAACTTGTTCGAGTCTGGTACTTATCATGGAGGTTACTTTTCGCTTCCAATTTTTGACAAAAATCTACGATTTCTCGTCATCAGCATCACAACATTCCAGCGAAAAATGCGTGAATTACGGGTGCCCAGACGACCGGGAGGAGATTGCGATGCGCGTGGACAGTCTGGCGCAAAACTACCTCCAGGACGCCACGTTGCTTCTCCGCGGCGATTTTTCCAGCTCAGACCCCAGGTTTTGGCGCGGGCTGGACGAGACGGAGAAGTCGCTCTCCATCAACAGCACTGATCCTTTTTTCGAGCGGAAGAAGTACCCAAATGTTCACGAACAGGACGAGGAGAGCTCCAGTGCCAGCGGAGCCCCGGGGGGCACCAGCTCTGGCGAAAATGCAGATTCGAGTACAACTACAGCAGCTTCTGCTCCTTCCGGTGGAGAAAAAATCGTAACCGGCGCGCAGGAGGACGATGAGGACGATTTTCTGGCCGCCGAGGACGCACAGCTGCCCTCGAACCAGATGGTGCGCAAGCGTGGCCCGAGAACGAACCTGAACAAGGTGCAGCGAGCAGCAAGGGGGTCGCACGATCTGGCGGATGACTCCAGCGACGAGCAGGAGTTCCTGGCCCTGGTTGGCTCCGGCGGTAAGGGGAAGGGGGAACCAGATTACAACAGCAAAGGTGGAACAAACAAGGGCCCCCGCAAGGGAACAACATCAAAAGGTGGTGCCAGTACTAAGGGCTTCGGGAAGGGGCAGAAGTGCAAGCAAAGTCCGGACTCGAAGGCCACGGACTCGAAAGATTCGGCGCGCGACGGTGCGATGTGCAGAAATTTGGAAGACGACGCGATCCGCACCGCCGACGTGATTCGCGCCGACACCAGGGATCGCGAGTACTATCTGAATCTGAACAACCGGCACGGACAGGTAGGGCCGCTGGCCGCGGTGTACCGGGCATTCGAGCCCAAAATGACCAAGGAAATGCTCTTTTCCCACTATCTCGGCGTGGTGCTGGAATTTCTCGACGCCCTGACCGCGTTCATCCAAAAAGAGCCGAACTTTCCCGGCACGATGTTGCAACTGGTCCAGAAAATCTCCGACGCGCACTGCGGATTGCAATACCGACTCAACGCCCACGCCTCGATGTTCCTCACGACGCACGCCATGCAGCCACCCACGTTGCACCTGCCCTGGTCCTACGATCGGAGGTTCGTCTATGACACCCTCAGAATGGAAATCCTCAAAGTGGAAATAATTTGTGATGCAGGAAGTGCGACACCAAAAAGACTGTATTGCAGAGGACGCAATGGAGGCCGACTATGGTGCTTCTACGGGTTCAGAATTGGGCTGCTGATTAGCATGAGAGAAGGGCATCCCTTTGCCTAACTAGCACGACAGACACGCTTTGAGTGCCCGGGAAATTTGTCATGCGCCGACTAGAAAGTCGCTCCAACTGGAGTCGTTTTTTTGCATTACAAATTATTTCCACTTTGAGGATTTCCAACCTGAGGCTCTCATATCGTCTTCGAGGATCGCGCGTGCTGCCGCCGGTACCACGTACTGGGAAGATTGATGGACGACCTGAGGGTATCGCAAGAAAAAACTGTTTCACTGTGAACCTGTGATGCAGAGAACGAAACACCACAGCGGTTGTCTTGCTACACCTGCAACACAACGGATTTTTAGGCGTGTTTCCTCTTGGAAAACGCGCATGACAAATTTTCTGTGTCATGTGTAGCAAACTTGTGATGCAGATCTTGCAAAACCATCACGGTGAAACACTTTTTTCGTCGGATAGAGGGACAAGTTTGGACACAATAGGCAGCTCGTCGGCGTCGAGGTCGGCGTTAACAACGCAATCACGAGCCAGTATTTTTTTCGTTGTCTTTATTCATTTTTTCCACCTCAATATTTGGTTGCTCGGTGCATTTCAGTGATTTAGTGAAGAATTAAAGTTGACGCTCGGTGTGGTCGACGTGAGTGAATCACTTTAGTACTTCCGCCGTCGACGTTCCGGCAGATTGATGCAGTGATCAACATGGGAAGTAGAAATAAAAACAACCCGGTTCGAATAAAATCTCTCATAAAATGAGGTATCTGCTGAAGAACATCCCGGACCTGCGGCTGACCGGTCTCGATCCGTTCATCAATGTTACGGAGAGCATTCAGCAGATGTCCTACGATGTGTTCGGTAACTACCCGGACCGCGCGGAGTTGATCAAGATAGGCTCCGAAGACTTTGTTGACAGCGTCCCGGACGAGTCGCTCGACTTTGTCTTCATCGACGGTGACCATTCCTTTTCCGCCGTGGTCCGCGATCTCGAGCAGTGGGTGCCGAAGGTAAGAAAGGGAGGACTCGTCTCGGGTCACGACCTCTTCAACCCGGCATTTGAGGGCGTATTCGAAGCGCTCACGCTGCTCGCCGAAGACTACCCACGGATCCATTACGGGTTCGATTTCCTCTTCTACTGGTGGAAGCCCGGCGGCGAAGGCGGAGAGGGGTGAACAAGTTGTAGGCTTCTACGCTGTAGTTGTATCTACGGAAGAACCAGTGGCGCAACGCCAACGTCGGATTTTGAAAAACCGTGACTACACCAGTGAGCCGCGGTCGAATGCTACGTGCGAAGAACCGTTCAGAAGCCATCCTGTGTAAGCATCTACGGTCAGTGAATCTTCGGCTTCCACAACCCGTGAGGAAAGAGAGACCAACAGAGACGACCACCATCAAGAAGAGGCCGCTGCTTTTCGAGCATCAACAATGAGAACGAAAATTCGAGACCTGCGCATAAAATCCGAGCCTGTAGTGCACCGTGATGAAAAATCCTGCATGCAGGAGTAAATGGAAAATGGATGGCGATAGCAACGGGTCATGGGAAAGGGGGTCGTTGTGGTGATACCTCTGCGCAGCTTCTCTCACGTTCTTCCACGTCAATCTACCAGTCACGATGGTCCCAGTGAAAACAGTGGGCAAGATGAAGTACAGCTAGAGAATGCTTGCACAGCTCATGTTGCTACATTGGGTGAACTTGTCTTGATGATGCACAACATTTTCCGCCAGTTCTTCGTTCACTCAATTAATCAGCCACGGCAGTTGATGTTGTGTGGGACTGTTTATTGCAGTGTTGCTTTCCTCAGTTAAGATATGCCACATGCGTAACTACATCCTCAGTGATGCTGGCGCAGTTGCAATTGCATCTATCGCGGAAATATTAACACGAGCGTGGCAGAGTCCATCGACTTCGACTACGGCCGAGTTTACTCTGATGAGAGACGTTGACTTTTTCCTTCTCTTGGTGTTGGTGGTAACATGTGAACAATTATGCTGCTACTTTAGATAAATGAAAATGATTATGATTATACTTCTTAAAAAAACTTGTACATAACGCTGAGGCTGACGGTTCTTGAGCATAGTTCTAGCTGTGAGGCGAGCAGGATTGCACGTGTAAGTGTACAACACCCACTTACGTTGTTCTTCTTTCTTTTCAGATGTTCTTATGATGCGGACACGCCACTGCCTCCGCCTCTTCGCGTGCGGTGCAGCCAGGTGATATACGAAGAATTTTTTTAAGCAAAGAAAGAGCAGTAAACTACCCCTGCCGGTATTTTGACCTCTTGAATTTCCCTTTCCCAGCCAGGTGTTCGGCTTCATTGGCATGTACTAAGTACGGCTCTTTGTCTGGTGCATGGTGGTGGAATGTTGAATTTGAATTTGCACCCTATTGAATAAAATGCAGCAAAGGTAAAGGACGCTCAACCAACAAGTGAAAGTGTGTTTCCTCCAGGTGAATACGTAGGCAAAAGTTGTACACGTAGTTTGTCCCCGTGTACACGAATGAATGTTGGTTGCTTCATCTTCATCCTTTATTTCGTCGTTCTTCACAGCACTACTTCTGTTGAGTCTCCATTTTCATTTTGAACGGCAATGATTGAAGACTCCCCGCTGTGGTTCTTCTGACGTGAAGGTGAAAGGTAAACGACACAAATGATAAATGCGTGCTGTCATGCTGAACCTGAAGACTGGACTAATCGTCATTGCGAAAACAACTCCATCTCCAGCATGTCCATACATAGCCAAGTCCATCACCGTCACCCTTCCCGACTCTAGAAGTGATATCTAAACAGAAGCAACAGAACATAGTCCAGTCCCCAACTAGAAATAAAATTCATGAGATGTAAAAGTGCTGTACGAAGTGAAGTCAACGACGACGAGAAGATTGTTAAGAAGCATCTAGAGAAGTACTAGACAACATAAATACTGTATATTTGGGCAGCAGCTTTCATCGAGTGGTGTGTGGCGACAGTGGGTGCATGTCAGGGTTCTCGCTCCTCGAGCCTGATCATGCCAAGATGTTGAGTTTTCCTTTGAGAAGTAAAATGAAGATCTCAACATCTTGCTGTAAAAAGACCCGAAAAAAAGTAAATACGAGCGACAAGAAAATAAAGTTCTTGTCCCCTGAGGTTTCAATACTAAAAAGACCACAGCCAGCTCTGATTTCCAAGAACAAGCTGAGGTCTCCTAGGCGAGAAAGCAACGCCCACCAAGGTCAACAAGCTGTGACCACATCAAGCCACGCGCCGTGGTGGCAGGACCACGCAAACTATGGACGATCCCATCATCGAAGATTGGGCCTGGCCAGATGTGCCGCTGTTGCACACCTCAATGGATGTATCAAATGCAAAAGTGTCTGGGTCTGGAAGATTTAGATTGGAACATCTGTCATGCACATTTTGCATGAACGATGAACAAATGATGCCTGTAATGCATGACCTAGCATCCGAGATTTTGCGAGGGCTTCCTTTTGCCTATACCGCATGAGGAATACCCCCTCCGCGTAGCATAAACTGGACTCCTCTTGCTCCTTACGTCGCAATACTGATTTTTTTGGAATCCAAAGACAGCATGACAAGTTCCATCCTGCTCCCAGACCCAGACACTTTTGCATTTGATAGGATGACCGGCTGGACAACTTGAGTCCGACGAGGAACACTAGAAATCACCACCACCTACAACAGCATCAGCAATACCACCCGAACCATCAGCCCCCGACTAGCAGTAGCGCCCCAGGGTATAATCAACATGGCGCAGCTGGAAGTAGAACGAGTGGTGACCATGCTCTTGGAAGCAGCGGCCCGACCCTGCTTCACCGGGGCGGGCCTCAGCCGCACCACCAGCAGAGTACGAATTTCCTTCGGGGTATGGAACTGTCAGGATTGAAATTGACAAAGTTGAAATGGTTTGTCATGCATGAAACGGATTCCAGTTCGAACCCAGTTTCTAAGTCGCGCATCACAAATTCTGGTGGTGCCTAAATCCAGTGCGTAATGCTGTTTAGGCAAAGAAGACTGATTCTCTCATGCTGCTTTAGCAGCTCGAGCTATAACCCCAGGCAGGCTGACAATCGGCCTCACTTGCCTGCTCTGCAACGCAAGTACTTCGCGTCATGCATTTTATGCGTCACAGATTTAAATTTTTCGACTTTGTCAATTTCGATCCTGACAGTTCCATACGGGGATCAACAACGGTTTCCACCGAGTCGCTGGAAGTCGGCCAGCTACGCCAATACCTCATGGAGCGAGATGCCGTCATCGGTCAGCTTGAATCGCTGCTGCAGGAACAATCTACAAGGTAACAGGGGCCCTCACGAGGACCAAGGTTCTTTCTAGAAGTGCAGGATGATTTTTTCAGCTCTGGTGTAGTCAATCGATATGGAATTCGAGTTATTTGAAAGCAGAGGCGGGAGAGGCAGTCCTCCTCGACGTTGTCCTCTGCTTCAACGTCGGTCTACTACGACACCAAAAATAACTTCTCATCCAGGTTCCGCGAGAGCATGCAGCAGGTCCAGGCGGACTTGTTCACGGCCACCAAGTCCGAGAAGGACATGCAAGTGCTGCTGCGCTCCCGCCAAAGCCAAGACGCGGAAGAGAAGAACCGGCTGTCCCTCGAGAAGCAACGCCTCGAGCACGAGCTCGAGTACGCCGCGAAAGAGAAGAAGCGAGAGGAGGCCGCCTGGCGCCAGCGCGCGGAGGACTTGCAGAAGGAGTTGTCGGATACGAAACTGGACCAGAACCGGCTGCAGTACCTGGAAAAGGAAAACGGCCGGCTGAAGGAAGAAATTTCCGACGTCGAGCGGCAGCTCGCGGCGAAAACTGCACTCGTTGACAAGCTGGAAAACGAAAAGATCGACCTAGAAAAAGGCTCCCGCGGCCGCCTAGGCGGTTTCGCGGCGGAACGGCAAAACCGCTTGGAGAGGGAACGCCTTGAGGAGCAGATTCGCGATCTGCGAAAACAGTATTCTTGTTTTTAATTATATATACGGCAACTTGATGTAAAAAGATGAACCGGAAAAACTAAATTAGTGTAAGGGCGCCGAGATGAGCGCGCTGCATGCTTCATCTAGTCCGTTTTTCTATTAGCCGTAGCCAGTGGCGCGCTCTGTTGGCTATTTTTGGGTTCGTTCTGTTGAATGCAACTTTGAAGAACTACTTGTTGAACATAATATGAACTACAAACGCACGCCTAGTGATCAGATGCTGGCTCCCGCCATCTCGACAGGTTAAATGCGCGCGAGGAGCAGGACACGTATTCCGCTCAGGAAAGGCAAGAAGCAGAGGACGAAGTTTGGCTGGAGAAAATTCGGCAAAACACCGCGTACTGGGAACAACAGATAGAGGAGCAGAAACACTTGCTGGAAACCGCGGAGACGCGCGTAAAGGAACTCGAAGACCAAAACCAGGACTCGCAGTCGGAGCAAATTCTTGCGCTGCAGGGAAAACTGCGTTTGGAAAAGCGGGTTGCGGAAGAGCAGGGCGCACGGCACCGGCAATTAGAGCTGGAGAAAGAGGAACTCGAAGCGCGCCTGAATGCGCTTCGCAATGAGGTGGAGGAAGCCAGGTAACTGGGATGCTTGTCAACAAAAAATTGATCCAGGCTACATCAGGCGTAGATATTTACTAGGGGCAACATCATGCTTGTCTCCATCCACCGTTCGTTGCTGCGACAAACAATGCTGGCATGCAAAGAAGTCGAACACCTTTAGTAAGTCACCGGACGACGAGGAACTGTACTTAATTCACAAGATACATTGAGCTTCATCGTTTTTGCTTCCACAGAACCTCAGCGGAGCAGGCTAGAGCAGATGGGAACGCCGAGCTGTGCGAGGAGTTCGAGCGCCGCGTAGAAAACTTGCGGCGGGACACGGAAGCCCGCATTCAAGAAAAGGAGGAGGAGGCTACTGTCCGTTTGCGGCACGCGTCCGAGAACTACGACGCCGAGCGACGGGATTTCGTAGCTCGAATCAACGAGCTGGAAAAGTCAGTGACGGTGTGGAGGGAAAAGTTCGACTCCCTCGCTGCGCCACTCCCTCCCGAAATGGCCACTTCCAAGGGTACTAACAGTTCTGATGCTTTACCACTACCAGACCCGCTTCGCCTGAAAAACACGACCGGGTCGACGGTGATAGCGCCTTCCGCATCACGCTCCTCGTCCGTGTCGTCGGCAAAAAGAGT
The DNA here is from genome assembly GCA_905178155.1 of Amoebophrya sp. A120. Taxonomy (NCBI): domain Eukaryota; class Dinophyceae; order Syndiniales; family Amoebophryaceae; genus Amoebophrya; species Amoebophrya sp. A120. Next base: position 11,266,008 of record CAJINV010000001.1, read on the forward strand.
GCAGCATCAAAACGAGCAAATTGGCGGATCCTCCTCGAGCCGGGCGCGCAGTCCGAGTCTGGTAGTGATGCAGAGGCAGAAACAGCTGAAAGAGCGCATCGCCGTACTGGAGTCGGAAAATAACGACCTGAAAGCCAGACTGCAGAAGCGGGGTGCGAACCGCGTTGACGCATCGCCTTCCGAAGTGCGCACGTTGCGCAAGCGGCTTGCTGAACGGGAGACCGAGCTAGCCCACATGCAGCACGAAATGCGAACGTCTTCCAAGCGGCGCGGCAGTTCGCAGTCGTCTCGTCCGGGCGATGCAAGCATGAGGAGCATGAACTCCTCATTCCAACGGCAGGGCAGCAGCGAGGCGCTCGTCGTTCCCGGACAAAAGTCGTTCTTCTCGTCCGGCGCAGCACCACCATCCGAGAACCATTCGCGAATCGAGGAGGCAGTGGCGGAAAGCAAGCACCTGCGGACTGTTGCGGACCAAGCCCAGCAGCGACAAACGACACTGGAGACGACCTTAAGCAGCGTCACCGCGCAGCTCCGTGAGTCGGAGCGGCGTCTCGCCGAGGAGGCCGAGGCCAGCAGGAAACTTGACACGGAGAACTTTGAGTATCGGAAACGCATTCGGGATTTGGAAACGGAAAACCGTATCACAAAGGAAGGCCGAGCCGATCTCGAGGGCAAACTGTTCGACCTCAGCAAGGAGCTAGCGGATGCGGCGGAAAAGCATGCAGCGGAGCTTCGCAGAATGGAGCGACAAATCGGAGACGAGGCGAGTCGCGAAGTCCGAGATTTACAGAAGAGCGAGGCGCAGTTACACAAGGAGCTGGAGGAAGTGAAGGTAGTTATTTTTGCTTCGGCTGTGCCTCATTTTCTTTTTCTTTTTTTCTCACTGCAGCGTACGGATTCTTACGCAGTTCTTCTTAGGGGTTGTATTGTCACTCGACGTGTCAGCCTTGCAATCATTTTCAGTCGACGTAGTTTGGCTCTGGCTGGTGCTGGAATCTAACATTCGCGACTTGGCTGCAACTACATAAGCACACGTTTACGATGATACAATGGGAACATCAGTTTCTTTCTACATGTACTATCAACAGCCCGAGGTCGAGCGCTTGCGCAGCGACCTGCGTTCTTCCCGCGAGCGGATAGCCCAGTTGGAGGACCAGTATGATTCCGAGGCGAGCCGCTGTACGCTCCTGGAGCAGACCATCGAGATTCTGAAGAAGGAAAAGAGCCTTTTGCAAGACGAGCTGCGCGATCTGGAAAGGCAATTTGGCGAGACAGGATCGCTTAAAAATGGCGACCACAGTAAAAATGCTGGAAACCCTCGGAGTAGCACCACTTCCCGTCTGTCACTGAAGAACCACGACGAGTTTGCCACCGCGGTAGGGGCTGCAGGCCGGGGCACACGAGGAGCCGGCACCGAGCGCGTGAATGATGATCCCGACGAGAGCTACATTTCGCATTACAGCAATCGCAGCAGCAAAAAGACCGCTGGAGTAAATGCGGATCTTGCCGGAGCGGACGGCCGCGCCCATGGTTCGACTTTTTCCCGCAGACCGAATGCTCCGAACTTCGTGGCTTCCGGTGCGGCAGTTGCGACTCCAGCGGCCGGGACCCCGTATGGTTCCTCCTCGTCCCGAGGAGGGCAACATCACTACGCGCCCGACCACCGTTCCACGCCTGGATCGGTTCTGTTCGGGCGCCGGCGTGAGGTTCCAGCTCGCGAGGACGACGACGACGATGTAGACCATTATCGCGAAAATGTGCTTTCCAGAAGCGATTACAAGGCCGCGAGAAATACTAGCGACTTTCACCCTCGTATGGGGGACCGCCAGGAGCACAGAACGCCGACTGCCACACGAAACAGGTACAATGATCCGCAGTCCCGGCCACACCTCTCGTCCACTGGACGAGCTACCACGAGATCCACCGGCGGGGCCGCGAGCAGTGGTCACTACAACAATTACGGCAATGCGACCGCACCGCGGCGCAAAAGCCCCGGCATTTTGTCGAGCTCGGAGGATGATGTTGACAGTGTGTTCCTGTCCCGCAGGGCGACCGCCGTTAGAAAGCCAGTCATGTCCCGACAGGCGTCCACCGCCCGGCGGCGGCCGCCAGCACGGTCGGAGTCGAGCTCCGAAGGCTCTCTTGAGCGCATCGTCCGGGAGTCTGACCCGCTGTTTCGAGGATCCAAGAAGAGGTGACGCGATGTTCTTTTCCTTGAAGAAGCAGCATCCTACGTGCCTGATGCCGACCTGGATGTGGATATCTCCTGCTGGAACCTGTTCTTCATCAAGTATGTGTAGCATAGGCGGCAAGTACAAGAAGAAGTGACGACTGTGTTGCACTACATCATGTACTAGGTGTACCGACATTATCGCTTACTTTCGCTATAATTTGTAGCTGTGTGTCATCGTCTTGCGTACTAGCAGTAGCTAGGCCACAATTCTGTGTCTCAAATATCGGTGGTGTGTGACTTGGTGTTTTTCTTGAAATCATTCTTTATCTTTTATTGACGCGAACCAACTAAATCAATGCATAGAAGGGTGGTATGTGAAAGTGCAGTGGTAGACCTGGACCACACACACATTTACCAAATAAACTAAACCTGAGCTGGTCTCGCCTCGGCTGGACATCACAGACCGTGCCGTCGGCAATATCTTGATCTTTGTGAAGATAGTGTTCGTCCTTCGTACGTTTAACCGCGCGCGCCGAGATTTGCAAGATTACTCCGCGTCTCTCGATTTGCAAGAGGACGAGAGCTCCGCTTCTACATGTGGCGACAACCCAGGCGAGCGGATGTGAGTGTGACGACACGTGGTTCAGAGAAGATGACGCGTTGAAGCAAAGAGGTGCAAAAATGATTGTGTAGACTGCAGCAAGATCAGGCAACAAATATACCGTTTTTTTTTTTCGTCGTGCGGCAAACGGCAGCATGGTGGTGATCCAGGACCTTGACGACATCGACGACCCAAGCATCCTAGATGCGGATGAGGAGGAAAAGGAAAAGCCAAAGGACCCGCCCGCACCCACGGTCAAGAAGGGCTTTTTGAACAAAGAAAACCGCCCTGAGCTCTACGGGCCGGAGGGCAGCGAGCAGGGGAAAGTTACGGAAAAGCAGAAGCAGCAGTGGGCAACAGACGACCTGAACCGCGAACAAAACAAAAAACAGGGGCTCGGAGCCTACGACTCAGAGTAAGGCTATAGCCATATTTTTTTTACGTCGTTTTTTTCTCCAAAGTGCCTGTATCTTCAACTGATTGCGTCACTACGTACTTGCGCTTTCGTTTTGCTCTGGTGTACCGATGAAGAGCCATCGCCTCAGGAGTTCCTATTTATTCCACCGCAGCTTCGACAAGCCAAAGTGGTTTACTTCGGAGTGGCCGTCAAATTGTCAGTACAACAATCCGGGATGCAACGTCGATGCCATGAAGAAGTCGGCGCACGAGTCCACCCTGCACCAGGACGTGATCCGAAAAAGCGACAGGTGGCAGGAGGCAATATCGAATCCGCAGGGGGAGATACGGCTGAGCTTCCTCGGAATGCGGGACGACGATTTGATTGAGCTCGTCAACGCGCTCCGGTCCAACGAGACCGTCGAGCATTTAGACGTGTCCTTCAACCACCTTCAGGACACCGGGGTGCAGCACTTGGTCAGCGCGCTGGCGCAAAAAGCGCTGCCGGCACTCAAGGAGCTGAGAATGTAAGTCAAAGCATGTCACTGCAGTTGCTTCGTGTATCGAATGAAGGAAGCAGCTAAAACTACTCAACGTGAAAGTTGTACGTCGATTTTGGCTTTAACGGAGATGCTGCCATTAGGCTCCTTGATTATGATTTTGTCCTCCCATCGAGAAATACACTCGGCAATGGAAAAAGAAAAACTTCACCCCAGATACAAGAACGAGTTCACGAAGCTTGGCAAGGAGATGCTGAAGGGCCTAAAATTTCTTCGCAAGGATGTCCAGGTTTTGATAGAGGAGCCGGAATATTTCCGACCGTCGGCACCCCAAACGGCAGGCGAAAAAAGCGCAGCATCGTCTAGTTAGCAGGTGACAACTACAATGTGTAAACAAGTACACTTACACACACGATGCATAATAAGCTCAATTAGTTGCATGGCAGCAACACTAAAAACCTTATCCCATTCAATGGGACCCATTGCTGCGACGCATTCATTGCTTCCATGAAAATACTTTCCGTCGACATCCCACACTGAGGGCTGGTTGGTACTATCTTTATCTACCCTCTGTTGATGGTGCCCGAAGCGGCGCTCAGGCCACCCGAGGTCGTTTGCGCACAAATAAGGTCAAAAACGTGATGAATATCAGAGTCTGTCATGCAGTACCACGGTCAGTCTCGATTTTTTCTGATGTAGCTTTTCTGTTGAGCAAATAGAAAACTTTAACTTTTGCTGTGACCGTGCAGGTAAAGGAGACCAGCGAGAGAGAGAGCCGCATATGAAGAGGGTGAGTGTGATCATCTGTCGTGAGTGAGCCAGCGCAGTAGCAGCTTTGCTTTTGAAATGAAACGCCCGCCTTGTCCCATGCCAAACACACCAGAAAGAAGAAAACTCGCCCAAGGTATCTTTCCACCCCTTCCTTTTGAATTGTTATATTTATCGCAAGGGAAGCGATAGGATAGCGAAGTATCGCTATCTATCGCCCTCATCGATCTAGTTTTGCAATTTGCCAAAGGGACCTGCTCCGCCTCACCCACACGCCAGTATATGGTTGCGGAGATTCGTGACTTTTTATTAGCGGAAAATCAAAATCAGTGGATTTACACGTGAGTAAACCGTGTCAGACGTGCGACCTAAATTTGAGAATCGACTTTAACGCGAATCTTTATTTCAAAAACACGCCTTGACAAAAATGTCGCTAGCCATTGGAGACGTTGCCCCGGATCTGAAGCTAACCGACACAGAGGGCAAGCCCTTTGACTTGGCTTCCGTCAAAGGGAAGAAGGTACTATCGAGGATCATGATGTTTCTCTTTCTCTAATCTCATACTCCAACTCCAGCTGCACCTGGTAGCCCAAGTAGCCTGAAATGGTGAGAAGCCGAAGCTTTTGCAGCAGGTTGAGGTTGACGTTGACAGAACAAGATGAGGGCAAGCAAAAGAAATGAATGAAATATCCAATTGTAATCCCCCTCCAAGGTGTACCTGTGCTTCCTCCGATATGGTGCCTGTATGATGTGCGCGTTGCGCGTCGCCGAGGCGAAGAAACGCGCCAAGGCGTTGAAGGACCAGGGACTGGTGATGATGCTGGTGATGAACAGCACGGCCAAGGAAATCCAGCCCTACGGCGCGGGGAAGCTTGCGGACGCTGATCTGCAGATCCTGTGCGATCGGGAGGGGACCGTATCCAAGAAAAAACACTCATCCACATCCAATTTCTCATGCAAAACATACTGTGTAAGTACATAAAATTCCATATCTGTCATGCAAAAAATGGATGTGGATGGGTGTTTTTTCCTGGATAGACCGCGTATCAAGCCTACAAGACGAAGAAGAGCTGCATGGCCTCCCCGCTGGGGTGCGCCATGTGCATTCACACCTGCGGCGACTGCCGCATGCCCCAGGCCGCCTGCGGCTGCTGCAACTCCCTGGCGTTCGGGAAGGGGACCTGCGGGCCCTGCTGCGGTTTCATGAACTGCAGCACGCAGCACATGGATTCCTCTCGCGCGCAGCAGATGCCGGCAGACTTTCTCATCGACGAGAATGGAAAGCTGGTGGACGTCTTGTACGGCAGCAGTATCGGGAAACACATGCCGTGGTCCAAGATCGAGGCCTTCGCGTCGGGCAAGGATCTCAACGCACCGCAGCAGCAACAAATGTGACGAGGGGTAAAAGTTCTAGTTCAAGCAAAAAGTAGACAAGGCAAGTTACTATACGAGAGGAAGTGGGTGATTGATCTACACCACTTTTTCTTGCATGATATACATTTTGATCTTGTACGATTTGTCAAGCTCGACCACACCTACACTAAGGCGACGATCTAACGATCGTTTTCTACTTTACTGTGTTTCAAGACATAGACAAATGCTTACTAGAAGTTTGTAAAATCCGCATCGAGATACACCAACGTCGTGGTAAGTAAGTTGGATCCATTATGCTCCGGCTAATGAACTAGATCGCCGTTTGAGCATCCATTAATATGATGGCTGAGTTAATAACTGCCAAAGCAATAAGGATAACACATGCCACTGCAATTTTTTCAAGAAGGAAATAGCTCCATGATTATTTCTAGATTCACTCCGTGGCGCGTGGCAGTGTCTAACAAACATCCCACTTTGCCGGTGCTTCTAAGCAGACTTCCTTGCAGAAAATCGTTTTATGTCAAGGAAATGCTAATGCAGCAAGCGGTTCATAAAATAAGTACGAGTGTCTTCCTTGTGAGAGAATGTCACCTACCCGCGCCCTCATCCTTAACGATCACCCATAGCTTCTAGAACATCCTGGCTTCTTAGATATAGTAGAACGGTACTAACGCTTTCGATCTAGTGGCCGATTTGGCAACTACAACCAGTTGCAGTTGATGCAATTGCAATCTACAAGGACGTCGGAAATACCACAGAAGGGACCTATTGCAGATGAGGCTCTGCCTCCTGTTGCAACAATTGATTTTCGCGATAAGTCAGTTGCATGAGGATGAGCCGCAACAGCGACGCGCGTTGCGTGCTCCTGGCCAAGTTCAGTGTACATGTATTCCCATGTCGTTCTACTTTTTTGCTAGCTTGTGGGCTCGTGCTGAGGGGGAGAGAGAAGATGGGGAACTAAACGAGAATGGGAAGCGAGCAAAGACTGTGTGCTCGTGCTGGTCTCGTTGATACCACTCTTGGTATGGAGCAAACAAATCGAGTGACTGTGACACTACCACCGGCAGGATCGCGACTCATCTACTTACTTCAGAAAGGGTTCTTGATGGAGGTTGTGACAGCAAAGAGTCGGGAGCTGGTCGCTCGTTCTTGGCATATCGAGAGGGACGAGTCTTCTTGGCGGGTACTGAAAATTTCAAATTTTTACATTCTTTTCATTTCGCTCTCGAATGTTAGTTCGCTGAGAGTAGGTACATCGAAAGTGCAAGCGAAGATGACGCGTTTTTCGCCGAACATGTCTCTGCGAAAACACGTCGCGGCACTCTTGGTCCACCTCCTTATGGTGCCATCATGTCACGCGACGGGCAAGCGGCCTAACAGAAACCACGAGCGGATCGAGGGGCTGCCTCCCGGACTAGTTTCCTCTGGTCCGATTGTGATCCGGCTTGATGGGCCGGATTCACCCTTCGGTCCCGGGGGGCAAGACCCGTTTGCGGCTTTTGTGCAGGACCTGCTGAGCACCCCTCCGAGGCCCAAGAAGGGCGGCAACCTGCGAGGGTCCAACAGTCTCCGCCGCGGCGGCGCCGGCGGCGGCCCGACACTGATGCTGCCGCTGCCGCTTTTTGGCGGCCTCCTAGCTGACGATGACTCGGACGAGGACAGCACCGACGGGGGCCCCTTTTCGCCGTTTTCCCTGCTAACCGGCGGCCTGCAGGGCTCGCCGCTCTTCGGCGGGGGCGGTTTTCTCGGACCGCGCAGGGGCCGCGGCGGGATGGGCCTTGTCTCCGAAGAAACGGAAATCACGATGACGCCGCAGGGCATGCGGAAAAAGACCATCCGCACGGACGACGACGGCACGGTCACCGTGACAACGGTGCATCCCGACGGAACGAAGGAAGTGCAGGTGACAAAAAATCCACGCAAGCAGAAGCAAAATCAAGCAGGGGGTGCGAAACAAGAGGACAGCAGTAAAGAGCAGCATCTTCTTGCGGGTTCGCAGCCCTCGTCGGCCCCTGCGAAGATGAACAAGGACGATAGTGCTAGTAGCAGCAGCACAACGGCAGCGCCAAAGGTTGGTGTCGAGTTGCAGCACTTCGTGGATCATTTCCCGATGCACCCCAGCTTTTTCCAGCCTGACGAGGTGTCCAAGGTGGAGACCAGCGGCATGGACTTGAGTCTCGGCCCAAACTCGGCCGGCGACTCGAGCGGCGACGAGCTCTTCGGCGACCTCATGCTCAAAACCATGCTGGAAAGCTTGGGACAGGCTATGCCGGCGGCGTTGCTGCGGCAAATGGGTGAAGCGCACCAGCAGGAGCAGCAGGCGAAGGAACGCGAAAACAAGAAAGCCGATCGTGATCCAGCACCGACTTCTAGTAGTACTAGTGAGAACCAGGACCCGGCATCTTCACCGCAGCAAGTAGGGGGAGAACACGATCCCTGCGCGAATGATCTCAAGAAGTTTTCCTGTGCGAATACCGCCCACCGGTTGCACTGTCTCGGCAAGCACGAAATGCTGTTAAAAAAGGAGTGCCGCGATTCGATTGCGAAAGCCGTCCCGTTTGTGTGCCACTCCCAGATCGATCAGTACAAGTGCCCGGCGGATTATCCAACAAGAAAAAGACTGTCCCAGTCTACTCAAACCTTTGCAGTACATCCAACCAGCAACGCTATGAATTCGTTCAGCGTGGTGACACACAAAACCTGTGATGCGTCAGACACAAGAGAAAACACATACGAAGCGCGCTCTATTTCTTTCATGAGAAAAATGTGGAGCTGCATGGCATCGAGATATGGAGATACACCCGAAGCAAGGAATGCCCCCATTTTGCAGTTGCGACTGAAAGACTGTTGCCTTGTGATACGAATGGCAGCGTGTTGGACTGCCTGAGCATGCACGAGAGCGTACGCATGGAAAAAGTATCGTGCTAGGAAGTAGTATAGCTCGTGTCCGTGGTGTGACAAGTTGGATTCTGTCATGCACACGCCAATTTAGCTCATGATTATGCATGGTCGCGATTACTACGAGCGCGATACTTTTGCAGCGCATAGAGAGACCTCGCGGGCAACTGTCGGGACTCCGTCGACATGACGCTCCATCTTACCAGGGCCGTCCAGGCGGCAAAGAAGGTCTTTCTCGCGCACGCCACCGACCACAGCCAAATCGCCGCCGGGAACACGGACGATTTGTTTTCGGTCGTGAAAAATTCCTTCGCTTCCGACCCTACTTCGCGCTGGCACTCCATCTTCGTGCTGCTCATGTACGTCCTGCTCGGCGCTGCCTTCGGTCTGCTGCTCTGCTACCTGCGCGGCAAGGTACAGGTTGCCGGCGGCCACAGAAAAGTGAAAGCGAGCACGGGGGCGGAAAAAATGATGGAGCTCCAACTGAAGCAGAACCACACTCCGTACGACTCGTGCGACATAGAAGAGAAGATGGCCTGAACAAAGTAGAGCGGAGCTGTCTCTTCTGCCAATGTTTGCTGACTGACCTAACATAAGAAGCAAGATCAATCAGAAACGACGTACACGACGATCGCAAATTATTAGACGAGGCTCACCGCTGCTGGATTTGTATAGTCTTTACGTAAAAAAGTACTTCGCTAAAAGAAAGGCCTTCAATCCTTGATTGTGAGTCTACGCGATGGATTGTAACTTTGCAGTTGCGTTTTTCTTTAATCGGAGACCGAGATAATTTGTTTGAAGCTAGAAACCAGAAGAAAGTAGATCAAGATCTCTTGACCAAAATTAAAGTAGTACTGGAAGGAGCGCGTCGCGATTCGGAAGTTTGGTTTCGTAGAAAAAAACAAGAAACACCAGACAATGAGGCAGGCGACCCCGCCAGCGAGCGCGTGAACCTGAACGCGTCAGAACGACAGAAGAGTGATGAAGAAGAAGAAAAATTCATTGTAATGCACTTAAACTTACACTGACTTAGCCAAGCGGCGGCGCTCAGATTCAGCTTCAGGTGGGGTCAGTGATTCGCTCGACGATGATGCATCTTGATCTCTGCTTAGACCCTCTTGCTCGTGATTGTGTTTGTGAAGAAGGTAAAATGACCCCTGTAAATGCACAGAACTACATGACTCACTCATGCCTCGGTCAACTTTTCGTGAAAGAAGAACAAGAAAATCATCGATCATGTCGCAGCAGGCCTCGAAGTCAGATCGAAATCAATTGCAGTGCTGTATTTACTTACAACTCTGCATGCTCTATGGATCATATTCGCTCCGATCATATACTAGAAGGCCATAGCTGCAGCTTCTAACCTCAAGGTCAATTCTACTTCGAGTTCGATATCGCAGCAACAGGAGGCTTTCCATTTGAATTTGAAGCGAAGAAGTAGTTTTGTTTTGAGACCTTATTTTGAAAATTAAGGACCCTAAAGCTAAACCCTTGAAAAATTAGCCCTGTTTTGTACATCAATAGAGACCAGCTTGCACGATTTTCACTATTCATTCAGTCGTTGTTGCGGTTTCCACCCGCTCTGTAAAATTAAAACCAAAACGTACACATACATTAGCATAACACAACGGAAAACTAAAAGAAAAAGATTCGATGGCAATGATGAAGTATCAGACGAGAAGCGATGCGCTCGGGCTAGCGGCTCGAAGTGCAGCCTGCATAGTTGCAGTCGTTTTGCTTCCATTGTTTTCTTCGCCTGCCACAATGGCTATGAACATAATTCCAGCGCACGATACAGCGGCTGGCCGCCGCCCTGATGAGGCTCCTGAAACGACACCCGTCGACTCTCAGCATCCCCCGCGCGATCTTTTGGTGCTTGCGCCGGATGGCAACCTCGGTGACTGGCGGCCCCCACTGCAACTTGCCCTGGCGCTCGCGGCGAAAACGTTCCCGCGCACGTTAGTCGCTGTGTTTCCTGATGAAAACCTGGCATTGCGGGAGGACGCTGCGGCCTGGGGCCGCTACATCGCAGAGGTTGACGTCACCCTTCCACGCATGTTGATGTCCGCACGACGAGGAGCTGCGATGAAGACGTCAGGAGCTGCTGCGACCTCTTCACGGTCGTCGACGTCCCCAACCAGGGTTGTCGGCGGGCCGAAACTACCGGCAGTGGAGAGAAAAAAACTTTTTCCGCCGATGCGGGAGGCAACGACCATCAGCCAAGGGACATTGGGAGAAATTGTGCTCGACGTCGAGATTGAGAAGGACGACGAAAACCACGATGGTCGAGGCAGCGAGATGGACAGCGGCGGGCGAACCAGTGCAGCAGTTGATGCTACTAGCGCAGACCAAATAGGAAAAGCGCCGACGGCGGCGCCCACTATCGCAGACTGGGAGGAAAAGCTTTTCCTCGAGCGTGCCCCACGGGCGCGTGGTCGCTTCTGTTTGGAAGAAAGGAAGTACTACGCGGAGCGCGAGCAGCTAGTCGTGTGGTCCATCGATGGCGTGCCAGCCGTCGTGCTCTGTGACTTGACAAATATCCAGGAAGAGCTGAGAGCCCGGAAGCAAGATGCGGAGATTCCGGCGAGTTTGCAGAACCGCCCAAGCCATGCCCGGGAGCGTTACGACCTGGACGCTTTGCCGAAATGGTTTGATATGCAGATGCAGATGGTCCTCTCGAAAAGCGTAAGCAGCGCAGGAAGTGCCATTGGCTTGTTGTCACCGAGACGCCAGGAAGAAAAAACGAAACGTGACTTAACGGCACCTCCGCAAAACCTACCTCCGTTCTATTGGATGCATCTGCGCTCCTCTGCTGGGGGTGTTGTCGACCGCGCAAGAAGCTGGTCCCACCAGTTCCAGACCCCCGTGGCGGTTCCAGCGCTCGGCCAGCAGACAGGGTATTCCTTGCAGCCTTGTTTCGCCAGTGGAGCCGGCTTGGTATTCCCAACACACTACCAGTATGGTTTGCAGGCCTCGTTTCAGCTCGGCGACGAGCCCGGTCACGACAAGAGGAATCCCATGATTTCCGAAAGCCACAGTTCCAGTACCAAGCTGCAGAGCGCTATGCAGCCGCCCTTGGGAACAAGCGGGGAACACTTCTTAGCTGCTCCGCAGGAGAGTTCATCCAACACGATCCCGATGCTTCCACCCGTGGGGCCTCTGAAGCTCGGATTATCCGCGTTGCCGGAGTTGCAGAGCGTGCTCAGCGCAGACTCGTGGACTTCCTTCGCAGCTTGGCGGGGACGAGCCTTGGCAGAGAGCAACAGAGCAGCGCCTCGCATCTGCGTCGCAGTGTCGGAACTCCACAAGTTCGGAGACGAAACGAGAAAGGAAAAAACGTTCCCAGAGCCGGGCGTGTTGTACGAAATGCTTACATATATGGACGACATCGATTACGGCCAACCCGCCGAGGTCGACGGGGATCAAACAAAACAAGGGCAAGAACTGCTGCAACGGGGGCAGAGCAGCAAAAAAGATCCGCCGTCCCGCCCGCCAATTGCCGACAAAGACACTTTCGTCATTGTCATAGTCAACAACAAGTTTCCGTTCGACGAGGAGTGGCTGGCCGCGTTGGAGTCTCCGGACCAGCCGAACGCTGTGGTCCTTCGCCCGAAGGATGAGCACACGAGTATCCCGTTTCTGCGGGTGTGGCTCGAAGCGAGGGTGAATCTTCTGTTCACCTCCACCGGCCAATCTATCCTATCAGATGCCCTGCTTGCTTCGGGGTTGAACGCAAAAGACAACTGAGGGCCGATGCTCGTGCTCCCTGGCTATTCGGTGTTCCGGGGCGTGGGGGCGGACGTGGAAGAAAATCAGAATTTACTGCGGGATCAATTCCTCGGACAGGAGTCTGTATCTGTGACAGCTGGTGGCGAAAATCAAAGTGCCAACCTTCAGCTTCTCTTTAAGCTGCTGCTGCAAACCCGGCGAGGGATATTCGACTGCGAGCTGGGCACTGTTCCAGCGGAAAGCGTACTCGAGCTAGCAAAAGGCTGCCTGGCTAAGCTTCCCGTCTTAGTGCGAATTTTGCACCAGCTTCGGGAGGGAGGGCGGCAAGATTCTGCCCTCATGCGGGCGGTGGCCTCGAGAGATAACGCGTTACTGTCCTTCGTGGCCTCCGTCGATGATCCGCAGAACCAAGAAGACGGACCGAAAGACGAACTGAATAGCTTTGGTCTGATTTACGATTCTGAGGAGAAAAAAAACCGCGAAATGGCCACCAGCTACTGGGGCCCGATCGACGAACAAGTGCTCCGCACTCTTCCTGCTATAAAAATGGAAGAAAATCACCAGCGCTGGAGGTATTTCTGGCGGAAATTACCCAACGCGCTGAAGCTCAATTGGTTCCCCGCCGGCAGTCTGCTCTTTGAGGCTTTCAAGCGTATTGAGGCGCGCCTAGTGTGGGCTTTGTGGAGAGGAGTGAGGGCTTCTGACTCCCTGTGGGAGCGAAAATCCAAGGAAGTGGCTGACTTAATCGGAGATCTACAGGAGCAGGACGCTTCCCGTGGCGTAAAAACCGCCGTTAATTATATGGAGTCCTGGTTCCGCGACCTGAGACGTATGGATCATGAGGCGCAGCAGTAGGCGGCCTGATCCTGAACGGTGCTTCTTTGCGGTGCTGGAGCGAGCAAGCAGAGGACTAGCGGCGCTGCCGCGAGCAAAAAGCGGCTGCATCTTTAGCTTAGCTTACTGGTTTGTTTTGGCAGAGTAAAAGTGTAGAATAGTTTTCGTCGACGTCGTAAAAACAAAAAGTTGAAGACAAGGACAAGTAAATCAGTTTTATTTTGAAACGCACATCCACGATTTAATCGAAATTCCCAGACAGGAACTGCTTTACTGAGAAGCAGGATAATGCGTTAACCAATAAGCGATAGCCGATCTGTATCTGTTTTGAAAAATGTATAATGACAACGAACTAGATCTAGAGGTAGCTGTTCTGAAGTTTAGAGTTGGACGAGCGTCGAATGCTGATGAAGATGATAGTAGAAGACAAATTTATAGTGCAGCATCGTCATGCGAAGTAAAAGACTAAGCCTACATTTTATTCTTGTAAGATGAGATACATAGTGCCAATTCTATTCCTCGTTTCTTGGTTGTCTGGACGCCCCCGACAAATCCAAGATTCGTTGATTTTGTTACAATTCGCCATCAGCATTAGTGCCTTATGACCCAAACATGCCGCTTGCTAAAACTATTTCCGGGACGACTACAGGACTCGAGCGAAGACGTTGCTGCTTTTGTCTGGTTGGCGTCTGGAAGTAGATTGTTTTGGAAGAAGAGACAAAAGAGCGGAAAAATTGGTGCGCAGCACGACTTAGCTTTAGCTTTATTAGGTTCCAAGTTTTCCAAATGCTTAGTCCCCCGACCGGTGGGCTGTTTTCGCCATCGATTGTGGTGGAAAAGGTAGAAGAAAGTTGATGCCTTGTAAAAAGCCGAGCGCGAGCCAAATGTCTGTGCTCATTGTTAACTGCAGCTCTCGAGGATCATTCGACTACGAAGCTCAGTACTCTGCTCAAGAAATGACGGCTCCGACTTAATGGCGCGGCTTCGCTGGCGTCCCGCGGACGACCAGCAACTGCGGTACCCTAGCGTTTGTCCATCCGCTCGGTCCCACTTGTTCGATAAGCTCGTCCGGTTTTGTTGTCTCTCTTGATTAAACAGTCCAAAAAACTGTTGCTCATGTTCAACAACATGATAATATTTTTCAATGATTATAGATTCGCGATTCGGTTTACTCAACAAGAAAAGGAATAGCGAGACGCTGGGACGCGTGATTGAGATTGTTTTTGTTGTGTTGTGATGTTGGGTCGTGCCGGTTACTTTTATAGTTTTTGATTTCGTCCTCTAGGTCTAGTTGATGCGAACCAGCACGACTTCTTGGATTTTTTCGCACACGAATCAGGATGAGCAACGGTTTCTTTGCACAGCTGCATACTTAGAAAGCCGCCGTCGTCATCGTCGCGTTTCCTTTGATTTTGGAGTCGTGCTCTGCCTTTGCACCATCGCGGCCATCAAAGATAGAAAGCCCGACCCGCTCGAAGACCAAGCGGCGACATTGTAGCTGTCGTCACCACGTAAGCCTCTCCGTAAGTAGTAGTTGCTGCGATGTTTGGTCGCAGCCTTCCCTGCCGCGCGACGGGCGCCGTGGGCCGCATGCGGGTGCCCTTCCGGAACGTGCGTCAGCGGCGGCGGACGCGCGGACGGATTATCCAGCTGAAACAGACGCACTACGAACCAAAGCCCGACTGTTCCGAAAAGTTACCGGTCTCGATTCTTGGCACTTCCGTAGTGAAGCGGCTTGTGCAGAGCCCGCGGCAGGAAGCGGAGGAGCTGCTGCAACAAATTGACTGGGACAAGTACAAGACGGGCGTGCCCGGGGTGCGATGGCACGCGGCGGGCGGATTCGTCGTTCGCTTCGCCAAGTATCGCCCGGATAAGAACTTCAACGTAAGTAGGTTTGTTGTGCCTAAAGAAGTGGCTTTGTTGACGCACGTTGTTGCACTCGTACAGGTGGCGCTTGTATGATCTCATCTTCATCGTTTGTAGTTCACACACGACTCACACTGTACTCGTCGCTGGAGTGAGTTCATCTTGACAAACTAGGGTCGTCGTGCAAGAATGTCGACTGACGTCCTCCTATCGTGCGCGAGAATAATCATGGTCTGAAGCCTAATGTGAAACACAAGAAAAGCCAAACAATATCAATACTCCACCTCAGTGTGTCTGCACCTGCCTGTTTCGTGTCGGGCTGTACGGCTTCGAAGAGGCTAAACGGCGCGCCATAGCATACCGCAAACGGCTGGAGCAAGAGTGGAACGAACAGCAGAAAATATGGCGCATTCTGGACACGAAGGAGGAAATTCGGAAGTTTCAAGCAGCCAAACAAAAGTTGGAAGCTACGACGAAGAATGCAAGGGAAGAACATGTTGTGACGCATGATATTTCTCGCGGTCCTCCGCCTGGACGACGCGGCGACGAAAGAATATCACCGCAAGAACGACCTCATCAGCCCCTCAAAAGAATGAGCGCTGAGCTGTAGAATGATAATGATTGCGATTGGCTCACCTGGCCCATTCATTCTAAAGGAGGTCGCTGGTATCCTCGCTTGTTGCGCTTCTCATTTGCCTAACGCTAACGGCTACGTGCGACTTATGCAACTGCTGTGAATAATGTATCGTATAGCTTTGCTTCTACTTTTAGTAGAAGGTCACTGAACAAAGAAACGCATCAATCTCTTTTCGCTAGCCGTTGAGTGGCTGAACTTAAATTTTCCTTTGTGGCATTGTTCGACCTTGTTGCTTGCGCTGGTGCGTGCGCGGATTTAGTGAGAGACAAAGAAAAGTGCGCAATGCGAATGAGTTCACTTCGGTGCGCTTTCGTCAGCACACTGACGCGAGGACAGGAGGGCACATACAAGGATCGGCTTCTTAAAGCGAATCCTAGGGTTAGTGTGTGCAGTCCGAGTTTCAACCAGTAAGCCATTGTTCTACGTCTATATCGGTGCTTACGCAAAACTGGAATTCCAGATTCATCAGCAAAAGAAAAACAGGAAATAATAGGAGAAAAACGAACAACGTTGTAAACAGTGATACAAGGAGGTCAAGATGTTGAACCGCGTGGGCAGCTGGTTTGTCAAGAAGCTGGATAAAGACGGTGATGGGAAAGTTACCATTGATGAGGTGGAAGAGATGGTGGAGGATGCAAACAACCGCATCCGAAAGACCATCGCGCCGGTAGCACTACAGACGGATGTCTCTGGATGCTTGAAAATTATTTCACGCAACCAGCAACGCTGATGATCATCGACACACATATTTCCAAGAAAATATTTTTGGTGACCGGTCGGAGAACATCATATATGCGTACGTTTCCATGGAAATACAACAGGTACAGGGTTTCCTACAGAAATACCGTTGGACCGCCGAGTTAGGCGTTGGGTATGTCGGCTGCTTCTACGGCGGCAACTTTTCGCATTGTTTCCTCTGCGCCAGCGCCTTTCAATCCGCGGAGGGCCAGGCGGTTGTGAAGAATTTGAAGGAGTTGCAGCAGATCACCAGGGTGAGTAGTACAGAGACAATTAATCTTGCGGTCTCCTCGTTTTTTCTTCGCGTATCGCAGCAATTATGAAGCGCTCAAGTTGCTGCATCTGCATGCTATGTATAATGAATTATCGGAAACGGAATTCAACATCTGAATCGCCAAAATAAACCCCCTCTAGGAATCAACGAAGCGCTTTACTGATTCCCTTGGCGCGGACGGTGCCATTCTGGTGGCCGCTTCCAGCGGTTCCGCGAGCAATGACGGCTCCCCAAGCGACGATAGCGTGGAGATTCCATCCTCGACGTTCATGGCAATTTTGACCAGTGTGGAGCCAGACCGAATCTCAAAGTGCGTGCGCAGCTGCTACACTGGTAGAATACAACGTACTAGAAGTTGTGTTTGTGTTATCAACGATCTTTATTGAATCAAACCCTGAAGCTGAACAAGATGTCACCATGCATCCATTTCTCAAGTCCCTGGACGAGCACCTCCGATGTAGAAAGCGTTTGACAAGAGAAGCGAAAGCTTACGATGGTGACATAGATGTTCTCCATACTGATTAAGCGGAAGCGCTAGCTAGCATGAGGCACTTCACGAACCGGAACTGGACCCTGAAACAATTTCTACAGGTCTCCTCGTGGCGCTGTGCTCTGCAATAAACGACAATGCTGCAAAGCTGGGCTTGGGATTGACGCTGGGAGACCGCATTGCAACTTTTCTCATCTCCATTGCAGACCGATTTATGTCAGAGGTAAGATGAACGTTGCGCGAGAAGTGAGTACTATTTGATAACAGTGCAGTGTCAGTGTCCATGCCCAAGATTGTCTGAAACTGCGCTCTGACTTCCGATAGATAAAGCAGTGACATTTACGTTTTCCGAGCAGGTAACAACACCCTGGTATTGTGGTTGAGCGAGACGAGTCAAACAACAAATTGACCATGAAAAATTCAGGCGGAAGAGAAGATTGCCCTGGAAGACGGCAGTGCGGCAATCGAGGACAACGCCAACGATGCCAACGCAGATGATTCCAAAGAAGGCAAAGCAGTCGTCCCGTTCAATAAGAAGAAGGGAAAGAAATCCCAGACACAGGCGCTCGCGTGGACGAAGTTGGCAATCCGGGGATGCGCGAGCCTAAGCGAGGGAAAAGAATGTCTGGTCTCGGTGTTGAGATATGCAGTTTTGTAGTTCCCCTTCCCCGCAAGCAGCTGTGGTAGTGTGTATGATTTGTCTAGTAAGAACGCACCGCTTGCCGGTGCAGACACCTACGAGGTGCAAGAATGCATGAAAAGGCACATGCGAACAAAACAAAACAAATTTCGTAAAACCGGGTCAGGCACAACATTTCGACTTTGATTCCGGAGTTTGGGCGTCTACATCTCCTGGAAATTGAAAGACATGGCTGCGGTAGTTTTTTTGTGAGGTTATGACACCCTCCGCCTCCTGAGAATCCCCTTGATTTCCTTCCTCCAGATGCTTCATTTCATTTTTTCTCTGGACTACTAGCTAGTATTGCTTATTGTTCTGACTACTCTTACTCTAGACGTTCAGAAACAAATAAAACTATCGAAACTCTACAGACCTGGTCTACGTGTCACTGGGGTGGATGCAAGATTGCGACCAGCTTCTTCGAGTTGATGGCACACGAAGACGCCGCTTTGCAGGAAATGCTCGGCTTTGGTATTGGTGGTCTTGGCTTTGCCTATCACTTGCGGCACTTTAACGGCCCCGAGCTACCGACAGTGCTGAAGCCAATCCTGATGCCGTTCACCTTCCTCGAAGCGTTTCTCCGTGGTATCACCCTGGCTAACAACAGCTGAGGAGCTGGAGCTGCAAGGCGCAGGCGCCATTGATTATTCTGAGTTCGAAAAATTATAGCGAAATTAATCTAGTGAAAGAAATAGAAAGATTGGAATGTTGGTAACTAATCCCTATCCCATATTTTCCCTTCGTCTCTGTTATCAGAGGTCGTTTTAAAGTGTGTTTTACATTTGTATGAAAAAGGTAACTGTTATTGTTGTGGAGTGTTGAGAAGTTTCTCTACCCATTGAAAAACCTGATTGAAAAAGATCGCCTTATAATATAAGATTGTTGAAAATGGAGATACCATTGTCGGCAGTTACTGCCAAAAAATATTGTACGACTGCATCGCACTCGAGTTTTACCTAACTTTGGTTTAGCTCGATCTGGCGGGGAAACCCCACAGGCCCATCCACGTATGGATATGGTAAGGTATGATCCAGCGCACAAGCATAAATGAAACCGACCTCATGTAAAAAAATGTATCAAACGCGAAGTTACAACGAAATACATGATACATCTTGTACTAAATAACAAAAACACAGTTGTAGCAATCTACTTCTATCCCCTCGTACCCAACATTTTCCCAAAAATACGTCGGCTGATGTATGTGTCTTGCGACAAAGAGAAAGACCAAGATGACTAAAAGAATCAATAGAAAACCAAGATTGATTTTGCATTTCTACTGACCGGAAAAGGTATAACAACAAAGTAAAGGAAACAACAAGAAAATGAAAAGCGAAACAGCAAGGTCGAGGCGAAGTTGAAAGCCAAAGCTATGACAAAGAGACATATGGTTTTGGCCGAGGTGAAGTTGTGTACGCCCACGAGGAGGGGAACAGAGATGAAGCTGCACCAGCGCCAGACTACGTGACAGCATTGTCCCCTCATGTTCAGGAGCACGAGCACCACAAAGTAATTGGGCTCTTTTGTGTTCCTTCGAGCAAATACACGACGCCCCTTTTTTTGTTCAGGTTTCTGTATCATGACGTTGACGACCACGAGAAACTGGCTCTTGCTGGTCAGTGTTTCTCGTGACGATGTGATCCATCTTGATCAACGAAGAAATGGAGCATGCCAGATAGGATAGCGTCCTACGTCCTAGTGTTAGATCCAGTCCCTGTTTTGTGGAAATAGCGTGAAATAAATCACCCCACTTCACTTCTAGACGTACCTGCTACATCAACGTCAGCCGTCTCATCATATTACTTTTGTTTGGCGTTGGCCACGGTTCTTCCGTTTGTTTCAGAGATCTCGCGAAGTCGCCCTTGTTTCTCGACGCGGCACATGCTGAGCTGGTGCTCGGTGATACATAGATCAACGATCATCAGAAAACTACCCCCGATCTACCTCTCATTTGTACCTTT
This sequence comes from Amoebophrya sp. A120, assembly GCA_905178155.1. Classification (NCBI taxonomy): domain Eukaryota; class Dinophyceae; order Syndiniales; family Amoebophryaceae; genus Amoebophrya; species Amoebophrya sp. A120. The sequence goes on from CAJINV010000001.1 coordinate 11,285,923, forward strand.
CGCCGGCGTGGTGCAAACTACGTTACGCAAGCAATAAACTTACTTACAATTGCACTTCTGTAGTTCTTGTTGTAGTTGCTTGTAATGCTAGGTCTTGTTTCCTAGTTGCCCGAAGGATGACATGCTAGTCGCGTTTTTGTTTTTCAGTCGGACGACGCTATAAGTTGTTCGCAAGCACCAGGTGCAACGAAGAAAATGGATCGTGGTCGTGTAGCAGAGACAGTGACAGAGTCAGTCTATTCCCGAGGGGTCCTTCAAGATCGTAAAATAGGGCGAGAAAACCGAAGCAAATGACAACCTCTACGAAGTGCTGACTACTATGAATACTGACAATGGCACTGCATGCTGCATCTAGATAAAACCACCAAACGCAGCTAGAAGAAGTTCGAAGCACTCTGTCGACGAGGCGAACGCCAAATCAAGATGGTTTCAATCAAAATCAACTGGCAGATGAAAAAGTTACAGTTAGGCATTTTCATTTAGTATTAGTCTCGGCTCTTCAGAAAGACTAGGATGGCTCACCACGGTCTGGAGAACAAGTAGGACTAGTTGAAGAGCAAAATCATAATCAACAAATCTGTGGCTCCCTCGCAATTTAGATTTTTCTACTTAAACTTATTTGAAATGAACTGCGATCGAGTATCTTCAGTCACGTTCGGAGTACTACCCACCGGCTATACTACATAACTTGTCTCCACGCGCCTTATCTCGGTTTCTAGCTAGGCACTAAGATTTTAACACCAGCATTAGCCTCCCGTACTACCTTACATTTCCTTGGTTTTTTTTCCGAGTCACTTCTTCACTGTCACTTTTCCGAAAAAACCTCGAAGCCAAAATAAACCGACGCCCTGGAGCTCATGTACTTCTACTTACGCTTTTCTTTTTCCAAGAAACTGAAACCAGCACTAAGTCTAAGGAAGCGAAACAATAAGTACAACTCTCTTTCCTTATCTTTCGATTCCTACGCCAGCCACAAGGACAAGGGAATTTTCATGAGCGCTTCATCACTTTGACTTTTATTTTCATGATTGTCCTCACCTTTCGTGACATGTTTTGATGTGTTGTCCACCTGTGTAAAATAGCTAATAAAATATGAATGTATAGCCATATTCACCTACCTCCAGTCTTCCTTTTGTATTTCTGATATCCTTGTCTATCTTCCTTCGGCGCCGTATTTTATACCAGTAAAGTTTGTTTCTTATTTTCGGTAGTTGTTGTGTAGCCCTAGCCCTCCCTGTTCTGGATAAAAAATGCGTGTTTGAATAATAACTACCGGTAACTCCGTGTCCTTGTACTTTTTGAAAGGCGTAAAGTCTAAGTCATTTTGGCCGCCCACATCCCATAGATGTCGCGCGGCACGTACTCGATTTATCTCTTCGACGTTGGCTTTCTTCCAAGATGGAAAAGGAGGACGTAGTACACATGATAAACTACAAGCGCCAAAACTGAAACGAGAGGCCACTGCTGGACGACGAGAACATCGCCGCAGGACGACATCAACGTCGCCGCCTGCAGTTTATGCGTGACAAGCTAATGCGTATGCGGCTGGGAAGATGACAGAGAAGTGGGGAAAGTTGTAGTTGTGCAGCAATAATTTGTTACCTTCACGTTACAAGCTCGCTGTCGTCTATTTTTAGTCAGAAGTCCCGGCTCATCGATTTTTTCTGAAGAGAGTGAAAGTTTGTAATTGCTGGAATGTCCAAGTTGTTAATGCGAACGTGTAGGAATAGGAAGAGTTTGTCTTCGTGTGCACTTCTCCTCATCCGATTCTTTTTCTTGCAGACCCCACAGCATAAGCATTATGTTGCATTTCTTCATACGACCGGGACGGAGCTGCAACTACCGGAAGCCGATGGTTGCAGAAAGCAGGGGACGACACTATCGCCGTAGGTGGACCACGGGGTCGACATCTTCGACAGGCTCCAGTGTGTCTGTCGCGCGGAAGGCCAGCAACAGCATCTACCTACCTTCGGACGGAAAATAAAGCCGAACTTCAGCTGGAGGACCGATCGCCCGGGAAATTCTTCAACTCGGGCACGGAGGAAGATGACCAGTGGGCTTTTCGCCATGGTCGAGGAAAGAAAGTTTACGCACCACGCTGTTTGAGATTTGACGGAAGAGCGCTACTGTAGAGTAGTAGCAAAGAGGCAGGCCGAAAGAACAAGCTGCACGAAACAACATCTTCCACATCGTTCTTTGACGAACATCAAGAAGGACCTGCTGAATTACCCCTACTAGTACAGAAATATTCGAGAAGCAAAACCGAAAGCATAGTTGTGACTTTCACGTATTACATAAATACAATATCGATAGTACAGTTACAGCGGACGACAAGATTTGACAGAGAAAAAAGCAAAGACGCAGTTCTGCTGCTCGAGAAGAACAAGAACAAGAAGTGTACAAAAGAAGTTCAAGAAGTTTCCATGGGACGCACAGGTGCAAGTTTTAGTTCCAGCTCAACTTCCAAAGAAAACCCGCAGCGGGAAACCGAGACGCACGAGGCCGCACCGAATCCCTCGACCACGTCCACGCTGAAGAAGCACCACAAGCTATCCAGCTAGGGGCCCCCGTCCCCGCTCGACCCCTAGTACTGCGACGATAAAGCGTCGTAAAAACCATGTCACTGATGCGGTCTTACCACCCCTCCGGGCTCAGCGGCCGTGCTTCGTACGCTGAGCTGAAGCTGTATCGCCTCCGTGGAAACATCCATCGAAGCGAAGAGGACAGTATCTAGATGAAGATTTTCTGACTGTTACATACTTTATTCTACTTGGAAGATTAATTTTAATATAACGAGCCCAGCCGAAGCGAGCAGAAGTCAAAGGTTTTTTTTTTATGCGTGTTCTTCATCTTCAATCGACCTGTATCAAGTACAAAAAAAAATGCAGGCCCCGAGACGTATGTCCTGCGCATTGGTAGCTTCATGACGATGGGTTTCATCAAGGAGCGCTTGGCGGCACATTTGAATCGTGCGAGGGGCACCAGGGGCAATATTGTCACCGTCGAACAGCAGGAGGCTGATTCATTTTCATCGAGCGGAGTCGGAGTCGGGGGCAGTACTAGTGCATCCGAAGTCGAAAAAATCAAGACAACGTCTTCTACTTCCGCAGTAGTGCACTCCCATCCCGAGGTTCGCCCAGACGACCTGCGGATCATCTACAAAGGCATCGAAATCGGTGCGGGAGCGAACGGATCTAGCACCGTGATGATGAAAGAGTTTGGCTTGATCGAGGGGGAGAAGCACACTGCAGATTACCTCCTCCCGGTCGACGGGCGGCCACACTCAGAAGAAGAACTGCTCGAAAAGCTCGCGGCCGCGGAATCTACCATGCTGCAAAAAAACGAGAATATTATCGGAAGTAACTACAGCTGCAGCCTTTGTTCCCTTTCTCCCACTCTGGAACCTACCACCCCCGGTGCTGTGCCTCTGTTGGAGGATCGCACGCCAGCACTGCTTCCCGCTGCCGGATCCGGTCCTTCGTTTGCAAGTCTCCCGATCCGGCCACGTGGCCTCAGTGTGTGCCTCGGCAGCGCGACCGCTCTGGCGAGGCAGTCAAGTGGACCTGCGACGCCACTCACGCGGAAGCATGCTGCTGTATATGGAGGTTTCGGAGCCGCTTGTCGTGCTGCTCTCGGGACAGCTCCTCAGACCACGCTGCTGCCCACGACCCCGGAGCGTGGCCACGTTGCTGAGTTTGCGAAGTCGCCCTGCTCTCCAAATTGTAGTTGGGCGGGACAAATCAGAGCTCCTGTGGTCACAGGTGGATCATCCAAAAAGGCTTTGAATTCATCCGCTCTCGCCCACCCGTCGACCGAGGCTGCTGCCCACGTTGTGCTCGTGAATCCCCTTGATAAAGCAACACTTTCTACTGTCGCTGCTCACGACCGGCTGGATGAAGATGATGCTCAACATGGAGGCTCAGGTTTTACCACGACAGTACTAGAGAGTGATGAACAAGTTCGGGAGCTGCGAAGTCAAGCGGGTGAAGCAACAAGTTCCGCACGTAATTTTCAAAACGGGGCTTCAAGGACCACTGCCAGCACGCGGCGCGTTTCTTCCATGGAACAAGGCGAAACGCCATGTCCTGCTTCTCCCAGGCAACGAAGCGATGGAAGCACCGAACGATTTCCAGCGGTCGGGGCAAATATGAACACAATCGCCAGATGTCCTAGTACTTCGATTGAAGAGTATCCCAACGTTGCTTTCACGACCAGCAGTGCCGACGAGGACTCTTGTGCCGCCAGTTTGGGCACGACCAGTCGCTCTCCAACGGGGGAAGCGAACATGATTTCCGCTGAGGGAAGCAGGAAGCAAGGACCTTGGAGTCCAAGAACTGGTAAGAAAAAACAGGAGGAGGTTGAGGACGATGACAAAGTGGCCACTTTTATCGCGGACCCGCAGGCCTTTATGGACTCCGATGTGGAGCACCTAGTGCAACAAGCGGCCGACGCTTTCACGAACGGCGCGTCGCCGCAGCTCACTCCCGATGGAACGAGTGGGACCTACCGAATTTACGACTCGGCACACCCGACTACTGTTCCACCGCGCCCGAAGAAAAACAAGAATAAGAGAGCTGCGCCTCATAGTTGTACTTCTACACACGAAGACGTGGAGCCGGAAGAGAGGAGTACCGCAGGAAGTCGAAGTCCATCTAGAGGTTTGGATAACTATGTGAAGGAGTCCCAGAAGTATAGCAATAGTGTGGCCGCGACCCACAGCCAGACTAAAACCATCGACACCTCCCTGAAGACGTTGCTCGTGATGCCCAGCAACTCGGAGGAAAACAGTAATGGCCAGTCGGAAGGTAGCAGCTCTCACTGCGAGCAGCACAAGCCGCGAAGTAAAATGCCTCCGTGGCGTCCGCGCCGGCTTCGGGGCACCACCTTCTCGCAGCTCTCATCCAGCGGGGACTCGCTCGTCTCGACCACCGCCCCACCGGAATCCGAGCAGACTTGGACGTCCAGCAGCATGGCTTCAGCACCAACGGCGAGCCTGGGGTCAATCGACCCGGACACAACTGAGGGGCTGACAGCGTGGTCCTACAGCCTCAGCAGCGAGGGACCATCTCCATCCTCTTCCGCGACGAACAAATCGAGCCCAGTGAGTCATGGATTAATACTGGGCAGCACTGGTGGTTTCGGGAAAAGAACAGACGTAAACATCAAGAACCAACAGCACAGCGACCTCTCTGCGGTGCTGTCTACTGCAGGCGCAGCTACCAAGAACACCGGTAGAAAATACATTCCGCCACATGCCCGCTTTCGGTTCACAAACAAAAATTGTTCTTCAACGGCCGCCTCAGCAGCCGCTGAAGAAGGTATGCGCATGGATGTCCAGGAGCGTGCGGCGGGTGCTCGACCAGATGCGGTCGATGATAACGAAGCCCCGGCGTGGTCGGGTACTGGAAAAACTCGTAGTAGCCAGGACCACTTTGACTTTTCACTGGTAGACGACGCGCATGGAGAAGTGGAAGCGGACGGCGTCGACGGTGACCGCCTCGCGTACAGGGGGAGCGAGGAAGTGGAAGTACCGGGTCTGCTGCAAGAAAATCGCACGGAGGACTCGGACCATTCGCACAGGACCGCTTCGACCGCAACCTCCACTCCAACGGTCGGCTCGGTTGTATCGCTAGTATCGGACATCAACCTGACGATGAACAATATCAATATTAAGTCCAAGCCACAAATAAACCAAAAAACGCGGGGGCAACTACAACATTATGCGTCTCCAACTAGCTCTAGTAGTGCGATGAACTACAACGCTACGAACACGTCGGCGCATGTAGCTTCACAGCAGTCACACCATAATCCAATGCGCATGTTGTTAACTGCTACCTCCACCTGTTCGCAACTGAAAGTGATTCCAGAGCGAGATTCCGTCAGGTCAGGCTCCTCATTTTCCGCTGACGGAACCTCTCACCGAACGGAACGGGTAAGCTCTTGCCTCGAGGAGCCCCCGGACACGACCACCGCCATGGCGCGCACGGCCTCGGGAAAGTTGAAAAAGAAGTCCGCGTTCCTCGAGATGCACAAGGATTGCACTGACCGCGAGCATCTGATCGGGTTTTTCAAGCCCCGCGACGAGGAGGTGCACGCCCCGTTCAATCCCCGGGGCACGCAGTCCAAGGTGCCCGACGTGGAATCCAGTCGACCGGGCGTGTACGCAACGCAGCAGGCCTGCCGGGAGGTCGCGGCCTACGTCATTGACCAGGGGTACGCGGGGGTGCCGCCAACTGTCATGGTAAAATATGGTTTTTTTGTGGGTCGCTGATCTTCGCCAGATGACGAGACTCAGACTCGTCGTGGTCTTTGAACTGATTAAATAGAAACCCCGAATGTCTGATGTCTGTGCTTCGAATTCAGATTTCTTGGGGCATTTTGACGAACGAAAAAAACTTTAAAGTTAAACTACAAGCACGACTTCACTCTATCGTCTCAATAAATTTCTATCTCAGTGTCGAGCCCGGCATCCGGTATTTTGCAATCCGGAAACGGGGTTGATCTGGAAGCATGGTAGTCTGCAGCAGCCCGTGGATTCGGCCCGTGACTCGATGGAAGACTTCGGTCGGTCGATGTTTTCCCCGGAACAGATCCACCGAATCGGCATCCTGGACGTCCGCATTCTGAACATGGATCGGAACGAAGGAAACTGCCTGGTGAAGCGGAAAAAGGTCGTCCGGGCGCAGGAGCAGCCCGGTCGACCCCTGCCAAATTTTGCGTGCGAGGACGATGTAGTGCAGCACGAGGAGCACTTCGAGGAGGACCCGAAGGAGGTCGAAGTGCTGGAATTGGTTCCCATCGACCACGGACTGTCGCTCCCTGACCGCCTGGATATTTCCGCAAACGATCTCGCCTGGATGAAGTACCCGCAAGCGAAACTGCCGTTTTCCCCCGAGACGCTCACCTTCATTCGCAGTCTAGACGCTCACCACGACCGAGAACGCCTGCGAAAGTATTGTGGAATCAGATCAGATCCGCTGCGCCTGCAATGGGTATTCATTGTTGTACAGCTTTCTAGATTTAAAAAGTTTTGTCATCTGTGATTCTTCTTTTTTCCGTACACGACACGACACGATCACAATTTCGCTCCGATTCAACATCTCCAAGAAGATGCAAAAATTTTACAAAGACGACACTGACCAGCATGCCCTTGCCCGGCACCGCAGCGATTAATACGCCTCCTGCAGTGCATGTTGTTCGTAGAAAGCGCAAAGAGTTCTTGTTGTATGAAAGATTTTTAATATGATAATATGCCAAAAGGAAAACACAATCAATATACAGGCGGCCACGATCCTGCTGCAAGTGTGTGCTGGGGAAGGGCTGACGCTATACGACATTGGGTGCATCCTGTACAAGGATGTCGAGCCGCAGCAGGGCGGCTTGGCACCGCAAACATCGGAGCCCGCGACCGGAGTTTCTGTTTCCTCTGTGGGACCACACCATCCGCTTCTCCTGCACCCATGCGTGTTTGAGAAGCTGATTCGGCATGCCATGTTGGCAACGGTTGGCTACGTGACCCGCAACAACTACATCGTCAGCCCGTGCTTTGCGCCGAGGAACACGAGTCACCTGCCCCGCGGGGTTACCGGCGCGCTTGCCCAGTCGCCCGGCGGTCCGCGGATCCAATCTACCTCCAGCCCGAAGTTGATTCCGTCAGATCTGATTAGCCCGAAGAAACAACCGAAAAAAATCCGTTCTCCAGCTGCTACTGTTGCGTCTTGTTCCACGCCCCGGTGTCCTGCTCCGCCTCCGGCTTCTCTACCTCCTGAGGCACTGGATCATAAAGAAAGGCAGGTCGAGGTCGAACAGACGAGCAAATCAAACTCCAACCGAAATAACTATGTGACCGCTGCTCAAGCAGCAGCAGCAGCAGAAGGCCGAGCAAAAGAAGCAGGGAGTAGAATAGCGTCGCCGCCAAGAAATTCTTGCAGCATAACTCCGGATCTGGTTTGTGATGTTGATCGTCCTTGCACGACGAGCACTGCCTTGGCGGTCGAGGCTGTAGGGATCGTGCCAGTTCCTGCCACAACTGCGGACCGGATTGATGAGAAATCGTTTCCGCCTTCCCAGGCTACAAAGGGAGAGCAGCTCCAGCTTGCATTGCCAGCATCTGGTGCATTACGAGTCCGGCATACAGATACACACGACCCGTCTCGACCTGGATCTACTTGCGGCGCTGGAGTAGAGGACGGTGCGCTAGACATGTTGTTTGTCGAGGAAGACAGGCGGGAGCAGCTCGAGGTCAAGAGTTCGTTGTACAGGTTCCCCGCCAAAACTCCGGACGAGGACTGCTGGTATCAGAATTGTATCGCTTTCAGATCTCCTGCTGCTGCTTCAAGAAGTGCTGTGGCACTAAAGAGCTGCAAAGTGAAACAAGTGCCGATGAATAAAGCGCCGGACTATCGGAAACGACTGTCCGAAAGCTCGCCAGTTGATGTACAAAAGCAGCCCGAGTTGAAGAAGCACTGCGGGCCAGGGCGGCGAGATTTACCTCTTCAGCAGCTGGTGAGGACCAGCAATTTCAACGCCGCTTCGATGTGGTCATTCACCTCCGAGGAGAGTAAGCAGAACAACATCAAGTTCGGAATCCGGGACGAGTACAACACCGAAAAAACCCCCGACGTCCCGTTTGCTTCTCCAGCGGTTTTCTTTGGACCCCATGACAACCGGCATCGGCTTTGCAGCGACTTTGCCGCTCTGTTCGCGGAAGAAGCGGCTGCAAAATCCCCGCAGATTGCGCAACAAGAAAAGGGAAACAACCAGAGTTGCCCAGACTTGAACTTGTTGCATCAAAGAGTGCCGCTAGTACCTCATCCACCCGGCACGCAAAGGGACGAAGATCCCGGTCTTGTTTTCGGCACGCACGACATTCAGATTTCACAGTCAACGCTGGACGAAATAGACCAGATGTCACTGACCCTAAGTCCGCCAAGCGGGGTCGTTCTCCCGCCACTTGTTCCGAATGCAACTACGAGCTGCGCGACCATCACCAATTCATGTTTGAGTGTCGGCAATGCTTCCAACTCCGTCCCCGAGTTCGCGCTAACGGGCTTCCCGGATTCTCCGGTCCGCAGTAGCTCTCTGGAGCAAGACTTTTCCCTTGGCTTGAACCTTCCGGCGCATCAAGAAGACCTTTTCCAACTGGACCAGGAGCAGAACCGCCTTGCGTTTGGAAGTACTATCCCGATGCTCCTGCCGCACGACAGGGACGACTGCGGCAAAAGTGTTGCAACCGGGAGAAGCACCCCCGGAGGACCGAACGAGTCGATCCTTTTTCAAGAGGCGGTTGCAGGCACTGGCACACCTGCTTCTCGACCTCCGCGCCCCATTCAGCTCCCGGAGCCTTCCTGGTCTACGTCTTCGACGGACATCAAAGATGGTGGAGCACCATCTCCTACTTCGTCCGAAAACGGCTGCGCGCCGCGCACCGCAGTTGAGGCGCCAGTTAGTCGCACGGATCCGCTTGCCCCGCTTCGCGTCATGGCGTTGCCTGCCGAGGCACCACTGGTGCTCCCGATGTTGCCAATGATTCCGCAGCCGTTCATTCCGAAGGAGACCAGTGGGGGCCCAGACACGGACTCGACGCCAACTAGGAAACGAGCTGCTCTCCGCCAAGAATGCAGTCCATCCTTAAACAAGTCGACGGCGCCTTCGGTAGAACGCGAGGGCGCGTCCAGCTCACTTCTAGGAGATGTCGCGCACCCGCCGCCCCGCACGTGCAGAAAGGTAGAGAACGTGGACCTTGTTCCAAGAGCAGATGCAGAGGTCGTCGCCACAACTTCGAACGAATTCAAGAACCAGTCAGCTGCTTGTGGTCAACAGCATTTCTCGACACAGTCTCAGTCTGCAATGTTACCCTCCCTGCATCTGCCGATCATAAATCGTGCGGAAATGGCAACAGCATCGTCGTTCGTGAGTTGGGAGTTTGCCGAGGACCAACACGGTGATGCTGACCATAATGTCAATGTTGATATTCTGCAGCTCAAGTCCTCAAACACAAACAACGGCACAACACACGACCGCAGTGGCAGTGCTCCCGTCGAGTGCGAAATTTTCGGTGCAGGAGACCACCAGCTGCAGGAAGTAACCGGAAGCTGCGCGGCGGGACAGAAGTATGGACAGCTGTTTCACAAGCTTGAACACGAGGTGAAGGAGAAGACACCATCATCAAGGAGTGCCAGCGACGCAAAAAGCATCGCGATGAAGATGGCGCTCGGCACCTCTGGCACAAGCATGACGCCGAAACTGCATGAAGTAGCTGCTCCTTCTGATCCTCGTGGTGCGAAAGAGTTTCAGTTTTCATCTTCACCGACTGGAAGGGCAACAAGTCTGTCAGCATCGTTTTCGAAATCAATAAGCAGAGCGAAGAGCAGCAGCCAAAACCATGAAGACGAGCACGTCGGGCGTTGTATTGTTCAACAGACCCAGCAACAGCTCCTCGAACCTGTTGCGCACAATACACGATTCCGCCGTACGGCCGGAGGATCTCCGCGTTGCATTGGCGACGGTAAAGGAAGTAACTCCAGCTTCTCTCCGTCTGATTGCACACCCAGATCCGCGGCTGGCAGTGCTGTTTCTCCGTCGCAGCGCAGCGGTAAAGTTGCTTTTGCGCCGGTGCTCCCAAAAAATCGATGCTGGGCCGAGGACAAGGAAAATTTTTTCTACTCGTCCCACGACAACTCGCTCTCGACTTCTCCGGTGGCTGCTTCGTCTTCTGCCTGTCCTGCTTGGTCAACCGATGATGGTGGTCCAGGTCTGTCCGGAACGCCAAAGAAAAAAAAGACCAACATCATGGGGGCCATGTTGCTGCCCTCGTGCCTAGCATCTGCGCACGAGTTGTGTGCACCTTCACCTCAGGATGCGACAAGGCTGCAAGGCTGTAGTTCTACAGCAGCTGGCACAACAACTGGCGGTCCTTCTGCCAGCGATGAGCCAGCCGAGCAAGCAGAGCACGACAAGGATTCTGACGCCGGCGCTACAGATGGCAAGATTCCAGATCACGCAGTTCCTCTGGACGATACCACGAGCGCCGATTGTACGAAAAATAGGACCGAAGCGAAGCACGAAGCAGGAGTGCTACAGGGGGAATCGACATCGATGATGAAAGATGAACTCCCGCTACTTTCTTCGCTACAGTCGTCCACGGCGCCGTTGCCGGGGTTTCGAAAGTCATTCAGCGACGACGATGATCTGATTTTGTTACCGTCCCCGACGAAGAAGTCGGTTTGGCGGCGCCGCAAACTCAGTTCAAGCGACAGTCCTTTCTGCGCAACCATCACAAAGGTCGAAGATGAAAACTCGAGCAGCTCCTCCTCTGCGCATCAAATTATCGCTTCTAAAACTACGAGTTGTAATGGCAACTCCTCTAGTGCTCCGTTTGACCTCAACATCGCTTGTGAGGTAGAGAAGCTTCCTTTGGATGATGAAGCAGTCGACCTCGACGAGGACAACGATGGTATTATACCAGCACAGCAGCAGAACTTCTACGGTGAAGAAGATGCCGGAGCTCCTTTCGAAATGGTCATCTTCAACGAGCCGGGTCACGCACCAGACGACGCAGACCGTTCTCAGACGAACTCCAAATCGAGAATATCAGGCCGCCTGAACACGACCGCATCTTCCCCGTTGCGCCGCTCCTCCGTCACAATGATGCCAAACCTCATGTCCTCGCGGTCTGCGCTGCCGGCCTCGTTTGTGTGCAGCCCGACAAGTGGAAGTGCTGGCTGCGCAAGTTCATCGTCGACCTCGCTGGTTGCAGCTCCTTCACCCGGTGCTTCCGTGGGAACAAGCTCCCCAGCAGCACTACAAGAGGAAAGAACATCAAATACCAACGGCACGAGGAGGACTAGCACGAAAGGCACGAATGCGACTTGTGCTGGCAACAATTATTCATGTTCTTCGCACGCGCAGCTGACGAACGGGAACGGTACAACTTCAAAAACCCACGGTGCTCCGGGCAGCTCGCATGCGATGAACCAGCACTCGTCCCTTTTTCAGTTTCCACATGTCATGAGCGAGGAGCTCTCCTGGTCCGACCCGATCATGGAGCAGACATTTCGGCACTACCTGGAGTTGAGCATTCGCACCCACATCATGATTTGTCGCAAGCGTGCTGAAAGGCAAAAACAAACCAAGGCCGATTTCTCGAAGGACTACGTCCCCTCCGCCACTGCGACCGCGAGCTCCTCTGCGGCAAAAACGAAAAAGCGGCACTCCCGCTCTGCGTCTTCGGCTTGTTCCACTTGTTTGGATGCTACTACAATTACAGCAGCCGGCGGCGGCCTTCTCCCTGTCATCAAGCCCAAGGGTGAGGGTTCGACACCGGGGTCGCCGAAGATGAACGGGGAGACTAGGACAAGCCCAAACTCAAAAGGCCTCGAAAAGAGTTCAGCTGCCCGTGGTGAAGGTCAACATCTCCACACCAGTAGTGTCGAGACCTCTACTGCTGGAGCAGGCCGGGGTGCTCGAAACAATGAACCAGAGAGGATGCCGGCATCGCAGCTGCCCAAGGAGCAGCAGGAGCGATCATTCCCAAGCGACCCGAGCCCTGTCGCAGTCGAAGCTCCCGGCGTCAGCACGGCGCAGCCACAAGGTCGAATAATTGCTGCAAATATGATGGCGAGCGCGGAGGAGGACGAGAACCATAAACTGCAAACCAACAGCACAAAGGACGTTGTTTTTCATCTTGCCGAAGATAGTCAGCCTCATCTTCTGCATCTGAAAAGCCTTCCCGCAACTTTCTCGGCCTCTACGACATGCACGGCTCCGAGCAATGGCGACGTGCACATGGCGCGCGCCGGTGGAGATGAAGGCAAAAATTCTGCTGCAGCTACAACTTCTAGTGCCGGCAGCAGCCCCGTACAACTTTTGAACGTCGGGCACGGGTGTGAAGAGACTCCAGTAATGAAGACGACCTCGATTTCCTCTACAACGAACATCAATATGACTCCGGCTTTGATGGCTGATAGAAGCACTCCGATGCCGCACGCGAAAAAACTTGACCTACATCAAGGAAATGCCAGCGATGATCTGCTGGTGTATCATTCGCCGACCGGCGATTCGCACCAGGCGGGCGTCGTCGGAGAAGTAGTAACGGGCGGGGATAAAAACCATAACCATCTTTTTCAGGACTGCGCCCTAGTAAGGCATGACTACCACGACACTTCTTCGATCCTCAACTTTCCACCTCAGACCTCGGAGCAACGGAACGAGCATGACGTCGAGTGTAGTTTTGTGGACCTAGAGGACGATGATGAAGACGAAGAAGAAATTGAGGATTCGGATTTTGACGCTATTGCGACTGCGTTTCTTGTGCGCTCCAATAGTGCACCGCACCCTGACGCGTACTACACACGGCTACGCGAGGACACGCACAGCCTGCTAGGCGTATTTGAGGAAGAGGTGGCGATCGTGGCACCAACAGTAAGTAAAAAAGGAAAAGAACCTTCTGGCGCGTAAGAAAAAGAATAAGACTAAGCCGATGAGTTCTCTACAACCTCCGCACAAGCGTAGTTAATATAGATGACTCTTGCTCACAACACAACTTTCGTTGGCGTTGGCAATGGCATTCACTTCACGTGATGTAGTACTACAAACTGATGACCTACAAATTTAAATTTTGATTTTGTATCTCGTTCATTTTTTCTAGTTGGCAACGACAGCGATCGTTTATTACTATTTATTTCAACTCACAAGCCCCAGGCCCAGCCCGACAATGCGGCACATCAGTACCAGCTGATGAGTTCAGATCGAGTTGTATTCTGTAGCTGTAAAAAAGCACACATCTAACGACGAGGAGCACTGTAGCTCTGTCTTGTTTCCCTTTCAGTAAAATGAATATAGGCAAAAATATTATACCGGAATACGATATCCGTATCCTATCTCGTGGGCCGTGCTTCGCTAGTACGACCTTGCGAGTTTTGTCGTCTCGACCCGACCATGAGTTTGAAGAAGGTTTTCACCTCATCAAGAGCGCAAGTAAAAGACGGACCAACGCTAAAAACTGACGCGAACAACGAGGACTACGAAAGCCACCGGAGTTCGCCAGCACTTCTTTGAGGCACGACGTGCCATACTGTACTTTGTCTGCTAAAAAAAACGGCAAAAAATAGAAATAGTAAAAACCCGACCACGTCGTCCTCGTCGTGATGGTTTCAAGCACTGACTTACTCCCTAGCATTCGGCGCTGTTGGCATGGCCTGCGTTGTAGCATCAGCTTTACTTTCTTTTGAATCTGGAGCTGGAGAGGACGTTGGTTCGTCGCCTTTAGCAATGCCGGAACGATAATGACATGAAGACCGACGGAAAATAGGGCAGGTAAGAGCTGACTAAAGTGGAAGATTAAGATATCGTGCTCCTGCCAGTGACACAATACTTGTCGTGTTATAATGTAGTACTAAAACAGTTTCATTTTTTTCTCTACAAACTAAAGGTAGCACACCTGTGAGTCAATAAAAAGAAAAATTACAGCGAGAAGCGGCGGCTTGGGCTACGGACAAGAAGCTATAGTACGAAACTTGCCTCAGTCACTGTCTAGAGCTAGTTGTAGAGAACCTAACAAGTACTCGCGGCAAGGGCAACAGGCTACTCTGTACTTAGTTGTATTGTCAAATCGAAAACGCCACAAAGTGCTTCAAGTTGGATCATGCTGCCGTACTTGTATAAAGATAGCGAAGCACCATCAGTCTTTTGGTCGACGATGTTGGTGCTGTGATCATGATGTGAATCGAAGCAAGTGTCGGGAGGCAACATTCAACAATACTTATCGAGCCTTCGACTTATACGAAGCAATGATGCCCGGATTCCTTGCTACCACGTTGCAGGTTTGGAAAATGGAAAGAAAACGAAGACGACGAAAGCACAGTGCAGCGTACAAAGACTTTGACTAGGTGGAGTTCACCATGAGAGTTTCAAGAATTTCAAACCTGACTACGAACCACTGGACCGAATGCGTGTGACGCTAGTGCCGCGCAATCTGTTTGCGTTGCAAGCGCACCTGCGTCCACGAAAAGTACGATTTTTGTCAGAAAGTAAACTTAGAAATGAATCCAGCAAATACTTAGAACAACGAGAATATATTTTGGATTGGCGCTGCAGTTTTCTGCTTCTGTCAACAAAATCAGAACTAAGTATCGCAAGTGGTGTGCGACTTTTAAACCTATTCTTGTTCATCTTCTTCCGAGCTGCAGTCATAGATACCCCTTTATTCGCGTCAGGTGGTCTTTCCTCTTTTGCATCTTTCACTTCCTGTCTGGTATATTTCATTCTTCGTTCTGTCCTGCAGTCGTGTTTCAATTTGCTTTCTCCTTCTGTGCTCATGGTTTCTAAACGTAGAACTAGACTAGAGTAGAGGAAATACATCATCATCAACAATCTAGCTAGGCTGTTAGGTCGAAAAGCTCTCGGCCTCGGGTGCAGCTCCTCCTGCAAGCAAGAGATGGTGCCGTGAGTTCGAGAAAAATGCATGCGGCACCAACTTTCGGTCATTTGTCTCTTGACTCTTTGTGGTGAAACCCAGAAGAAACAGAAATTTGAAAAACTAACCGTAAGCAGTCGCAGAAACGACATAACAAGCTAACAGATCAGCTGGATCGTCACGAACACGATGTGATTTGTAAGCCGAAGAGACGGACGAAAAGAATAAAGTACAAGTAGCATAGGGTTGGGGAAAATACAATAAGGAGCCACCACCGCTGCGGCCGCCCCGGCGCACTTTTACACAAGAAAGACGGCCCATAGCCATAGACACACCCAGACGCAAAATTTAACGTGTTACAACAGGAGCCGTGATGATATTTATTAGTATGATCAGTCAAAAATCTACTACTACCTGTTAATGAACGCAAGCAGCGAGGAGCCACTCTTGCTGCCACGGACCATCTCGATTTGCAAATGTAAAAAAGTATTGCTTGGATGTGTCGATGTTGAAGCGGACGCCCAAAAGCGTGAGGATCAGCTGGAGTTAGAAAAACCCCTTTTTCAGCAGCACTCCCACTCCCTTCTAAAGCTGTTTTGTCATCATCCCTACATAACTTGAATAATTACTGGAGTAGTATACTTTCTATTGTCGCCATCCAGCGCCGTGGGGAACTAGTGCGAGATGGACTGGTGGATGGACGTGGTGCACTACCTATGTCATATGATTCGTCTACGTTAGCGTTTGATATTATTTTCATTTGTCGCGAAACAAGCGCATTCGACGAGGAAGGCGAACAGATATAAACACGGGCAGACCTACTTTCGCTTTCTCTCGTTGCTTGCACAGAAGGGACCAGAAGCATCTGCTAATAGCCAGGTTGAGATTGTTGAAAAAAAAGAAACTAAATCAAAAACCAGCTGCAGCCACAAAATTGCAGCCCCTATAGATTTTTGTCAAAATGTTAATGTGAGAACGTTCGAGTGGTAAGTGCTTCTGATCACAAACAGTTACGGTAAAAAAATCTGAATGGTAGAAATGCCCGGCCTTTGTTACGAGAGGAAATCGTGAAGATGCTCAAAGAAGAATGTAATTGAAAGTGATGCGATCTCGATCCTGTCGTGCTGCCAGAATTTTGCAAAAAAGTAAAAGAACGGAACATCTGCGGCGACATCAAAAAGTTCGAACGACAACGATCTAAAAGAAGTAGGTGAAAGAAAAACAAGGTCTCAGTTTGGATCAAATTCAAATTGGGCTCTTAGCTCAAACCGAAACCGCGCACTTTACTTAGTGAATGTACTTACTATCCAGCCTACCTTTCAATTTCATACTCATACAGGTGCTTAGAGGTAGTGCCGCACATCTCGTCACGAAGCAGAGAAACTAGAAACACTCAAAGAAACTCAATCGAAGGAGAACAATCAAAAACTTCAAGACGCGTAAGTCTAAGTGGAAACTTATTTTATTTTCGTCGACTAACCCTACCCTTTGCTCTTTGAGTTTGACATTGACTTCGTGATCATCAGAAAACATAAATATCATGGGCGAGCAGTCTGAGCCAAAGTCCGCCTTGGCGGCACTGATGGCCAAAAAGAAGGCGCAGAAGAAGGGAGCCAAGGCAACACCGACTGAGGTATTTGTTCCTTTTTTGTACGTTTCAGTTGGTTCGGAAAACTAGAAAGAGCTCCCCTCAATCTCTTTCATTTGCATCTTCTACGTAGAACAATTCCAATTCTCTTTCTTTTTCTATTTGGTCTTAGTCATTCACCTACCTCGTCCTCTAATTATTTTGATAAACCTAACAACCCAACCGCAGGGACAGGACGCAAGCGCAAATGTTCCCACGACCCCTGCACGAAAAGCTGCCGCCGCTGAAGAACAAGAAGCATCGTCCCCCGCACAAAAAACCACGCAAAGCGCGAAAGCCTCCTCAGCCACAGCCGCCTCCTCTTCCTCGTCCACCTCCGAGTGGAAAAAGGCGTATGAAATCGAGCAAGACCGGATGGCGAAGTTTGGGTTGCGGATCAACACCATGCAGGCGGACGGGGCGTGCCTTTTCAGGTCGTTTGCGGAACAAATGTTCGAGGATTGTGACCGGCACCAGGAGGTGCGGGACCGGTGCGTGGACTTTTTGTCCCAGAACCGACCGGAATTTGAGCCATTTCTCGCCGAAGACGAGCCCTACGAGGTGTACCTGAAGCAGATGCGGCACCCGCAAACCTGGGGCGGCGATATGGAAATTCAAGCCCTGTCGAAGCTGTACGAGGTGAATGTCGCGGTTTTCGTACCCAGCACATACACCCTCAGCGCCGCCGCCGTGGAACAGCTCGAGAACGAAAAAGTGGCACGGCAGAGGGAAACAATGAAGAAAAAGGCCCAACCCTTGTGGCTGCAAGAACAGAAAGTAAAGGACAGTACCGGAGGCGTCGCTGCGGGTGAGAACGTCGAGAAGGAGGAAATAATATTAAAAGAAGAAGACGCCGCGGCTCTTAAAACTACTCTTAGGAGCCCTAGTGAGTTGCTGCAGCGTGAGTTTGGCGGCCATGCACAAGTGGTAGAAATGTACAATTTCAGTGTGGAAGCCGCACCGGTTGTTGCGCTATCGTACCATCCTCATTACCATCTGGGCCGACACTACAACGCAGTGCGGCGTTTGCGGCTGCCAAGCGGATCACAAGAAGTTGTACGTGACGGGGCGCAAGACGCCGGGGCGCACCCAACCGTGCCAGGTCTCACTGAGCATATGAAAGTAGCGCACGACGAGAAAAAAAGGCAGGAAGCTGCTGTCGCAGCGGAAAAAGCAAAACCTGTCAAGAAAACAGCAAAGGACATATTCGGATAGTTATCTCCCCTACATACAACAAGCGACACATGGGCACCACGCAGCGACATTATTTATCGACAAAAATCGGAAAATTTCCAACAAAAGAACAAAAGAGAACAGAAGCAGCAAGATATCCAATTGCTGATGACGGATGATCGTCCGTGGATTGTTCCCAAATCATGTCGCTTACCTTCACAACGACATGGTGTTCATATCGTTGACTTGTTGTCGTTGCCCTTGCGCAAGTGAGGCTACTACAACTTGTTGGACATTCACCAGTGCCAGTGGTGTGTCGTTTGTGGACGTAAAGAATGTGTCTCTTCCGTGTCGTGGTGTTGAACGCAGCATCATCTTGTTGCAGTCAAATGCATCCTCGTCGTCTTGAAAGTGGTTGCCAAGATGCCTGCGTGTGATAAAAGGGAGCGAGTCGCTTCCGCTCTGTATCTCGGCTGCGACTGGCTGGATGAGATCATCCACCAGGATGATGCTTCGTGTGAGAGAGCAGTGCCAGGCACGACCAGGACGGACCCCGTGGCACGGCGCAGCTGCTAGTCATCTAGATCGTGCCAGACTCAGACAAGACTTCTTTTCCTAGTGGTCCATCTCTATCTCTAAAAAGCATATTTCAGCAAAGGCTCCTGCAGAACCACACTGAGGCTAGTTTCATAGATGAAACAGGTAGTCGTACGCCGTAGTCGTTGAAGTAGTAGTTTTTCTTTTTCCAGCAGAGCTAGAGAAAATGTCGATTGACCAGTACCTGTATGCCGACCAAAAGGCAATGTACATTTTCGCCGCCGTGGCGGGTGGCGTGCTCATGACCGGCGGCCTATTCAGTGCCTGCTGCTCCCGCGATGCCGGATTTCTTCTGGGTGCATTTACTGTGTCAGTGCTGGGGATCAGCCTGATCGTCGTGGCAGTGCTCGGCCAACAGAGCCACGGGTAAGCTTGCGCTTCTGGATCTCCTCGATGTGATTGTGAGTCAGGAGCTTGAGGATTCCTACACACGACGATCGTCCCATTTTTGTTGATGTGCCTAGTCCACTAAATCAAACAGAAGCCGCAAAACCAAAAGAATAAAACCAAAACAATTTGTTCTGCAATTTTCCAGGCTTGCCCGTGCGACGTCGGTAATAGAGGCCAACACAGACGAGACCTGGAGTATCCCCGCCTTGCTGCACGGGGTGATGGCTATCGGCGGTCTGATCGCAATTGTTGCCTGGGCCGGCATGCTGGGCGCCACACGCGGGCTGAAAAACTGCGTCGCCGCTTATTTGTTGACAACATTACTTTCGGGTGCAGCCCTTCTCGGCACCGGCTTCGGGCTACTCGGCTTCATCGAGACCGCGACGCCACAGATCCTCCGACAAGTAGGCTCCTTCTGTCAAAAAGACACCTATCCCCAGCTGTACAGGGAGCTCCAGTGCACGGACGAACTCGACGGCAACAGCGTTGGCCTGCAACAGGGCCTCGACAAAGATGCCGCGGAGGAAGGCTGCAACGGCACCTGCCAAAATAAGTATGTAGATAGTACCTTGACTTTTTTATTACAGTCTTTCCGTTTCACTCGCGAATTCTGAAAATGCTAGTGCGTGGAGCTGTGATGCCTTCTTTTGTCGATTCGTCTCTACTGCTCAGTGAGAATCGCCACAGCATTGACTCGCTGTCTAGCTGCATCAAGAGTAGAAGCAATCAAACTACTTTCCTCCTCAACATACGACCAGGGTTTCCGTTTTGAAGAAGATGGGTGGTTGCGACATGCTCACCTATTTGTGCACCCGTAATACGTACGGTCTCGTGGGCGAGGGCGGCGTGATATGGAAGCGAACCGCCCCCGAGGTTTTGTCCGGGGTCTGCCTGTTGCCGCGAAACACCCGACCACCCATGGTTTGGCTCTCGTTCGGGCCCAGACCAAGCATGACGGCGGCGGAGAGTACGCTGGAGTACTGCCGTGACGCCTGCAACAAGGACTTGGACTGCACGGGGTTTAGCTACTTGAAAGCCCGCAGGGAGTGCGCACTTCTCAGCCCAAATAACCCGGACTGGATAATAAATCTGCACCTGGCGAAGGGCGAGAAGAAAGTAGAGCACTGGAAGCAAATCAAGCACGTGGCGACAGACAGTACTCCTTCTAGTCTGCTGCTCAGTTATTTCCTGAATTCATTCAAGATAAGTTCATTTCTAGGACCACTTACTTCTGGTGTGAGTGTCTGAGCTAATTGTAGATGAGTCCGTCTGCCTGGTCTTCAAATCTGGTTTTGTTACGGTACATAGCATGAGGAAAAAAACACGCACCTTGATGAAATTGGCATTGTCTATCGCGAAGCTAACGTCGACACCCGCAAACCGTTGAATAAAACTCAAATCTGCAGCCACTGAAAAGGATCTCTCGATGTACGATCTGGATACGCCCGCAGACTTCGGCATAAGCGACAAGTACGGACCCATCGTAACCGTTCACCCCGATGAGGATGTGGAGTGCTACGTAAAAACCACCACGAGGCTCGTATCGCGCCTCCTCGGCTTCATTTCCGCGCTCGCACTGTTGCTGCTCGGGCTAGGGGTAAGTAACAAAGTGCGTAGTGCAGTTTGATGTGCGATGAAATTCATTGAACAGGAGGATTCACTTGCTTTTTCATGCTACTAGTGCTAGTGGCTTCTCGTCCTCGTCAACCTCAACATGCACGAGCAGCCTGCTAGAAAAATAGCAGCAGTCACAACTGAAACTGTCCCGTCTGACAATCAGGTATTGCTGTGCTGCAGCACCTTGCACGGTCTTTTCCTCTTCATGAGCCGCAGAAGACGAGCCAAGACGGACCCTGCACTGAGCGGTCTGCTCTACGCAATGTTTTGCCCCTGCCTCCCAGGTGGCAATGCCGTTCTCGACATGGGTGAGCCTTTGAACGATGTGGAAGACGACACTGACGAGCCAATGGAGTAACTTTGCCGTGTAAGACAAGGAAAAACTACTTACCTTGCTGACGAGCGACAGCGACGCGGACGACGCCGACGCCCCCTCCGATCCGAATTATCGGCGCGCGACGCCTCCTTGCTTTGCGCCGGCGCTGCGGCTACATGGCGACGTGTTGGATCTGCATCTATGTTGATGCATACGACGAGCGACAGCGCAAACATCCTGTAGACACGCAACAACGTAGGTGATGTCACTTGTTGTCAGCAGCTGTGAAAAATTTGTCTGCCCGCATTCTTGCCATTGGCATTGCCGCGTGCGCTAGGCCTACGAAGATTTTGATTTTCGTAGATTCTTGGCGACCATCAAAGACCTCGTTATAAATTCGGAGTTTGATGAATGGATCTTCATCTTCGGAATGCCAACAGGCAACGCACACAGCCGAGATGAAGGTACTCGTAACAAACTGAAAGCACGCCGCGGCCACGACAGCCCAGCTTGCTCTTCATCCACGCAGTTATCGCACTTCTGTATTGCGTTATGCGCAAGGGAGTAGCTCGTGCCTAGCACTGAACTTAACAAGCGCATCTGAAAGATAAAGATCCAAGTAAAAAGACGAAAGATCGAAGCTGGTGACAAGCTACCAGCCAACCCTAGCTCCCGACGTTTTTGTTTTTCAAAATGTAAATGTAGATCATAGAGTCGTGAAGATCATGGTATGATTTGCAAAATCACGATGAAAGAGATGTATACTCTCTTGCAACAAGATGATGATCTACTTCGACTATGAATGTGGATCATACCAACGCAGCACATCAAAGAGATCCTTGGCTTGATTTGGACGTCAAATAAATAGTTCCCATTTCGATTATTTTCGTCCATCAAAAAATCACAAGGTGGGTCGATGCAAAAGCTTGCTTCTAGAGTCGCAATGCATCAAGAACAGCAGCGACCAGCAAAAACTATCGTGAACGTGATGTACAAGTAGAGGTCCTTCAATTACCCACGCCGATTACAGTCACGACAGGAGTAAGTTGCAGAGCCGATGGTCTTAGTAAGGCACAACGTCGCACTACACGAGAAATTTAGATTGCTCTGCGTCCTTCATCTTTCGACGCATATTCACCTTCGTCAAGAGTCAACTACGATTGTTTACGTTGTTTGAAGATTTTCCCCTATTCCTCGAGATAAAACGAAAAAAAATGGCTCCAATCGACGACAGCGGGCCTTCCAACCTCTGGGAAGCGTCCGGAGAGGGGGATCAAAAGGCGGTGAGCGTCTTTCTGCAGTCCGGTAAGTACACACCGATCTCCATCGACCAGAATGGCTATTGCCCGATGATGGCCTGCATCTCGTGGGGGCAAATCAAATTTTTCGACTGGTTGTGCTCTGTGTTGGAAAATACCACGATCGCGGGCTTGGAGAAAATGATCGAAACCGAGGAACTGATGCTTCGCCGACAATCGCTCGGGGAGCAGGATGATCCCTATGATAAAAGCCAGGACAGTACCTTGTTTCAAGAGCAGGAGGAAGGAGCGGAAGCGGAAGACACTGCAGGAGCTCCTGCTAAGACCAGTAGTATTAATCTCGCGAGCAGCAGGACGAAAAACGCCGAGGACGATTCTGATTCGTACATGCAGGACGTAGAAGTTTCCGAATTCGCACAACAAGATGAACTACACAATGACGACAGTATGATGGTCGACGAGAGTGCGGACGGGAACGCAGCGGCAGAGCACAGCAGTTCGTCGTCCTCCGCTTCGCTTTCCAATGACGTCGCAGCAAGCGCTGGTGGAAGCACTTCCAGGAGCGCGAATTCAGCACACCCCTCTACTTCTGCATCAACGGCAGCTGCACCATCGGCAGGAAAGAACGCTAGCAACATTGAGAACGACGGTGTAGTTCTTGCGGAAGGGTCTTTTACGGAAAATGACGACCCGGAAAAGTACTTGGAATACCTGAAAAATATTGATGCCCACACAATCGAGGAATATCGGGGCTTCGTACTCACGCTTGCGCGGCTCCGACAGCTACTCATGAAGGAACAACAGCGGGTCAAAACGGAACAAACAGACTCAAAGTCAAATTCTTGCGCAACTACGGAACGACCCCAAGGAAAGGCAGACGAGAACGCCAAGCAAGGAATTATGCTTGATTTCAGCAAGCACAACCTCTCAAAATCCGGGCAGTTCTCCATCGTGGAAATCGCGTTGCAGGCTACCGACAACGAAGGCGACACCCCGTACCACCACTTCGCGACCAGTCTGTCAGACGTGCAGCCACCGAACGCCCGTCAGATGCTATCCAAGAAAAAAACTGTGTTAGTGTAACTTTCTTCGGCTGACAGCATCACAAATTTGCTCTGCATGACAGAGAAAACCTGTCATGCGTGGCTTGTAAGGGAGAATACACACGAAAAAAGGACTTCATGGCTGTGTGGCATGACAGGTGTAACTCTGTTGCATGTTTTGCATTACAGAGTTACACTTACACAGTTTTTTTCTTGCATAGATGCTGGTGGAAAGGTTCAAGAAGTACAACTGCAGTCCGGAAACCAAGAATTTAGGTACGATGCTATTTCTCCTACTTTAAACAATCAATATCAAATTAAAAACAAGAAAGTGCTGTGACTCTGATAGTACGTAACAAAGGCGAAATAAGCGAACGAACCGTCTTGCATGCCCTTCAACAAAAAAAAATTCTCACAGAGTGCCAAACCGCCTTCGACATGGTGCTCGAGCATGACTTCGAAGAGGCGGAGTGGTTTTTCCAGGTCCACGGCAAGGAGGCGCCGGATGAGCTGCCCGAGGAAGGAGGCCTGGATGCCGGTGACGGCGGCGACTTCGGTTACGGGGACGGCTACGACGAGGAATAGTACTTTTTATTTCTACGCATGCTCTGCATTTCATTCAACAGAGGACGCAGCTGTTGTATTCCAAACGAGTTACAGGCTAGAATGAGTCTGTACGCCGCTGCGCCGGCATCAAACATCGTTAAGAGATCCTCATCCTCGAACAAGCATAGAAATGAATCGAATTTCTCATCCTTGATTTGCTTTCGTCGATGAGAACTCAATTACATTTTCCTTCAATCGAACCGAAAAGAACAAGAAGAACCCAACGAAATCCAAATCGAAATGAACAGCGATAGTGAAGGGGAGTTTGGAGACGGCAATGTGCAACTGGAATAGGAGAACATGAACAAGACATGGAATAAATGCTGTTGTACTTGTATCAGTGACGTTTTTCGTCTTCGCAGAAGAAAAAACTTCGCGTGAGGACTACACCAGTGCCACCTGCAAGTAAGTACAACTACACGCCCCCGAAAGGATGAAAGCGACACACGGTGATGGAATGCTGTAAGCAGATCTTGGAGTTGGAGATCTGAGTGTGAGTTTGAGTGCTCACGCGCAGCATTATACCAGCGGCCTGTCTTGTCTACACGACAGAGGAACGCATGCCATAGTAGAAAAGCTCTGCAGCCATTGTACATGTAAATCCGTCACGAAGTACCACAGTGCGACATCATTGTGCTCGCGCACGCCATCAAGGTCAAAGGGCAAAAAGCACCTCGCGACTCAGATGAATGCAAATAATACTAGACGCATCAATTGATTAAGCGCACCACGAATAAACGAAGCTGCATGTTGATGATGTAGTACGCCGCCATCTTCACCTTCTACAAAGACTAGAAGTAGCACGGTAAGCATTCGTGGCGTACTTGTATCAGCGACAGAAAACGATTGTTCCCGTGAAGTCGCTCTTTCTTTCTGTTTTTGTTATCTGCAGCTCTTAATGGCCTCAGTCTGCGTTTGAGTTTGTTCTTCACGTAAGGACTTCTTCCGTGGTTGTTGTTCTCTTTCTCTTCCTGGTTCTCTATTGAAATGTCCTGTCGAGAGAACCGCATGCTATGGTGCAGCACCAGCTCCAGCTGCAAAACTTCAACCTGAACGTGGAGACACGCCGAAGCAATGTGAGAGAGGGTGCGACTACTCAATGATAAAAAACGTGTGTGATAAGAACTTCTTGATGTGACACCACTACCCCCACGTCAACATCCACTACAGTTGTTATTTCGCTGTGCGTTAAAGTGGAAATAACGTGCAACATCCTCGCCCTCTTCCTCGTTGATCATGCTGTGCAGTGCTGCACGCGTGGTCTGCCGCAAGCAGAACCCAAATCGAGCGGCGAGGGAGCTCAGGAGTCAGCATCAGCAGCACAGGCATATGGCCAATGCCAGCGGGGTGAAGCTTCTGGACGAAAGAGGTTCATTCTACACGGATAGTCGTTGTGGTTGTGTTTCATCATGAATCGACACAGAAAAACGAATTTGCATCGTGTTGAAATTATCGCGGATACTGTTAATGATGAGTGTCAGACTGATGTTGTGACCGGCTCGCCTTCGAGAAGAATTCAACAGCTGGCGCAGCAAAATAGTTGTCAGGCTCGGGACCGACGTCGTTTCAAAAAATACAGACGCACCCTAACTCTAACAGGTAAGGCCTCTGAAAACATCTACTTTTCGCAAGAGGATCAGCGGTTGATGAAGAAACTCCTGGAACAGAATCCCGACATCGAGAGCAAATACGGTGCAGGAGGGGCAGGGGAAAGCACGGAAGAGAAGGTATTGCAAAGGTGGTCGTTCTTTAGTTGTGGTATTGGAGTTGGTGGTCGTTCTTAGAAACGACATAGTTGGAGTTTCTGTCTAGGTTCTAACTTTTCTTCGAGTATGATGCCGGGCCTCCAGGAGGAACGGGAAGACGAAGAAACATCCACACATTTTGAAGCACACACTTCACCGCGAAGGAGATCATGCTATCATTGCCATTGATAGGTAAAATTGGTTTTCCTGAGTCACGGAATTCCGCCACTGAACAAGAATTTGATTAACGACTTGGTCGGCGTACTGGAGGAGAAGCGGTAATGTCAGGTGGACAGCAGTGGCACACTCCACCGTGCAGCTTTTTCAATTTCTTCAACTTCATCTACAATTCCTGACAAGGACCAACCACGAGCTCTCCCTTTCTGTTTCCGGTACTGAGGAGCAGCACGTGCACATCTTGATCTTACCGCCAAACACGTGCGTGTGCCTGCTGTCAGGCGAAAAGACTAGAGGAGCCACCGACGAAGCACGTCAAGAAATTCGTGCGCTACTCGTATCGACGGCAGACATAGGAGTGTTCTAGTGTGTCACTGTCACTGTGTATAAAAGATCCAAACTTCTTGCCGTGGAGAGGGAGCATGCTGCTCGTCTAACACCGAGTAGAAATGCTCTTTCCACTCCTTCGTCATCAACGTAAAACACGAAGAAAAGCTAGGGTGCTGACGCTTGGCGTGCCACTGGTCGGTGGAAAGCAATGTCGTGAGAGGGAATACGATCTCCGAGCAGAGACCCAGCTCCACCCCTTGCTCTTCTATACTGCCGATTGATGATTTTGCGGAGTTCACCTTCAGCTGACCAGTGACTCTGCTCCTTCGTGTTTGTTCCCAGCAGGTCGGGGCTCCAGCATTCGAGATTCCGAGCTGCGCCTACGATGTTTTGCAAGTTCGACGTTGGTTGCCCATCTTTATCAGCCGAAGTTCCGTATTAAAAGAAACTCGCCT
Organism: Amoebophrya sp. A120; assembly: GCA_905178155.1. Taxonomy (NCBI): domain Eukaryota; class Dinophyceae; order Syndiniales; family Amoebophryaceae; genus Amoebophrya; species Amoebophrya sp. A120. The sequence continues at coordinate 11,312,673 of CAJINV010000001.1, forward strand.
CGCCGACGACGTTGAAACATCTTGCACGTCTTGCTTCCTCGCCATGAACGCGAGTACTTCATCAAATCATTCTAACATGCTATGGGACTCTGGTTAGAGGTAGTAGCTGTAGGTGTTCGCTTCCGGCAATTGTAAGAGACATGAGTGCGCATCAAGTACAAGAGCGCATGACCACCACGAGCACGACGAGCGGTAGAAGCTGAGGACAGGCCGCCAGGTGAAGATGGCTTGTTCGTAGTCTCCGCTGCTGGGCTCCTCTGATAGTTGAGACGCGACGAGCGCTGCCGGCACATGAAGTAAGATGACGATCCGCATTGATGATCCATCATTTACGTTGTATCGGTATCGTCACAAAAGTAACAAGGAAGATAGTTCTAGTGGTGCTGGTGCACCTGGACTCGCACCAGGCGCTAGCACGATACTTGCTCTTGCAATTGGCAAAAGTATAAGTAGTTGAGTTAAAATCTATGGCGACCTGTCCCGCTGGCGGAGCTCAGGGTAGTGTCCCACTACTCACCCCGGCTGCCAGCCCCGAGCACCATGGTACCCCTTCGTGGCAGCACCGAGATTACCGTGTGCAACTCTCCGACTGCAGTGATGACGTGTTGTTCTGGTGTGAACCTGCGGTGGCGTCGCCAGGATGGGAGGGAACCGGTAGTGCTGGCGGCTCTTCCTCGACGCTGTCAGCCTCTTCTATCGGCAACAAAGCGTCCGACTGCGTCGCGTGCCGGTCCTACTCGGACATTGGTGCCTTCAAGACCACGGGCGTGATTGTGCTCTTCGGGATGGTGTTCACGGTTTTTGTCCTGTTCCTGTACGAGCTGCGGGAGCGGGATTTTGACGTGGTGTCGAAGAAGATGCTGGTCTACCCCTTCGCTGCCATGCTCGGAGCGACGCTGCTGGCGTGGAACCACTTCGCGGAGGGCCGCGGCGTGTTGGATATCGATGTCCGGCTGGTCGATTTTTTCGGCAGCCTACTGTTCGCGTTGCTGCTGTTCTATAACGCGTACTTCGTGCGCACCCGGGGGCTGTACCTGCGGTTCCTCACCATCTTCAACCAGGGCAAGACGCCGGACGAGGCGGACCGCGACATGGTGCTCAAAAGCCGTAGCCGTGCACAAACGCGTTTCGACGTTGTATCTTCAAACTGTGACGACAACGACCTCGTCGACACAGCAAGCGGAAGCGAGGCCGTGCTGGCTGAGGAGGATGTGGATGAAATTGATGTCGATGTTGACGACAACAGTGTCGGGCACAATCTGTCCCGGAAGGAGTCCGAGGTCGTGAATGATCATTACACGTCGACTTATTCCAAACAAACTAGTCTTCAATCGACCGTGAATAAACACCTCTCCGTCTCCTCTGTTTGGGGAACTTTTACACGCCCGACAGTAACAAGGGCTAGTGTGTGGGCAAAAACAAAGTCGGTCCTGCCCACGCCAGGCAAAATCAAAGCGCAGACAAACTCCGCCTGGAAGAAGATGAAGAGCATAGCGGCGGACGCAAAAATCGACGCAGCGGCGCGACGAGCAGGCCGGCGCCGAACAACCAACATGAACATGGACGCAGAGCCGGACGACCGCGGTTTGGACGTAAAAAGACTAGAAAGCGTGGAAAGCACCCCTAGTGATGAAGAGGCAATCGCCTCGTCGTACAGCAAGACGGACTTGGAGCTCTTCATCGACTTCGCTTTTTCAATTTTCTTCTACGTAGCCTCTGTCAGCATCGTCTGCCTGTCGTTCAAACCAGACGCGCTCCCAGTTTTCTACGCCCCCTGCTGTGGCCAGGCAACTCCGCGCCCGCCAATGAACCGCTGCTCGTCTCGGCAGGCGGCCCTGGACAAGCTAGGCACACAAGGAGCGGCACCCGGATCGACTCGCGCGCAACAAGGATCCTGGCCATCTGGCTGCACCGCAAACACGGGCTGCCAGACAGCGCCGTCGCCGCTCTGTCCGGGCGGTAAAGATCACCCTGCTGCGCCCTATTGTTTCTGTGATTACGAAATGAAGGTCGACTGCGCGACGGGTGGCTGGACGCCAACGCCGCCACCAGGAGGAATTACCAAGGTGCTGAGGTATGAACTTATTTAAGTCCTCGTGTGTTTGTACCCTCTCTCGACGAGAGCGCAAGAACGTAGTACTATTACGTGAACGTCGTCGTTGATATTTTTAAGCACTATCATTTTATTTATGGTGCTTCGAAAACACGATGATCTTGGTTGAGCGTAATAAACCACTGCTTCAAATGTCCTAGTAGAGCATATTATCGGTGTAAAAGTAAAGAGAGTAATCTGGAACTTAGACTATGACTAACAAGTTCACCGTCGTGTGAAAAAATTCAACCTATCAACAGTCACGGCGCCCCTCGCAGCTGCGTTTTGTGTGCGAACGGTTGGCAGCCAAATCCATTTCAGACCGCTTGCGTCCCGGCAACGTGCCCTTCGGGACAGCAGAGTTTCTGTGGCGTGTGTCACGACCCGTTCACACCGCCGCTCGGTGTGGATATTGGTAGCGACCAGGGGTACTATGTGGCTATCATTGTTCTCGCCTGTCTGTGGGGTGCGCTCTGCTGTTGGGTCGCGTTTGGATGGAGAAACTTCGTGCCGCCAATACCCGACATCGAAATACACCAACAAGAAGAAGTGACCGACTTCAACAGTATCTAAGTACACACAAATAGCAAGAAGCAGTATGCGAGTAGATACATTCGAATATATCTATGGATACTGTCGTGCAGCTAGTAGTAGTGCTCTTCACTTTCTTCAATACGAATACTTTTTTCGTTGTGGCCACACAAATTGATTTCAACACGTTACAAGAGTGCGCACTTTCGAGGAAATCAGGGGTGTTGTTCTATTTGTTCATGCAGACAATAACAAACAACTAGGAACCTTGACCACAAGAAGCGGCAAAGAGGGCATCCTTGGAGAGGAAGACGAAGCGGATCTACAACTACAAGTCCCGCGAGTAATCATCACGGATGTTGATGCCTTGTCCTTTGACGATGACGACATCCAGCCAAGAACTTTCCAGCGTATTCCCAACACGGAACGACCCTTTCAAGAACTAGCAACGAGAAAGATGAAGTCCGTCAACTTCACTGCAAGTACGTAGGCGTAGCGCAGCACTTACAGACGCAATAGCGCCGGAGGAAGCCCCCTGCCAGTTCCAGTTATACTCAGCCGCGGAAGGGAACAATGCGGATGAAGCGACGAAAAGGAACAGGACCGGTGTACTCCTGGACAGAAGATGAAAACCATGATCTCCATCTTCAACTACAACTCACGGAACGAGTCTTGAAAGAGCAAACGGTTGCCAACGGCTTAGGTCGAGCTAACGGAGGGCAGCCGCAGTTGTTAGGACAACATGAACACTAACTTAAGTGAAAGCGATAAGAATAAAGAAGCTTCGTCTTCATCTGCTGCAAGAATAGCTGCAAAAGATATGAGCAGTACCGACGAAGAAACTATTACTACCAGCCCTTATCAGTATCTGCAAAAGGTGCAGGGCACGTATCAGGGTAACGCCCAGGAGCGCAAATCGTATCGAGCATTTTCATGAGAGAATTTTTCTCATGGACTTGCTATAGAATTTTGAAATGGTACAAGAAGTGCGCGATTTCGCGTTTGAACAAGTGAAGACGAAGAGCATACCTGTCTACCACAGCATTCCTCACACGAGTGCGGTTATTTTTCATCTCAAAGCAAAAGAACTCACCGACCTGCAGGGCAACTATCATGATCTGCTGGTAGGGGTGCCACAATGATTTACGTTTTTCCCTCCGTCGGAAATCGGATTCCCGCCTCTTGTCTTATGTGGAAGTGTTTTCGTTACGGCTCGCCTTGCGAGAAAACAAAGCGAGATCTTCGATGACCTCCTCATCTCTTCACACATTTGCAGATGCAGCTTCATCAGAGCGGAATAAGTACAGTACGCAAAACGGATCGCAATTTGGAAAAACGGTAGAAAAACTGAATTTGCAAATCCGGAAAAGGTGTTGAAGTTGATGATCTCGTTTGGACATATGAGTTTTTCCGTTCCTCAGATCCTCTCTGATCGTCGAAATCGTGATCGTGCTTGCTATCATGTAGCAGTAACATCGGAAGAATATAATGAGCTGCAAATATTCCTAGAAAGTCTGGAGATGGAAACGAAAGAGAATGAACAGAAAATTCGCAATGAGTACTACATCATTTTTTTCGTTCCGGTCCGATAATCTGCTCTCAAGTATATCGATCCACTTCCATCTTGAAATTTATTATTGGTCTTTATCACAAAAAACAGCGACATTCATTCCATGAGTAGGGTGTGAGGCATTGTATGATTTTGCTCAATAGAAAAAGCATGGCTCTAGTCGCGTAAGCCCTCCTGCAAATTAATGGCATAGAAAGGAGAAGTGACCGTACGAGTATGACCCGGTGACCAAACTTCCGGGTGTTGCGATCATTTAAGTACCAGATAGCCGGCCTGTGGCAAGCTTCTATCCTCACCAAAAGCTCATGAGCATGAAGGATTGCCAGCGAAATCGACAGGATCAGCCTGCGTCGCGTCGCAATCGGCTTTGAAGATTTCGGCAGAGACTCTCGTGCACGTTTATTGGTGCGTGGACCTCAGGTTCCGCCGTCGTGCCGGCAACAGGTGGTGTAAGTCCTAATCGTAATCAAGATCCTGGCGCCACTGACGCTCGACCCTCTCGTCGGGGAGGAAACGAAAGAACGACAGTGGAGGACCCGTTACTTCGCCTGCTCGGATGGCCTTTCTGTTCAACAAGATTTATCGTGCTCCTGCTGCTCAAAGACACTGAATCCCCCTCCGTTTCCCCAGAGTATTGCCCGCCCGCGACCTTGCCAAAAATAAGACCACGACGGACAACGACTGAAGAGCGAACGTCTCTTCACAAGACGCACGATCTACTTAGCGACATCTGCCAGCGCCGCCAGCAGTAGACCTAAACAAGTCATAAGACGCGAACCCGAGGAATACGACTAGAAAACAACCAGCAGAAGCGTTATCTACAAGAAACCGCACTCAGGCTCAGCGACCTCACTGCAAGCGCTTCTGTTAGGGCAGATTGATTGCGACCACCTCAACAGAGCAGCTGGTGTGACGTCTACCTCCAACCGTTTGCGTTGAAGCTAGTAGTTCGACCTGCTCCCAAGCGCACCAGCTACGTTCCTATCAACATCCGGAGCGACGAGCTACAACGACCTACAACGCCCAAACCCATAGATACTCGCTTTGAGTCGGTTACGACCAACATGATGCGCGGATCACCTGGCGCAGGCGGAGCGGCACCCGCCGCGTATTCCGCTTCGTCGAGCAGTGCCGCGGCGACAAATACCATGCGGTACCGCGGCCAGGCCGACGTTTCTCCGGCGTTAAAGAATCTGCAGCAGCGGTACGACCAGGAGGAGAAGAGAATGGAGATGATCTGCAGGTTCGTTTTTTGCTGAATCTTGCCCTAGAAATAAAGTGTAAAAATCGACCAGAACCAACTACAATGCAACTTTCATCTTCTATTGCTTTTGCTACTAGCAACTCTTCTTCAAAAACAGGAGCACGACGTTGATGCTCCTGCTCGACAATTAGCTCTGATGAAAAAAATGTCCACCACTACACTTTCATCAGGCTCGTTGTTGTTACCGGATTGGTGGGCCTCGTTCTGTACCTGTTCAGTCCCCAGACAAACCTCCACCGCGACGACGACCTTTTCGACACAAGCAACCCCACCCCGCAGATGTACGCCCACTTGCAGGACAGTGTGCGATTCCAGCCCCAGACCGGCTGGCTCCCCGTGTCGCCAGTGGTGTTCTTTACCTGTCTGGCCGTCCTGATCGCGGGCTACAACTTTGTGAAGGTAGAAGTAGTACACCGCCTTTTTTTATTTTTGTCCTACAGTAGGATAAGGATAGGCATCACCTCCACCCTTTATTTACTTTCTCACTAGCACTGGAAGGAGGATTTTTCGCCAGGGCGTTCTAGTATCTACTTAGTAATTTTCTCCTCGCCGTTCAGTAGCTGGAAAAGTAATATGTCATGATGATACAATCACAAAATTTTACCAGGCTCCGCCAGCAGAGCAATCAGGGCGACTGCCCGGTCAGGGTGTTCCTTCGTTTCAAAACGCCGGCGCATTGGTTCCCGTACAGCAGAACAACGCACCCGTCGTGGACCTGCGGCCAGGCGAGGCAAACGGCCGCTCACTATGGGGCAGCTCAAATGTTGGGAAGCCGAACGCTCTGACAGCACATCACCAGCACATGCAAGGTAAATAGTTAGTTTCAGTGCAACATCTCGAAACTGAAACTTGATATCATGGTAAGTTCGTGATAGCAAAAAGAACAAAAACTCGATCTCGAGAATGTCGCAGCTGCTAGAATGCACAACTACAATGCAATCTCCGCTGTCACACACATTAGCGCAGCTTCGAGCGATAATACTTTTAGTTTTATGTAAAGACCAATAGAATCCAAATGGCTTTTCTTTACACTCCTGCAGGCACAGCTGGTGGTAGCGGGTCATCGAGCAGCAGCGCGCCGCCGCCGGTTCCAAATGGTTTCGCGGGCGGTCTGAGTCTCGGCAGCTTCTTCGGCGCAGCGAAATTTGACGACCAAGGTGTGCGCACTGAGTTTCCCGCGGTCCCGTGGCTCGTCGGACAGCTTGAGAACATGGTCCAGCAGAGCATAATACCGCCACTACTTCGTATCATCTGCATTTATTCATCTTAACTACTTTTTGTATTGCTATGTTTATGCCTGGTATTTGATGATGTGATGACGATGATGTTGTGCGCATATTTTTCTCAGGATGATGTGAAGATATCTGCTGTTGAATTTGTTGATCACCAAAAACTACAGAGCAACTCCGCGAGAGTGACGAGCTTTGGCAGCAAGGTTTGCGTCGCGTCGGCAAGACGCTGAGCTTCGAAGAGCCGAGCTCGCGCACCGGGGACCGGCAGAACGGCAACATTCTCTCCGTGTTCGATCGCAACCTTCCCGCTGAGTTCGCGTCAGACCAGAACGCGGTGCAGCTTTGGAAAAAGCGCCAAGAGATGGAGGTGTACCTCTGCCACCCGTCTTTCCCCCTTGTAGCCCGAAACTACGTTCACTCCCGCCTCATGCAGTGGGCCAGCGACAATCTGACCTCCGCCTCCGGCCTGCGCTCGTTGCAGAGCAACGGCTTCAAGCGCAACTACCACGCGGAGCAGGCGGACCCGGCAACCGGCATCACGGACTCACACATTCTCGAAAATTTACTCGTGAAAACGCTGGAATCCCACCTGGGGCACCAATTTGCAGCGAAGTACATGGCTTCCACCTCGGCAAACGGCAGCGACGCGCACACCACCGCGGCCAGCCGCAAAAATTTGTCTTTCCTGCCATCCGCGACCAGTGCTGCCAGCTCCCTGGCCGCAACGGCGTACAACCACCTCGCGGGCAACGCCGCGGCGTCCAACGGCGTGCTGTTGCGGTCCTTCCGGCTTCCCAACGGAGGCATCAGCTACGAAGTACTCGGCTCCCGGGTGTTCCGCCTGCAGAACCTGCTGGACGCCTTCGCTTTGTTCTTCTGGCTGAAGCGAACCGACGTCGACTGGCAGCAGTTTCCGCTGGGGATCTTGACGGTGGTCCGCGACGCGGAGTCTATGTTCGCTGCCACCGGGACAAATGGCCCCGGCGCACCCGCGATGAGCAATCGCGCCCTTGACCAGGAAGAGCGGGAGAGACAGCGAAGGCAAGAGCTCATGCAAGGAACGACGGCGAACGTTGGCACCTTACAGCAGCAGCAACAGCTTCCGGGCAACAACATGCAGCAGCAGTTTCAGCAGCAGCCACTAGCAGGAACAATAAACACGATGGGCATGATGGGTAGCACAACGATGATGGGCAACCCTTCATCTGGAGGGGCGTTCATGCAGCCATCGGCTCAATTTCAACAATACTCCGCGTTGAGTAACCAACCAGGAATGACTGCGATGGGAGGAGGCCAGCCGATGTTTGCGGGCAACAATAGCTCAAATTTGTTCGCGGCCGGAGGAACCAACGCTGGCCTCAGTGGCATGAGCGGATTTGGGAACACGACGTTTGGTGGCGGAGGTTCAATTTTCGCAGACAACTCGTTCTTTGGACAAGGAGCCTATTCCAGAGGAAGATGAGCTCGAGATGAAACATAAGCCAAGAGCTCCAATGAAACACATGAACATCCTAGGCGCGCATCTATGCACGACAAGAAAAAAAAAAGAAAACATTCGAGGGTGCTTCGAAGAAGCACGCTGAAGCCGAAGCGTTCGGTGACAGGCGCTAGTTGCAATTCTCTGCACCAATCTACTGACCACATGATGACGTGTTCTACGCACGACGCATATAATAACAATGAAAGAAAATTATAGATCTTATTCTTGGCTTCGAAATTCTTCAATGACTGATATGAATCGGCAAGCATTATTTGCAAAATCGTTTTTTTTTCTTTTTGAAAATTTTCATAAAAAAATGGCTTTGGTCCTCCATGTGACACATTTGACAGTTGTTCTCTCGTCTCTTTTTTTTGTTGTGAGTGTCTCAATCGTTTTCGTTGATGTTATTCTATTCGAGAAAACAAGACCCACATTGTATCTTTTCATCGAGAATTGAAAATCAAATGGATTTGATGTTCGAAACATCTATGGCATGTTGATAAATCTCTTATTCTTCTCAAATATTCAAAATTTCAGATTCCACGATCTGGATTGATGAAGGTGGAAGAATTTTTATAGGAATTATCCGAGGTTGAATTTGGAAGAATTATCATAGACTGAATTTTTATAGCAATAATCTAGTGGAATTGATGGAAGATCGGAGATGAAGAAATACAGAATATGATGGATATCTTTTGGGTCTTGAATATTTGATGGTGTGTCCGGGTATGGAAAGAAAGAAAGATGGAAGATAATCTGGTTTGAATATTTCTTTCATCAAAAATTATTGAGACAATGAGATTGGATTCGAGATTTTATGGAAATCAAATTTTGACATTCGAGATGAAATTGAAAAAAAAACCATCATAAAAAAATAAATGAAATCCATGTTGATTCTTCAGAATATTATACAAAAAAAAAATTTCGAAATACATAGGATAATCCTCGGATTCTGATTTTCGAAAAATTTTTAGAAAAAATCAAAAAATTTTCAATGATTCTCGGGAAATCTTTTGCATAAGAAAAACCCACAATCCCATCATCATGAAATAAATTTTCGAAATGAAATCGAGAAAATATTCATATTCCAGGATCAATCCAGATCTTCTAATTTGAAGAAATTTCGAAAAATCTGAATTCCATCACCTTTTTTTTTTTTTTTCCATCAATCTGATTTTTTTTTTTCCTTTAATTTCTGACCCATCCAATTCTTCATCCGATCGAATGATGAGATATCGGAGATTTTTGAAATGGAAATGGATCGAATGATATTATATCGAATGACCGATCATTCGATATCTATGATTGATATGAATCGATTGATATACCCAACATGATAGATAATTCGAAGAATTAAAAATATCTATCCATAATCTTGGATCCTAAACAGATTATGTTAGGGAAAACTGTCCCCACTACCCCGGTTTTCCCCAAAGAGAAAAAATTTTCACGCACTGGCGCAACCCCACGATGCCCGGCTTCGCGACCTGCCCGGACGGCATCCACCTGCGGCTCTCCTAGGAGGATAATCCCCGAGGTTGATATGCAAGTTAAGAAGTTAATTAGCTAGTGGCGCACAAAAACTAAAACATTATTTTTTGACAGATTAAATTGCATTCATGTTTGTAGTTATGTCGGCTTTTTCCGGGTTTGCGGTACGGCGGCGAAGCTTAACTGCATCACCTGGGCCTGCTTGATCGCGGACACGTTGCTGGAGAAGATTCTGCTGCTCTGTTACCTCGTCCGCGGTAACAGTTCTACACGAGGTTCATGGAGATCGGACCCGGAGACCGTCGCCATGCTGGTCTGCCCGAGGGGATGGTCGACAAGCTGGGCCCGGAAGCCGGAGCGTGGAGGCCTTTCTCAAATGAAATAGATACTGATGCAAGATCTGCAAATATAGTTAATGTGCGCCACTAGCTAATTAATTTCTTTCATTCCATAAAGCAGCCCACCGGGAGGATCTGGCTTCGCGTCTCGGCTGTTCGCGGAGTAGGTCGGCTATGCAGGGCTCCTTCTGGTCGCCCTTGGATCGAAAAAAAAATTTTCTCTTTGGGGAAAACCGGGGTAGTGGGGACAATTTTCCCTAACATACAGATATTTCTCAGAATATGAAACACATATAAATCCATTGATTCTGAAATTTTTTGAATTTCAAATTTTCTGAATCTGAAAATCTCTGAGAAGATTGTGAAATTCTCTGAATCTGAAAATCTTTGAGAATCCGAAATTCCCTGAGCCTGAATCTGAATGAATCTGAATCATGATGTTGTTCGATCATGAAGATTGATCCTCAAATTCGACCTTATTATGCAAAAATTTATCCGGAAACAATTACAGATGAAGCAAGTGAATTCATTTGAAGGGTTCATGTCGAAGTAAAAACGTCATAATCTTATCCAAATTGCAGATGATAATTTTATGTGAAACCACAACCAGGTCGTTGGTGGATGAAGTTGAGACAACAACATCGCTATACCATTAGAAGCATGAGTTAGAGCTAGCAACAAACCATTTAGTCTTTTGTGACTTAGCGATTGCAATTCATTTAGAGTTGTAGCCCTTAATCTTACAGCGGTGCACATCCAGCATTTTCGTTTAGTGTGTGTAGAGGATGAGATGTTCCATTCGTTTCAATTCTCGTTGATGTTTTTCTTCGATGTCTTTCTTTTCCGCTTGAAATTTTGCCGACAGCTCCGTCATTAGGTTTGTTTGCCTCTGTACTTCTCCGTGTAGTTGATCATGATCGCTTTTTGTTCGGAGTTCTGTGATCTCCTCTTCTTTCTGCGCTCGAAGTTCTTGTTCGCAGACTTTGGTGAGTTCGTGCTGCTCGCTCGCCTCGTCGAGCAGCCGTTGCTTTTGGAGTTCGGTTTTCCGCAACGCGTCGCGGAGCTGAAAAATTTCATCGTGACAGATCCGCCTCGTTTCTGCTCTCGCGATTTCGATCGACCGGGCCTGCTCCGTCTTCGCGTTTTCCGTTGCTTCCTCGATGACCTGTCGCGCTTCCAGCCGCAGTTGCTCCTGGTGTTTCTCGTTCTCCTCTCGCAACTGCGCCACCAACGTTTCGATTTTCGCCTGCTCAGTCGCGATCTTCTCGCGCTCCCGCACAAGAACTTGGGTATGCTCCGCGACGAGCACCTCCTTCTGCCGAGTCAGCGCTGCGTGGATTGCGGCGTGTTGCTCAGACGCATTTTTTTTCGTCAGCTCGAGAATCTGTCGCTCATGTTCGGCTTTCATGTTCTTCATTTTCGGCGTCGAAATGGGCGCGATGTCCTCACCAGTCGCTCGTTGCTGGCTCTCCGCCTCGCCTGCCAGGCCCGCTTCCCTTGATGACGGCTCGGCTTCTCTACTATGTCCGTCTTGCTTTCCTTCACAGCTCGGCTTCTTTCTTTGCAAAAATGAAAGCGCAGGTGGTAAAGGTGCATTCGCTCCTACTTCGGGGTTCTTCAACAGTTCATCGCTGCTGCATTTCTTGTACAGTTCTCGCTTGGCATCCTCCAGCCCGACCTTTGGCGAAGTGGCGGGTGGGCCACGACATGCAGCTTCTAGAGGTACGGCAGGAGGAGCTGGCTCAAGAACTGCGCTCTGGCGGGGAGGCACAGCAGTTTTCTCTTCGGTTATTTCATTCACGCCCTCCTGGCCCTGCCGTGTTGCCGCGCGCGCTTCTGCTTCCTCGTGGGCAGCTTCAGCAGTGACATGCCGCAAGGAATTCAACTTCGATTCCAATAGAGTTTTTGTGGAATGCCAGGCCCGCATCTTCTCATCGGCTTCCATGTCCCGTGTCTCTCGCAGAACTTCGTACTGCATCCGCAACCGGCGTAGATCTTGCTTTAGGCCTTCGTTCTCCGACCGGAGGTGTGCAAGCTGTAGCTGGTCAACTACATCGTCCTGTAGTAGGAGTAGAATAAAGATGCAGAGTTTAATGTTGAGTTGCTTTTTTGACAGACAAAAAAGCGAGGATAAAACTCCAACTAGATCTAGCAATAACAACACAAGATGAGCAGCTGCAGCAGCAGCAACAAAACAAACAAACGGAACAACGAGGAAGTTTTGTAGAATCGCGCACCCACCTTTCGCGGTCCGTGTTCATCAGCATTTGTGGCTGCCCGGTCCTCATCATCTTCCGCACTGCTGTCCTCGTGCGCGGTTCCTGTTTCATCTCGGGGGATCGACGACGCGGACGGAAGGGAAGAAGTACAAGTCGCCTGCACACCCGCTTCTTGCGTGGCCTTTGCTGGTGGGCTCATCCGCTGTTCATCCGTCTCCTCGAGCAGTGCCTGCTTTTCCGCTCTGAGGCGTGCCGCGTCGCTTTCCACTCGACGAAGCTGAACTGTAGCCGCTTCTAGCTCCCGTTCCAAGCTTTCGGCCTTTTCTTGCGCCACTGCCAGGTCGCGCGCGTGCGCTTGGCGGAGTTCGGAAACCGTTTTGTCGTGGTTCGCTTGCAGTTTTCGGGTTTCCAGATCAAATTTCTTTTCCCAGTCCGCCCCGACTTTCCGGCATTGGTTCTCCGCCTGGCGCTCCGCTTCCGTTCTTTTCGAGAGCTGGTCCTGCAGGTCCAAGACGGATATCGACGCAACCTGTAGACGGTGTTCCGTGTCTTGCAGCAACTTCCGCTCCTTCCGCCGGATTTCGTCGACCGCCTCGCGCGCGTCCCGAAGCCGCTTCACTTCCGCCTCCAGGTCCGCTCGGTCGGTTTGCGTTTCGCTCTGGAAGCGCACAAAGTTCCGCCGCTGCGCTTCCGCCTCCCGTTTCAGCAAATATGTTTCCTCCTCGCTCCTTGCCAAGGCGTTTCTCAGCATGGAAATTTCTTCCACCGCTTTGCCTTTTGCCTTCTCCTCCTCGAGCTGGCGAAGGATGTCCGCGCCGGTGCGAAAAAGCTTGCTGGAGAGCACATTCTTCGGGTCTTCAGCAGGGCATCTGGTCTGATCAGAGCCATGTAGTTCATCTGCCTCCTCCTCGTCCGGCTCATCTGTCAGGAAGGCTGTATGTTGACACGTCGTGCTGGAAGATGAAGAAAACTTGCGACCTCGACGCTCTTGAACCGCCCCAGTTACAACTGCACTTCCAGCAGATTGCGGGCGTCCGTGTTCGTAAGAACTACCGAAAGAGTCGACTCTTCGGCCGCCGCGATGTCCCCGCGCCGACGAGGAAAAGCTGGGCTTTCTCACATACGAGGAACCATGAAGAAGCTCCGCTTCACCTTCTTCACTCGGTGACAATGATCCTGCCGCAGGGTCGGGTACTACGCCCCCGCCCCCGATCGCAGCGTTTGCATTCTTCTGCAATTCCAATTTAAACACGTTTGCGATCACGGACGAAATTTGCAGTGATGCTTTTCTTGCCGAGGTCAAGTGTTTAGAAGTTGTGCTACCACTTGAAGATGTCGCTCCTGTAGCTCCTGCAACAGATGAACATGAAGCTGCGCTGCTCTTCCGAGACGCTGTCGCGGAAGTGCCAGATCCACTACCACTGTATCTTAGACTGGTTCTTTGCTCGGGAGACTGTGCAGGTTCGATCACAGGAGAGCTCAGCGGACGCAGGTCGAACCGGCAATCTTGTTCCTGCTCCTCAACCTCCGTATGACTCTGGGTGTCGCTTCGCACGGAAAACGAGCACGAATCGTGGTTCCGATCACCACTATCATACTTGCTCCTGGCGCTATCGCAAGGCAAAGCGCGGTGGCCTTCATGTACGAACGGGGAGGCGGAGGGGCACGAGGAAACGTCGCTTGAAGTGCCAGGGGCGGGAGACGGTGAGTGCAGAAAGGGAACCGCACCGGCGCAGGCCGTCGGGTCTGGTGAGATTCCCAAAAGAGTAGGAGGAGGAACTGTTGCTGTTGATTGTTGATGTGTATGCTGGTGACTCGCTTGCTCCCCAGATAGCTGCTTCTTGGTGTAGTTCATAGGATCTTTACTAGGCGGGGCCTTGTAGTTGTGCTTCAAAAAAATTTTCTCCACAACGGACGGCTGGTTTCGTCGAATATTATGTGCGCCTTCAGTAGCGTCCTCTTCTTCATTTTGTCCAGCACCGCCAAAATAACCGGGCTCATCATGATGATGATCGCGGCCACCCAGCAAACTACCGTGGTCGAGCATGCGGCCGTCGCCAGCACTTGTGGTTCTCGTTTTCGTCTTCAGCTGGTGCGCGGAATTTCCGTCCGGCCCACCGAGGATTAAATCTAGGGTCGCCTTCCGCATGGCTTCCATTCTCGTTCGGTTATTTGGGGTCTGCGTCGGGTCGTGGCGTGCCACATCATCGGGATGCGGCGGCGGCAGTCGAGCTGCACGCAGACCCCGGGTGTCGTACACCGTCTTGCGGAGGCGCGTCGGGTGTGTCGTCATGACAACTTTTTCTCCACTTTGCCCTGTTAGCTTCTTGCTGCAATCACAAGCAGAATCAGCTGGCGTCAACAAAGAAACAAGCAGGCAACCGCGTGCGAAACTACGGGTTACGTCGAAGACATTCTTGGCCAAAGGCAGCTGCTACAGGAGCGCTGACCCAGTATCGAGTTCCTATTGTATTCTTGTCGGCGGTGCCGAATATTTTTATCGAGGGTCGTGCTTTGATGATGTCCCCCACCCCCTGTCGCCTTTGCCTTTTGCAGGCAAGCACAGGAGCCACAGACGCACCACACGGACACCCTCACCCACCTCAACACTCTCTTCCAATACTCAATGAGAAGTTGATGCCCTCCTCGCAATAAATCCACGATCGCTCGACGTGCAAATTTTTACTTGAGACGACCGGTTCTTTTGCTCAACATGGTGACCTCCCCAATGACAACATCAATGATTGATGTCTCAACGTTTGTTTTTCTAATGGGTCGCCGCTCGTCGCAATGAGTGTCGGCGAAAATAAATAAAATAGTTTCTTTTATTTGGTATCCGACAGGAGCAAGTTAGTGGCAACTTTGAATTTTACGTATCTATGATCTTTATCCAAAAGCATAAGCATAAACCATATTCGTGTCGTTCATAAAAAATTCCTCAATCATCTTCGTCCATCAAACTGAAACAAATTGCATATCTTCATGTGGAACGAACTTGCACGAGCACGAGACTGCAGGAGTGTAATTTCATCTCTATTGAGTTTCTGTTCATTTGTTTTAGGTGAAACAACAACCGACCTACCAATCGCTTGATGTCCGCGACAACAAGTTGTAGGCATAGGCAAAGAACTGTATAAAATCTTAATTTTGGAGTGCAAGGAAAGCACCTATACAAGATTGGAAATTTTTGGCACTAGGTGCGGTATTTACCCCGACCTCCACCACGGCGGCATTTTCATACAATTTCGAAGGGAGTTTGAAGATACGCGGTGAAATGACAGTCGATAGTGAAAGTGAAACTTAACTAAATCATATAAGAACTCACCTCTGCTGCAGTAGCACAATTAAATGAGGGTGATGCTTCTCTGATGGGATAGAAGGACCAGTGACTAGCTACAAATCTTACAGAGCCCACGGCTTTTGGTTTCTAATGTTCGGAGTATCGCAACAGATCGGTGTATCGCAACTCGCCCCAGGATCGATCAACTACGGCTGCGTCCCCAGGCGGACGATGCAGTTCGAAACAGGTTTTCGAGGCAGTCTTTGCTGGGACAGCAGACAGGAAACCGCTGCGCTGCTCCAGCACTAAAGCCGGCCCGGCTGTTTGGCGCAAAGGTTTTGTTGGCCGCATTGGTCGGCGTGGTCGCGAAGGACCCTCCACGAGCAACGGACTTCGTGCTCCCTTTGCTGTTCGTATGGGTGTGTCAGGATTGAAATCGTCAAAGTTGAAATAATTTGGAATGCATAAAATGCATGACCCAAGATACGTGTCTTGCAGAGCAGGCAAGTGAGGCCGATTGTGAGCCTGTTTCCGGTTACAGCTCGAGCTGCTAAAGTAGCATGAGAAAATCGCTCTTCTTTGCCTAAACAGCATGACAGACTGGATTTGGGGACCGCCGACATTTGTCATGCGCCACTTGGAAACTGGGTTCCAACTGGCATCCATTTTATGCATGGCAAATTATTTCAACTTTGTCGATTTCAATTCTGACACTCCCATAGTTCATCTGGCCCCCGTAATACGCCGCCTCGTCGTCGGAAGAAGTGGTTTCGGACTCCTCGTCGCTGAAGGAGGACGAGGAATCGGAAGACAGACTGTCAGAGGACGAAGTAACGTCTTCGTCATCGCCGGCCGTGCTCTTCTGGGAGGACGAGTTATTGTTCGCGTTCCGCCGGAAGAACTCGGCGCCGTTCTCGCGGTACTTCCGGCGCGTCCCCGGGGAGAGGTTTTGCGTTTCCGAGTTTTCCCGTAACCGCTTGGCCCGGTCGTGCAGGGGAAGCAGGCTCCGGCTATCCTGGGACATCACACGGCGCAACCACCGCTCGGACGAACGGATCCGCCTGGAGTAACAAGTTAGTTGCAAGAGTATAGCTGAAAAAGAACAAGCAGCCTTAGATCTCATGGCATCTGGCAGAAGCGCAACAAGACGATTCAGAAGTTTTTAATGCAGCAGATTGACAGAGTACGTACGTGTGTTATTTCGCATAGGAATCAATAGATGCTGATGCAGATTGACAACATGACGCACAATCTTCAATGCCGAATTGTACCTCGTCGGCAGGTAGTCTACCGCTCCGCCGATTTTGACGCCCTTCCCTTCGATCGGGTCTTTCGAGCTTGCGCGGGGGAAGCGAAACACGCTTTCCTGGCGCGGGCTACGCTTGCGCGCGGCGCCTAGGTCTTGTTCGCGGCTTCCCGTCAGGCGAGTAGCTCCTCCAGTGGCGAAATTATTGGTTGACAACCCTGGGGGACCCGCATGATTTGCCAGGTAGTTGTTCGGCGTCCTTCCGCGCCGGCGACCCAGAGCTGGATTCAGATGGTTCGTGCAGACCGAGGAGTCGTAGCTGGCGGACCGGTTGTTTTTCGAACTGACCGCGCTCCGGACAAAAGCAGGATGGAGCAGAGTCGAGTTTGCTGGAAAGTAACCACCTCCAGCCATAGTACTCATGCCTGTCGCTGCAGCGGAAGCCAGGTCGGAAGAACCCGCAGCTGCACCTGAGGCGGCGAGTAGCTGCTGCAACGTAGTCGAACCAGTGATGCCGGAAATGTTGGCGCTCGTACTGCTGGAGGAAGATGGGTCGGCTCTTGATGATAAAGCATGTTCATCTTCTACCGGCTTTCCTCCACTAGAAGTACCGGGCTGCTGCAGCGTATCTTCTACCTCTACGTTTTGGCTTTGCAGCAGCTCCACCGTCTGCTTAGAATTGGTTTTGGACGAATGGGATGACGAGGAAAAGACAGATGAACTTGCGTTGTTTGTTATCCTATTTAAAAACGTCCTCACCCTATAGTTGTAATGCAAATCTACATGCTGAAAATGTTTCTCATACGGAGCCCCATGAGAAGCAGTTTCTAGTCGTGTTCTGCAATTTGTCATGCTCCAATCAGCATGGTGTGCTAGGTCTGTGATGCTGCTGAGCTACCTCAAACAGCACTACACTACGAGTCCAAATTTGTGATGCAAAACAGCCAAAACTTGTGGATTTGTCTAGCCGATTCCTCATCTTAACTATGGTGTGGGGACATTTTTACTCAGGATATTTGTTCCTTGCAGGTCGTAAGTAGCAGCTCCACCGCGCACCTGCAGGTCGCACGACTGGGTCAGCGGTTCCTTGGACGTTTGACTGTGGGGCACCAGTGTGGTTTTGCTGCTAGTGCCGGAGGACGGGCCGGTCGCAGTCGAAGCCGCGGCCACTCCCGAAGCACTTGAGAAGAAATTTAGATTATCAGTCACGCTGATTCCAGACGTTGGCTTCTCGCGAGATGACGAAGAACTCGCTCCTCCAGCGATGTCTTTAAAGCTGAAAGAAGCTGGCGCGTAATTAGAACCTATGTCGTGTTTAGGATGTCAAGAGTATATAAGCTGTAAGTGTTGAGAGCCGATTTATTTGACGCATCGGAATAGAGGTTGCGTTGAGGTAGGTTGCAGAATATCACCATCAATTTGCTCCCAAATCGATGGAGTTGAAGACCAAAGCAGAATTTCCTTTGCCATGCAAACAAAGAAACAAATCCTCACCTGTTCCTGTATATGGTTTCTGGTTTTGCTGTGCCGGATTGGAGTAGACCGTCGCGACTGACGCGGTTGGGGATTCGTTCCCTAGGTTAGAAATCTCGTCGATCCCACGGCTGCGCATTTTACCTGACAAGTAAAGGTAATAAATTAGTTCTTCTACGTTGCTCTTTTATCATCATTAACTCGTGCTAGTGCGTCAGCGTGCGCCGTCGGAGACCGAGGCGCCGACGAGATGAATTAGCAAAAAAAAGAGGTTATACGTATGCAGTTTCAGTGGTACACAGAGTACATCGCACTAATTTTCTCTTTGGCAATACTTTTGATTCCGCTGGTGGCGTAGGAGGGATTTTTTAAAACGCCACGGGACGTCGACGACGAGGCTAGAGCGCCTGGGCCTGATGCATCGATTCTCAGTTGTTTTTCACAAAGTTTTTCTGTTTGATATTTTAGAGCATCGCCCTCGCCTTGTTCGCCTTGGGCTAGCTTCAGCTTCGTGATTCCCTGACCGCTTCCTTTCCCAGTCCCGATTGCGCTGCTCTTCAGGTGTTTGGTCGGCGAGCGCGAGGAAAAGTCGCCGGCATGAAGCTCGTAATCTCGTCCGCGCCGCCTGGCCACGCCGATGCTGGCATCGCTCATCATTCCCGGGTTTCGCCACAGCACGTCGCTTTCGGCTCCGTAAATCGATTCATCTGAGGACGAGGAATCAACGTCGCTGCTGTCATCCACCTCCTCATCGTCGCTCTCCATCTTTTTCCGCCTGGTGTCCTCCGCACCACGATAACCTTTGTTCTTCCACACTGGGCCACGGGATGTATTCAGATTTACGGGAACCATATCAACAGCGACTGAGGGCAGGTTACCTGTCGCTGTCGGACGGCTAGGAGAGGTCGATGTTTCAGCAGCAACTTTCCCAGCCGATGGAGGAGAAAGATTATCCTCCTCTTCTACAGCAACAGGAAACACATCACTGCTGTTCTTCGTCATTCTTTTTTTTCCCGTTGGTTTACTTCCACCTTTGCGTGGAGTGTGGGACGAAAAATATCAATTCCAGTTGGCTTGATAAATCTTAATCCCGTTCCTTGCGAGGGCTAGATGAAGATTGTACTAATGTCAAAAATTTGCATCCTGCAGTGGTTGATGCTTGATCTTCTTCGTGCAAGATTTCCTCGTGCAGGATTGACGGTCTTAGTCGTGCTACTGCTAGCAAGCAATCCGAGAAACTGCGCGCCGATCGAGATTCAACACTGCTTAACCAGCGAAAACGAAGAGCGACGAAACGAGGAGGAAAACCGATACCGAAAAATTATGTTTATTCTCGATGTCCAACGACTTCTACGACTGATGACTATGTAGTCCTGATCGCAGGAGGACAAACACCAAGAAGCATATTCCATATTCATGTGTAAAAGGAATCAACATATAATGAAATCGAAGAGCTAGTACAACAACTTCCGGTTCCGCTCAATAACTCTGTTCAATCTCACGTAAACAGCCACGAAGATGAACATTTCTACCAACTACCGTAATTCACCGCGGTGTAGCGAGTACGGCGGAACAAAATACGATGTGCAACTGCGGAACCCTTCTTGACCCTGTGCCTGTCCATGCCTTGTTACTTCGTCTAGTTACCACCTAGAAAAAAGCAGCTTCATCCTCGTTACGCCCTTCCCGCGCCTTCCTCTACATACCAACTTCCTCCACAATTTGGAGGCAATGCGTACAGTCGACGAACTCGAATGGTGCAGCAGGAGGCGAAACAAGGTCGTGAAGAGTCGGTACATGTTCAGGAGCTTCATCAGTAGCAACAAGCAGGCATGATCACTGATCATCCAGCAACATGTTGATGTTGATCCGACTGCTGCAATCATCAGATGTTGAAAGCAGGTGGTCCTGAAGACCGACACGAAAGACGTTTAGGTCTGAAACTTCCCTTCTGGCTCTGTGTAGAAGCCGAATCCCATATCAAAAGGAAAAATCCCCCCTCCCCATATCGAAACGAAGTTTCTGATGCTGGATTTCCATACACAAATCAGATTTGTCTTGCAGTAGAGGAGTGCAGGCCGCATATGCCAAGCCTCAGTCGAGAGGCTTTGACGTTGGCGCCTAGCATGACAAACGTGTATGCTCTAAGCCAAACAGCATGACAAACCGCCTGCAAAATGCGGAAGGCTTTCTGGACTTGCCTTCTTGCAAGACAGACAGGATTTGAGGTCACAAATGCGCATCACAAATTTTCAGACGGAAACGCTTTCGATATGGGGTGGGGGGATTTTTCCTTTTGATATCCCATTTGAAAGCCGTACTCCTCCCCGATCTCCACGGGTTTGTTTAGCGGGTGGCTGTCGGATATGGGGGTGTCAGGATTGAAATCGTCAAAGTTGAAAGAATTTGCCATGCATAAAATGGATGCCATTTGAAGCCCAGTTTCCAAGTGGCGCATGACACAAACAGACTGTGCTACTGCGGGCGAGACATTGTGTATCAGGTGAATTTTTTTTTGGCTTGAGTCCCCCCCTCGCCCCCTCGATCTCGGATGTGCGTGTACCAAAACAAGTCATCAGACTTGGAGATACGATCATAACAAACCTATGCACGAGCACGGAGGCTGCGGAGTCGCATGGAAAACAAAAGACTCTGAGCGGGTAACAACGCACATGCGCGACCGACGGAAACAAGAAGAAAGAAGCAAGAAGATATGTAAGGAGGGACGAAGGCCTCCCCCCCGAAGGGTTGGAAAAGATAGCGAAGATGGACAGGAGGAAAAGCCTGTACACATACGTAAAAATAAGGATGGCATAGCAGAATAGAAAAGCGGGAGAGAAGGCCCATGAAATAGGAAGTAAGTAACAAAATAGCACAGCAGCCGGGAAAAAAAGCACGACCAGCTGGGATCCGGGGTGAAGGCCGGAAAATTGATAGACCAGCGAAATGTAAAAGTAGAGATGAAAAGGCGAACGAGGGGCGAAGGCCTCGAGAGCAAGGACTAGGTAAACGGCATGCTGTGGCGCAAAGACAGTTTGAATAAGCGCGCGACTACGCACAGGTTACGACAGTAAAAATCATAAGTGTGATAAGGGATAAATGCAGAAAGAAACTAATTACAATGGAAATCCATGCAGCAAGAGGTAGACATACATCGTAGCACAGTCTGAGTAATGACGTCATGCAGCAACCAGGGACCACGGCGGCAACCCGGGCCCTACGGACCTGGCACTCCCAACTATACTCCTCACACAAAACGCCACCAATACAACTGTAGGACATAGCCAACCACCCCGGAGCACCTACACCAGCAACGGGGGCGGAAACGGCGCAGCCCACTTCGCCTTCCTATCTGGCAGAGCACAGACCACCAGCACACTTTGAAAACTGGCAGCTATTTTTCTTTGCCACGTTCACTATGGCAATACCTTGGCAGGGACGCACGCACAACAGCACGCGCCCCATGCAGAGAAGGCGCATGACAAATTTGGGCAGAGCCTAAATCCAGTTGGTCATGCTGTTTGGGTAAGGGCGACGCCAACGCCTTTTGTCATGCTACTTTAGCAGCTCTATTTCTAGCCCTCAAAAGGCTTACAATCTGCCTCCCTTGCGTCCTCTGCAATAGAGGCACTTCATGCCTTGCAGTTTATGCATGAGAAATTATTTCAACTTTGACGATTTCAATCCTGACGCTTCCATATCGGAGAGTTTGACGAGCGGTAACTCGTCCTGGACCCGCTCTCCGTCCACGATTCCGGTGTTCTCCGTGGTATCCGCCACGAGGCCGTAGAACTCCCCGAGTCCCGTGGGACCGTTACCCATCATGTCGGTGGCGCGGTCGATCACGCGCGCCAGGTAGAGGACGACCAGAACGATCACAACGGTAGTGGCCACGTACATGGTAAACACCTGCAGCCCTGCCGCCTTGTCCGCCTCTCGACTGGGATAGCGGGTCCATTTCTCCAGTGCGGTCTGGGCGTCGTTGGAAACGAACGGAGAGCCAAAGACGGCGGAGGCCATCACGTTATAGGGGTACACCGCACAGACGCCCAGAAAACTGCAGTCCCAGATGAAAACGGCTAGCCGCAGGCCCAGCAGCAAAAACGCCCCCGTGCGAACCGACTTCAGCTTGCCTGCTGAATTGTCCAGCCCCGCAAGAATGCCAACGAATCCGGCGCCCGTGGCTACGACGGCCTGTCAGTTTATTTCTTTCTTTTTTCGGTTGGTAGTCCTAGTCGCACTTGCTGCAACTGATAGATATGTATTGACTTTCCCCCTGAGAATTCATTCATTCATTCACGCAAGCGATTATCCTTGTTGGAGAGAGTTTCGCCATCGCCTTCTCATGCGCATCGTTTTCTCTCGGATGTGCTTACAAGTGTATCTTTTTTATTTTTCCTATACAGGTGTGTCTTTTTTCCCCCTGAGAATTTCAAGTACAACGAACCGAACAAGAGCTAGTAGAATCGAATGTCCATGTTGCAACTTCGACAAGTATTTTTAGATTTCGCAAATCCTGATGGAATCGCACCACACTCACGATGCAAAAAAGCGAAAGAGTAAGAATTTAGGTGAATTTAAAGCTTTAGCAGTACGTCCACACTGATCCGCAGGTAATAGGACCATTTTTGCACCGCGTCGCAACTGATGGGCGATTGTGCAATGCCCGCGGCAGTCGTTGCTGGCTCTGTTTTCAAGTATCCGAAGGTCTTGTAGGAATACACAGTCCACAAGCAAAGCTGTCCCAAGCCGGCAACGAACAATACATACGTATCCAAGCAAAATCATTTTGTTCGAATAAAGCCACTGGACTGTCTGCAGCTGCTCCCTGTTGAGTTGTATTTAAAGACAGAGAGCAGGGGGCAACAAATGACAAAAGGAGAAAAAACAAACATGTTGTCTGAAGTCATGATTTTGCTCACGATACAGCGAGAGAAAGCTGATGCCAGCTTTTGCGGGAACGCATCCACAACAGGTGCCATATTTCATTGTAAAAAAAGCCATGGCGATTGTACTGCTGGGTGCTGGATTGGTATCTTTGCTCTCACATTCCTTCTACATAGTCGCTACACCATTTCCATTCCGCGCCACCGCTGCAGCGACGGACAATAAGACGACGGCTATGGCTTGCGCAGAACAAACACAGAAGACTGGTCTTGAAAATGAAAAGGAGAAGCGCTACGCAGGAGACTTTTCCGTCATGAAGATTGGCAGCAACGACGACCAAGAAACATATTCATATGTGGTGTGGTGCCCCCCGCGCTCGTCTCTTACTTTTGGTCTAAACTCGCTCTTGTTTTCTTGGGTCACACAGCGTCACGCTCTCGATTTCTATCTCTCTATTCAAATAGTTCCACGCGGACCACTGTTAACCCGCATTCGGAAAACGGCACTCTGCCGAGATGATTTTCCGCCGCACTCTAAATCCCCGCGGGATTGCCCATTGGCGTACACCTACATACACAACTCAGATGGAAGCCACATAAAGTATTCTCGCGAAAGAGGAATGAAGCAAGAGGAGGTCATCTGGCCGCCCTGTGTATCTGCAAACTTTTTTATTTTCTCCGTCGTGTACCTACCGCAGCTGGGGCGAGCTACATTGTTTACATTTCCATTTTTGCGTCAACTCACGTGTCGTCTTTGTCGTGTGCAGTTCAGAATCATGATGAATACTAGTGATGTAGTGAAAGTGGAAGTGTTTGTGGAGGGAGGAAGGACGGAGATGTACTAGGGGTCAGAAAATATACATTTTTTGCCCGTCCAGCTCCAGAGACATCACTTAGCAAAACCTTTCATTCTTTCTTCATCTACAACATTCCGAACGGATTTGCATGCTTTTTAAGGTCGTAGTTGTTCTTCATCCTCAACATACTCATAGCTAGGAAGACTACTTATTTTTGGAATTTCCCCTCGTAGTCGTAATCGCGTGTTGCTCGATGCCAGTCTGGACGCCGGATCTGCTGCAGCTCCGGCTGCCTGGGGGTAGAATACTGCAGACTTCTCTCGTAAATGACATCGAAGGTCGTGAAAGTCGCACTGCGAAGGGGTGGGTCGTCGTGGTCGCTTTTCTTTTATTTCTTCCATGTCTTCTTCTAGTTCTGGCTGTGCTACTGGTCGGCATCACAGGGGCCGCGCTCGATCCATCTAGCATCTATTCCTGATGCGCCGGCGGCGTGACAGAACTCCTTCTTTCGCATCACGGCCAAGCAAACGTCTGGCTCGTCTTCGTCGTCGGGGTTGACAACCTGGTCGCTAGAAGTGGGAGTCAAGGACAAGGTCATGCTTCAGCTTCATGCCGCTGCTCCCGTTCCCACCGTTTCTGTCCTAATTTGCTCTCTCCAGGTATCGAAGATGTGTTGCGCGCGTTCGCTGATCTCTTTATCCTTACGCTGGATCACCGGGTTGTCGGCCCAGTACCGAATCTCCCGCGCCAGGCCGGTCTTGGACAGCATGTCCTTCGTATACTTCGTCTTCTCGAGCTGGTTAAATATGCTTTCCACCTCGGTTCGTTCGAACCGGCCCAAGTTCCCCGTATACTCCACCCACATGTTCATCAAGTGATCGCCATCACAGTCGTCCTCCAGAAATTCGTTGCCCTGAAGGTCTCTGCGGTTCCGCGAGGCTCCCTTCTCCGTCAGCTTGAGCCCGATGCTCACCATGGAGCCGGGTTTGGCAAGCGCGCATTTTTTCTGGTCGTCGGCGCCAGGCATAATCCGCAGTCCGTCGATGCTGGTGCCGTTCGTGCTCCGGTCCTCGATAACGAGCATTTCCGGATAGTTCAGGCTCTCAGAGACCAGCATCTGTTCGTTGCTCACTTTCAGATTGTTCCGTGCCATCTTTCGGGTATACGCATGCTTTCCGCTGCCACCTTGTTTTTTGGAAGAAGGTATAATGGAATTTTCATTTTTCTGTCGCTACCCGGCCATAGGGTAGAGCGTACTAGTAGTACTACATTAATTTATTCTCGACCTCTTTTTCTGATGAGACGAGGATCTATTCTATAACTATAATCACAGCGAAGGACATCACAATATTATTATTAATATTTTTGAGCGTCACGCTTCTGCATTTTTCGAGGATCGAGACCAAGTTCATCATTATCTTCAGCTGCGACTGTTTATATTTTGTATCTACTCTCATACATCATTGAAGTCGTGAGAAACAAGAAGTTCCGATGCCGGGCCTCTTCAAAAAACACATAGGTCAATACCGTTTTTGCTCCTGCCGGGGACGACCATAGCATCCAGAACGTGGGGGTGGTAGGGGATCAGCACGAATTTTGCGCCCATGATCCTTGCCCGCAGTCGACAAAGCTTGACTGTTATGTCATTATTGCGTTTTTTCTTTCGTATCGCTTCCTTGTCCGTCATCCGCCGCATCTCGCGAGCACGCTGGTTGTTCTGCTGCTTGTGCTGTATTCGAATTTGTTGGAGACGATTATAGAAGCGGACAGTACTACACGCGCAGCAATCACAAAAGCCGACTTGGAACATCTTCGCTTCATCTTCGACTAAAAACAGTATGTGTAGTTAGAAAGTGAATTTATCAGTTTTCCGTTCATAGAAACAAATCAAGCAGCAGCTGCAGGTATGGTACCCGCTCTTCGTCTCTGTCCAGTTCGCGTTCCTCCTCATCTTCGTTCCGAAATTATCCGAACCAAATTCGCGAGAGTCGCATCTTCGTCGTCGTGTACGTGAACGTCTACTTTGCGTTTAACGTCTTAAGTGACAACAACCAAAGATTGCACTACAAAGATGCATGTGAATCCAGATCATGCCAACATTAAATCATACGTACCTATCTTTTTTAGTATTTATTTTGTCCCGGCACTGTGACCGTGACCGTGTTCCTCGGCCTCGTTTTGTATTCAATCGCACGAACGGATGTTGATCTTCGAGCATGAATCAACAGCGCATGTTGTTCACGAACGGTACTGGAGGAGACCAGAAATAATGCAAAGAAGAATGGGATGAAAAATACACCCTAGGCACCAGTAGTGTTAGAGTGCAACACTCCACTTGCGACCCTATCATGATTTTGCGCATCGTGATGCAAATAGTGTGTGACACAAGCAGCAGAACAAGCATAACTCAATGTGTACACGTAGTAGACCTTAGGTTGTGGCTGCAGGCTAAAGAGGTGCTGAGCTGAGGTAGACGACCACGACGACAAATGCGGCGCCATGATGGAACTCCAATTCATATTGGTCCGGGTCGTTTGTACTCGTCCCGCAGGTTGGACTCGTCACGTCGCTGGTACCCCGGGATTCCCGAGTTGTAATTATTCCTCGTGTTATAGTTTGAAGTACTGCTACTACTGGCAGGGTTTCCACCCGCTTTGCTCGCATGCTGATCCTGATGGGCGTTTTTCGTACCGGGCCCGCTTGTGCTGGACGCTGCTGCGCCCATGGCTTCTTCCCTGGTTCGCTTTCTCGCCCGAAAGAGCGGGTTGTCGTACCCCGCTCGTGTGGAAGGATTCCCGAACACGTTAGTTGACTCCGCCTTTGCATTCCACCTGTGAAATAAATCAAAATGAATTTTTACCATGACGAAGGGAAAAATTGACGATATGCTGACGCCGGACAAGATGACGAGCAGGCGCCGTGTCAACATTTCATCTGATGATGATGCAATGCATTCAACAAATGAAGTAAAAACGAGCCCGACGCGGACGATTGATCAATTTTGAGAAGTCATGACACTTTCACAACGATAGAGTTTCTTTTCTACCTTCCATGCCCTCGCGCGCCCATGGCGCTCATCCCGGTGTGGTTTGCTTTCGGCGGGGGTGGAGGACGAGGCGGGTTGGTACTACTTGGCATGCGAGGGTGGTGCACGCCAACTGGCGGCTCGGGCTCCGAGCCGGAAGAGGCTTGAGGTACGTACATCGGATTGTAGCCGCGGGGGCGGCCGGCGTAGGGATCCCGTTCCGCGTAATTCTCTTTGTTCGCGTAATAGTTGAAGAAGCTGGAGCTGGCGCTGCCGCTCGCCGTCGAGTGGGTGTGTGAGGTTATCAAAGGGAAGGACTCTTGGACTAGCATATTCAACGACGTCTTTATTTTGTTGGCAGCCAGAAAAGAAACAAACAAACTCGACCAGGACCAATCCATGCTACTGCAAGATGAGAGTTATGTACTTATTTTCTTCGTACGTGTGATGTTGCATGTGTCATCACGGAAGGTATCTCAATCTCGCATCGTGAAGCAATTCAGTATATAAATAAAATAAAAATTCCAGGAGCAGCCTACATGCAAATTATCCGTCTGAATCTGAAAGTGTATGCTCATGCTAGCCCAGGTACAAAACACTTCTATGGGATAGAGAAGTTGTGGTGATGGTAGGCACCTCCTCCTCCCGCGGTAGGCGTCGTGCCGCTGGATTTGCCGCCCTCCATGGTCCAGCCCCATACCTTGTGCTCCTGCTGGATCTTCTCATAATTGGCCTGAATATCGGCGAACTTTTGGTTCGCCTTTTCCTGCGATATCGGATCCTTCGCCGCCTTGTCAGGGTGGTGCTGGAGGCAGAGCTGCTTGTAGATCTTGCGGGCCCGCGCCGGGCTCAGGGAACGGGAGATCCCTAACGCCTGGAACGGATCGGCGTCGTACTCCATCTTTAACTTTCTTGCTGACACAGAGACAGATAATTGGAAATAGGGTATGAGCACAAATAAATCAATGCTATATCCTTTTTGTGAATCTGAATCTGTAAACTACAATCGACTCTACTCGTCGCATCATTTAGGGCCTAAATTTGAGGCATTGAAGTATTACTAAATCATGAGGACATGGACATCGGGTCTTCAAAAAAAAACGAACGAAGGAGAGACAAAGAAAGTTGAAGTTGTGAGCAAAAATATCGCAAAAAAAGATGAGGGCGGCGCGACCTCTGTAGAGAAATTTCTATTGTTAGATGATCTCTTTCTTTTAGCTTTACACCATGCTGAACGTTGAGCGGCAATTGGAACTATTACTAACTATAACTAAGTCAGCACCCGGCGGTGCTGAAATCATCTCCCTGCCAGACAGTTTGTAGATAAAGATCGAGATAATTGATTTATCAACTTCAACGTAAGTACCTAAGTGACTGAACCTGAGTTACAAATCGCTTGGAAAATATCCAAAACGTGCGAGTGGTGCGTAGCGGGATACCTAATGTTAATTCGTGGCGGGCTAGTGAATACTCGCCCATTCTTGATCGTCGTTCATCAATCGCACAGGAAGAGCTGGTTACTAGATAGACTAGATCGTATCTTTTCAAGCGATTATTCATCTACTTGCTGGAGCTGTGTGGCGCATATACCTAGTACTAGTTCAACTTCAATCAGACTGACATAGAAATAAGCGTGGGTGTGGGTGTGCATCGTCGGTGCAAATATATTAACGGCACATAACACGTTTTAGCTTCAGTTGTGAGTATGAGAGTCGACGTTTCTTACAGTCATGACCTCCATTTCAGCATAAGCGCTTATTGCAACAGAGGCAGCCGCTGGAACAGCAACTGCAGACACAGGGAAGTAGACGATCTTCCTCCTGAGAATTACCGGAAGAGAGCAGATCGTGAGAAACGTTCTTCATGTGGCGCTATCCATATTCTTCGTTTTTACCTATTTTCCTTCAACTTCTTGATGCTTGTTTGTCTCAAGGTTTCTTTCTGATTCTGCTGTCGAAGATCATTCGCGCTCGGCCTCAAAGGCTGCTTGTAGCTTCATCATCTCCATTCCAACCCTAACCGACGCCGCAGCAGAGTGAAAGGACGGCAAAAGCGATTGAAAAAATCATGGATGAAAATCAAGACTCATAATTCAAAACTCCAATCTGTAGGTTGCAAAGGAAAAATTGCATATGGAAAATTAATAGTACCTGTACCGGGATCATGTTAGATTTTGTTGCTGCGGCAGAAATGGATCATCATGGTCATGCTCTACAACTGCTTCAGACCTTCACAACTCCACAACCAATTTCCCGACGCTAGCGGCGCTGCTGAGCACAGTATGGGCTTCTCGCGCATCCTTCAAAACTGTGACTGGAATGGCTTTGCCGATCACGCCCTTTTCGACGTAACCCACTATCATGTCGAAGTAGTATTTCAGCACTTCCGTCTCCTTCGCGAAGAAGCTGATTTAAAGGGGAATTTGGCATGCATGCAAACACAAATTTGCATGAAAAAGGCAGATTTTTTTTAGGAAAAGTAGCCACTGAAACTGATGAAAATGATTTTGGGATTCCGTATTCCCATGTTGAATCTTTTTCTTTCATGAAGATTTATCGGTGCGTAAGCGTATTCAAAATCAAATCGTGCTTTCATTACCTCAGATTGAACCCGATAGCGCCCTTACTCGCGACGGTCATATTCATGGGGTCAAATCTGGGCATTCCCTGCACCATCTTGTAGAGCATTTTGAGCCACTGCCAGGGACTGAGAAAAGCCGCGGCGCTGGCAGAGGGCACGTTGGTGTGGAAGCCGTAGATGATAAGTCGCCCCCCCTGTGCCAGGTGGCTGTAGCTTTTCGCCAGCGTTTCCTGTCCGTTCGCGTCGAAAATCGCCTGGAACTCGTCGTCACCGACGTCATCGCCCCGCGACGGACTGGACATATCTTCTACCACGTTGTAGTCATCGAGTTTCTTGCTCGAGGCCACGACAGCTGCTTTGGCTTTGCGTTGCTGCCAGAGTTCTGTTTTGAGCACCACGGAGTCGCAAATGCCCATATCCTTTAGGGTTTGAATCTTCTGCGGTCGGCCGACGACACCCACCACGGGAGAGCACCCGAACCTCTTGGCGAGCGTGCAGAGCATCGTACCCACGCCACCGGCTGCGCTGTGCACGAGCACACCTGGTTGTCGTTTGTTCAACTTAAGTTTTTTTTGCAGGGAGCTGCGATCAGTGTGTTTATACATTTCTTTGACAAAATCGTTCGTTTTGTCCTCTGTATGTGTATGGAAGTGAAAAACACGTTGAGTCGATGTGTTTTTTTTATTTCGAAGTTTGTAACGTCGCGAGTTTAACTTTAATTCATCGATTCGCGGCGTTACTTTGTACTGCTATTCTTTGGCATGAGCCATCTTCATCTATGCGCTGCAATCTATAGATACCTTTATTAGTGGTTCGCGGAGCCACGTCGGGTGAGAAGCCAGCGAGGTGCAAAGCGTGCACAGCGGTGTGACAGACAGCGGGAAGCGCAGCAGCTCTTTCTGGCTCGAGACCTGATACCACGACATGATCATCCAGTTGTAAAGAAATTTTCACACTCGAACCAGAACGACTACGTTGTGAAGGTGGCATCGCAACAGCAAGAGCAACTTGATGAAGAAGATCGCAAAATAATTCCGGTCAAGCAAGATAGAGAGTCAACGTAAAGAAATGCGACCAAGTATACCTTTCGGCACCTTACGGAGCTGCCGGACGGGGACTAATACGCGGGAGGAATTATCCTGCGCAAAAGTATCGCACTCGTAGTAATTGCAGTTATTCTTTCTCAAGTTAAATCCGCATCA
Organism: Amoebophrya sp. A120; assembly: GCA_905178155.1. Taxonomy (NCBI): domain Eukaryota; class Dinophyceae; order Syndiniales; family Amoebophryaceae; genus Amoebophrya; species Amoebophrya sp. A120. Next base: position 11,343,379 of record CAJINV010000001.1, read on the forward strand.
GAAATTTCATTTCTGATGCTGAGGAAGTTTGTCATGCGATTTCTACTAGTACGATAGTTTTGCAATGCATAGGAATACCCGCCGAACAATGTCGCGCCAAACACGCTGTCACCTGGCTTGAAGCCGGCTTTTGTCCCGGCTCGCTCGACGACCCCGGCGACATCGAATCCCGGACAGATTGGCCACCCAACAAATTTATTTGCGGAGTCGTAGAGCCCCCAGCGAATACAGACGTCCGCGTAGTTTACGCTGAAATGGGTAACCTGAATGAACAAGGACTTGCGTATACTAGATTAGATGCAACATTACACCAAAAAATATAACAAATAACAAGATGAATTGAAGTAAGTTGCATGTTCTACATCTTTATCTACCGCGGTCACCAGTACACCGTCGAAGCATCCGCGAGCAAATGTAAATTGTGTGTGTTCTTGTTCATACCTTGAGTAAGACACAGTCCTCCGGTAAGGTTTCCGGTATCGTGATCACGGGGCCCGGCGAGAGGGGCGGAAGGTTGTAGCCGATGGTGCACTCGTTTTCCGCCATTTTTCGCTTCCGCACCTGGTTGATGCTCCCCGGCCGGTGGATGAGATAACAGTAGTTGTCTTTCTCTGCGATGTCGTCATCCGGCACGGGCTGCCGCTTCAACACTTTCAAATCCAACCAGTCGTACAAGTTCCAGAGCACAGCATCGAGCTGGAACTTAAACTGCTCGTAGGAATCCCACATGGTAAGAGTATGAATATCGACCGACACTGACACAGATAAGTAGACGAGGTCAAAACCAGTCTGGAAAGAAATAGACTTCTTAAGACAACCTGGGTCCGAGTGCACTGGAAGGTTAGTGCGATACGACCCGCACCCTGAACATTAACAAAGTGCTTACTTAACGTACGAGTTGGTACGACTCTTTCATTATTCTATCTCTGATGATGAGAGCAGTAAAAGTAATCATGACGCGGTACGCAAAACTGCAACATCCATGACGATAAAATGCGACAACAAAGCAGTGCGCAGACTACACAAACCACATGAACCAAGAGAAAACGCAAACAACAAGAAGCGGAACCGATACAAAAAAAAAACAGAACAGGGCGCCCGGCGGGGTGCGTCGTAGCACCGGGGAAACTTTGAGTCCCACAGTTTCAAGTCCAATCCCGAGCTGTCTACAGTTTCAAAGCAAAGGCTCTCGGGTTGACTATGTCGAGATCCGACAACCCGGATCCCGGACCCCCCCCCTCCCCTCCCCCCCCCTCCCCCC
>CAJINV010000001.1:11346849-11379809 GCA_905178155.1 Amoebophrya sp. A120
GGGGGGAGGGGGGGGAGCAGCAGCAGAAAAGCAGAGGAGGCAGATGGACGGTTTTGCTTTGAAACTGTAGCAGGCTGGAAACTGTAGGGGAGAAGGCTTCTGAAATTGTAAAAAGCTTGAAACTGTAAAAATGTCGAAAACATAAATGGATGGAAACTTTGCAAGTTGAATCAGGTCGGTTTTCAAGAAATCTTGAAACTTTCAAAACTTTCCCCGGTGCTATGACGCACCCCGCCCAGCGCCTCACTCTCAAAAAAAAATATCTGTTGATCATCACCAAAAAGCGTTTTTCTTTCTTTGGTTGGCAGGATCACCATCACGTCGGATCGTACAACAAACAAAAACAATCCATGAATCGACACACTACACATGAACAGCCGTCTTCGTGGCTGCGCCACAGTCCTACAACGGCATCCATCAGCTCTGTGTGACGTCTCGACTGCTCATCAGTTGGAAATTATCCTACGCTACAGCTACTTCAAATGCTGAGCGAATCAATTCTGTGGAAAATGGTGGCAGGAGCTGTTGAGAGCAGCTGCAATCCAGATGCAAAATTAAAGACTAGAATGGAGCGCACGTCAACTTGCGACAAGTGTACAAATGCATCCAGCAGCCAGGCGGCCGAGCTGAAAGATAAAACTCCAGCAATTCCAACACACCTCTGGTGCTTGCGCTTTCCAAAATTCAACAGGACGTGACAGTTAGTACATCTGACGTACCTACGTCCACGTCCTCCTCCTACCTCAGCAACGAGGTGCAGAACAAAGACAAATAGAAACACAAACATACATTTACATGATTGGATAGGTTTTCGGCAAATGTTCTCCACCTTCTCTTTGTCTTTCTCAGCCCATTTTCTCCTTGAAATAAACGTTCTTACTACCGGGTCGTCCGCGACGGCCACGTCCACCATGGTGTAGGTTCGCAAAAAATCTCCCAGTAAACGACGTCGAATTCGAAACGTCCAAGGTAGTCGCTCCGAGGAAGAGCGACTTCAGTTGGCTCCACGCAGAGGAGTTGCCGCACTCCCACGTCGGTGCACTGCCAGACACCAGGCCGCAGGTGAAGTGCAGGGCGACAAACGCAAGCAAGGAGATCCCGTTACGCAGAACAGTCGACTCGTAGTGCGAAAATTGGCCCTCCGGAAACAGGCCTTGCTGGGCTCGCTTGTCAAACCCGTGGTCAAAAAACGTATCGTAGATGCTGAACGGAATCAACGCGAAAAGCCGCAACACCGCCCAGACGTGCGTAGGCGCGAGAACGGACGGAATGGGCACCGCGGCGAGGGACGGTGCGGATGAAAACGTTCTCGAGCGTGGTGAAGCCTTAGCATTCAGATTCAACATTGTGTCTTGACTAGTAGAAGATACAGTTGCACTTTTGGTTCGAAGAAGGGCACCAGAACTGCCCTGGCGGTAACTCCAATAGCGATGAAGGAGCTCGCACAGGAGAAGCGGCATAAAGCAACTCATGGCCGGCAGGAGGCAGCGCCGCCGGACGCGCCACCGGTAGCCGAAAAAGTGCCACAGTCCAATCAGTGCGCAGTGTGCCCGGTTCATCGCCAGGCCAGCTCGGTACTCCGCATCGTTGAAACGTATTATACAACTGGTGGAACAGGATGACGTTGCGCCACTACTTCTACTGGCATTGTCCTTCAACTCATCATCCTGCTTGCTATGCTTTTCTTTGTCCTGGAGCTGGACCTGGTGCCCGACTAGTTGCTGTCCCTTCGTTCCAGTACCGTTCCTGTCAAGATTCAGTGCATTGCCTGCGGTCTTGGTGAGTTTTAGCCGTATGGTGTTCGTCTGTGGGCAGACTGTCAAGTACTCCATCGGAAAAGCAAAGGCCAGAATGAGGAATCCAAGCACGTAGTCGCTTTGGAACACGGCAAAAGCGCCCGCTTCCCAGACATTCGCATAGAAAACGATAAGTGTGGCGATTTCCGGCACCGTAACCGGAGAAGGAAGACCGCTACTTCTCATATCGCTTTTTTCTGGTACGTCGGCGCTCCGCCCGTTTAGGTTTACGTTTTTTATCCGTTGGTCCGCCATGATCCACATGATACAAAAGTAGGCTAGTACGAGCAAGAACCGCTTCAGATTTTCGTACGCGTCAAAGCTGCCTTCGGACTGGAGATACTGCTCTAGTGCAGAGAGTTGTCCTGGGGTGCGCGGAGCCGCAGGTGATGAAATCGCAGAGAATTGACGAGCCAGACTTCTTTCTCCGCAAAGAAGTATCAGCACCAGGACCGTCTGGCACATCCGCCACACTGGCTGGCTGCTGCAGAACCCCACGAAGGGAAACCACAGGCCGCAAACGCCACCAAAACCAATATCCAATAACGAGAGGGGGCTTCCGATACCTGCAGCAGTGACATGCCAATGCGAGTAGGCTGACAGGAAAGGACGCCACGAATCACCCTCCCCAACAACCTCTGGCGCTGACATGATGCGATGACGGCTTTGCAACTTGGAAAAGGTCCTTTTCCTTGGGAAAATCTGAATATCTTCTTCTAGTCACGGCGCCGCTTGCGCTTGGAGGAAAAAAAAATCCATGGGCGCAACCGCAAGCTTCATTCTGCATCTTCCGATTGGAAAGACGAAAAGTTTTGACGTACTCAGGGATCGATCCCGGGCCAACTCTGATGCAAGCCACGAACAACATGCACTAATCTGAATCAGCTTCAGAACCGCGCCTCCGCTAGTTCTCAGAAGCAGCAGAAAGAGCGCGACGACGAGCGTCAAAGAAACATCAGTGTATCATGGTCGAGAGAATCAATGCACAAAGAACTAAAATCGCAAAACATAAAACACAAGGCGTGATCAACTACAGAGCGCACAAGTCAGATACAGGTTGATGAATTCGAAGTAGTCAAACACATCACTAGCTACAGAAACATCAACAAGCAAGCATCAGTGGCAAAAACACCAGTTGTCATATCAGACTACGCGTCAAGGTCAAGCAAATGCAAATAGTTCAAAGGTATGCAGCCGCGCAACGAAGGTACGTAAAATGGTACGCACCTGCTACGTGAGCTAGAACAAAAAGTGAAAGTGGAAAATGAAGATCTAGTCCTGAATACAAAAAGTTAAGGCTGTTCGCTTTATCTTTAATAGCTCTGCACGTAGTAGTTGCTGCTACTTGTTCTAATTGTGCCAGAGAAGACCCAGAAGCTATCTGGATTTTCTGGTGAATACCTAGATACTAAGGAAGAGCTGCTAATATGCTACGAAGTCGAGCTTGAAGTGGTTGTCAGTGAAACATCTCCATGCGAAGAAATGCGAAGAGAAAATAACGGACAAGCTCTGCGTACGGTCGACCACGATGACGAGATCATTTTAGCTCTGGTTGAGAGCATGCGGTGGCCACAGTCACTAATTTTCAAGTGGGGCGTAGTTGTAAGAGCTCTACTTCTACTGTTGCGATTTTCTATTCATTGTCTCCCCAGACCGAAAAAGCCGCCACGTGGTTTGGGCTTGTTCTCTGTTTTTGCCTTCGTTGGTTGCGTGGACGAGTTCGCCGTGGGGCCGGTTTTCCTCTTGGTGGTCGCACTCTTGCCTCCTGCACCAGTGTCCTGCTGATGCTTTGCGCCTGGCCCTGCACCACCAAAAAGCCCTGTGGAAAGTGAGAGAATCAATCACTCAAATGTAGAATTAAGTGTAGTGGTCACGGGTTCTAGGGGACTGCTCAGTTCCAGCTTCATCATGTCGGTGTCAGAGTCAGTACGATCCGTGTCACGTAAAAAATGCATTTACAAATCAAATGAAGCACACTAAATTTGTCATATGAAAAGAAGGAAGCAGTGAGTTTTGTTGCGAGAGTGAGGTGAGTAAAGCAAGAAATTCAAGAGCTGCCTGACTCTATTTCCACTGCCCAGTACCATAGCTTGATTTTTTCTTCTGACCGCCTGCATGGTCGGTAGCAACCGCCGGGCCTTGAAAGTTGTGGTACGATGGTGGTTCTCCTGACACAGTAAGTTCCGGCTCATCAGCGGGCGTGTTCATCTTACTTGAGGAGTTCATGATGCGCATGTTGCTGTTGTTGCTCTGGTTCATGACGCTGCTGCTGTTGGGCCCTCCACGCAGGGACGACGCGCCACGTGTGGAAAAGCCGCCTCTGGACGAAGACGTGGACGCGCCCAGATGAGACGGATGATGGTAGTTGTGCTCGTGGTGGTGCTCGCCTGTGGCCGGTAAGGCCGACGCGCCGCCGTGGTGCGCACCAGAGTTCCGCTGCATGGAGTTCACTAACAGCCCAGCAGAGTTCGCGACGAGGCTCGATCCCTGAATTAGCACGCCGCCGTTGCTGATGCTGGGGCCTCCTCCGTGGTTCGCTGAGCCGTGCAGAAGATTTTTGTTTCCGCTCGTGTTAAAGTCGAAGTTTCGCGCAGACGTGTTCATCACGTTCGTTAACACAGACGGTGGCCCACCCAAGGAGCTGCTGCTCTGCTGTATACTTGCTCCGTCTACACCTCCCCCCGCTGCAGTTCTGCTCGACGTATGCTGATCTACTACGTCCAACCCGAGCGCGGTAGAAGTGGCCCCACCTGCACTCGAGAAAGGGACGATGGGTGCGAAGGCATTTGGATTGGACGCCACACTCGATGTAGCCGTGCCATTGGTGTTCAGACTTCTGTTTTGTGTCGTCACTGAAGTCGTCGCACCACCGCTGTTTGCAGCACTGGACATGGAGACGGAGCTGACCGCTTGGTTGTTGTTATTTACCCCCGACGAGCTGCTGCTCTGCGACGTCGAGGTGTGCGAGGAAATCTTCCCGCGGTTCCGTTGCCCCGCTTCACGCGTCTGCCGAATGTGAGCGTGCATGTTCTCGAGGAACTGGGCAAACACGCGCGCGTTGTTCGCTTCCAGGCTGTTTGCGTTCGTACCAATTCCAGCACTACTGCCTGCAGCTAGTAGTAAAGAGCCGGCGGTGAGACTGCTGCTGTTGTTGATGTTGGTGTTATTACTGGATCTCGTCTTGCTCGCACTTCCGCCAGCTGCCATGGAGCTTGTGCCGCTGTTGGACAAGGCGGAGCTGCTCAGAGGGGCGATCGCGAATTGTTCCGACAACAGCTCGGATACCTTGGAATTCGGGGGAATCACCCACGCAGAGAGCTCTTCCTCGGCCAGAAAGCACTCCTCGTCTCCCTCGTCAATCTCTTCTTCTCCTTATGCAACAGAAACTCGTCACCGCTACCGCACGACGACACAGACACACGGTGACTGCACACACCCGACGTACCTCCACGGGCACTATACAATATGCATGTATATTCATTTTCATTTCTCTATGTACTAAATAAAGGAGGATCTGAGAGGATTCCGCTTCATATGCAAAGAAAGTAGTCGTGGTCACCACGTGAAGTGGTGATGACGGAGCGTCTTGCACGTGTGCTGCGTGTCGGCTAAAAGCGAAAACTACACTCGGATACTTCCTCTTCTAGTATGGCCGCATCCGCGCTCTTCGAAAACTGTTCATATCCACAGCAAAAAACTCATCCACATCCAATTCGTCATGTAAAACACGTATCAAATCAGGCGTTTGTCATGCAAAAAATTGATGTGGGTGGTTTTTTTTCTGCTGATAGCTCCAGAAGGCAGTCTACTTGCCTTCCGAGCTCCGAGGTGTTGTCCTGGTGCTGCTGTCCGCTGCTTGTTACCCCACCTGCACAACTTGAGTCGGCCTGATTCTGTATCGTTTGGTGCAGCTTCTGCTTCTTTTCCAGAATGCTGCGAAACCCAATTCTTTCCGCTTCTTGGCGAAAGTGCGGCCTTCCAAGCAGAGAGTACAGCGTGCCGTTTGCGTACGTGCGAACCTGGGAGTCTATGTGAGGACACAGCATCAGAGCCGCCAACACGGGCAGCGTCGACGGAATCTTTTCGAGCTGATTTTTGCCCGCCTTCCGCAACGCCAAATTCATCAACAGCGCACTGCCGAATTCCAGTGTAATTTCTGAAATCAGCGTCCCGCGGGACGGCCGCGAAGGGTCATCCGTGTGCACGATGTGCGCCATCTGCATAAAGGTTTCGTGCGAAACCGCATCTGCACTGGGTAATAACCCTGCTCCTGCTCGACTCATCAAATGGTGCTGCTCTTGCTGCGAAGGTGCGCTCATCTGCTCTGGCTGGTTGCCTTGCCCCGTGATCACCAGACTACCAGTAGCCGCGATGGCGCCGCCACCACTTCCGGAGGAATGGGAGGCCGAGAGGCGGTCTTGCTGGTGCCACAAACTGCTCGAGGAGCTCGCAGAGTTGTTCGCGTTGCTGTGCTATGCATTGGAAAAGTATCGCACTTCGTAGAGACTACATTACAAATTTATCCAGAGGTTGTGCTGCAAGTTCACCAGGTGGGCAAGAAAAAGCGGACCTTCTGTCATGCAGCCAGCCTGCAATTTTCACGAGTTGCGTGATACTTCTCCAGTGGATACATTACGTATCGTGCCACCAGGAGGTGGAGGCGCAGTTGCACCGTTTGCGTTGTTGGAGGAAGACGAACGAAGTAGTTTCCCACTGCTGCTGCCCATTGGTGTCGGGTTTAGAGAATTGGAGGCGGAGGACGAGAACAGAATGAACTCGCGAAACTCCCCCAAAATCCAGCTCATCAGCTGCTCGTCACAGATCATGGCTTCCTGCATCTTTTGCGACAGTGATAGCCTTTGCAACGCCACCAGTGCCTGAAGCTCCGTGTTGTCGGACCGACCCAGGTGCTGCATCAGCCCGCGGATTAACAGGGATGGGTTTTGCGACAGGTACACGCGCCCGCCGGCTTCACACGCTATCACGGCGATCAAAGCAATGCACGCGTCCAGCTGCAAAAAGGACGCAAAAGCGCTGGACGCCGGGTCACCGGTGCCTGGATGAAGATGATCGATTCGCGCTTTAAACACTTCCTTCAGGAGTTTCAGGACTTTCTTCTTCATATAGAATCATGGGAAAAACAGAAAGAGATTTGACTTTCAGAATCGAGTAATTAGTACTAGTCAGTGGTCCAGCTCCAGTATCCGCACTTGCGGACGCCCCGACGTGCAAGATGTCGAAACAGCAGATGCCATGGAGGAACGCGCGGCGGTCGGCCAGAGGATCGAAGGCGGAGCAGCAGTGCTTTAAGATACTGATGAAAAGGTCGTTCTGGAGGGTCGCCGGGCTGTTTGGCGGCGGGTTTTGCAGCGCAGTCCGAATCCGCTGGAAATCAAACCGCGCGCAAGGACCGATTTGCTCGATGCTGGCCCCGCCGCTGTTGGCCTGCGCAGCCATGATCCCGAGCGTGCGGGACCGCGACCCGGACCGCGAGTACAAGGTTGACTGCCGACTCGGCCGCGCGCCGTAGCGGCTGTACAGGGACTGCCGACTGTGTACCCCCCGAGACACCAGCGCTCCGCGGCTTTTAATGTTGGCGCGCGCGCTGTCGGCTTCGAAGAGCATCATGGAACCACGCCGCGAGTAGAGCTGCTGCACGACGCCGTTGAGTTTGCGCTTGAGGTCTTCGTACGCCTCCCACTGCTTGGCACCTCCGCCACCTCCTGCGGACGAGGAAGCTGGGAGTTGTGTTCCAGGCTGCCCGTTTCTGGTGGGGTTTGCCGACGTACTGGAACTCGAGCCTCCGTACTGATACCGATCTGCTAGCTGCGGGAGGAGCCCGGCTCCGAGGTGCTCGTCGCTGCTGCTGTTGGACTGCTGCAGTGCCTCGCCCATGTGCTTCAGCGCCAGCTCCGAAATCTGCAGAAGATCCCGCACCGGATACAGAGAGCTGGCACTGCCAGCTACTGGTCCCTCGATCAACGCGTACAGGAAGGGATACCTAGTCGGGAATGAAGCCGTTGCAAAACACGTTGCAAAGTGTATATTTATAATTCGTAAGGAATGCTCTAATTTCGTCTTACTATCTAGGAATCCCATTTATGATCAGTGTCGTGCAAGAAGATACATAGTAAACAAGCAGTAGGACGACGCACCTTGGGGCATTTTGCGCAGAGGAGGGAAACTCGTGCAGCACCTTGGACGTTTCTGCTCGGAGGTCATCAACCCACTTCTGCGCGAAGATGTGCTTGAGTTCTGGGTGTTGGTGTGGCGTCGGCACAAACGGCAAAGCGTAGAACGCCACCATGGAGCCGTCCTCGTCTTGGTGCTCGGCCAAGTATTCTTTCAGTTCCTCGAACTCGCCCTGCTTCTGTCGCGGAAACTTCTCGTTGTTCTGCAGCCGCTTGCGCATGGGCAGGATGGCAAAGTACACACGCAACCGCAACTCGAGCGAAGAAAGATGGGAAACTGAGTTGGTCGCCGCTGCACTAGCCTGCTCCAGTCGGCGCCAGCCTCGGAAAAACCGCACGCTGTCGCCTGAAGTAGAGAAGTTTTACTTTCATTGTTTTCCTTTTCGCAGCCAACGGAATAAATTGAAATCGACAGACAGTGACAGACGCAGCTATACATGCTTCAAATGCACGTGCCTATAGTGATTGCTATACCGGAGTCAAATGCCTCGAGCAGAGCTTCCGGCGTGTACGACTGCGAGCTCGCTGCCGCATGATTGGAGTTCAGCGATGTCGCTTCCTTCTTTAGTGTCTTCAGCGACTTCTCGAATCCGTGATAGGTCAAGTATTCCTCAATAGCGCGCAGAATAGTCAGCTCTTGCATACCCGCACCGAAATCCAGCGTGTTCCAACTTGGCAAGGGGGTTTCATGTTCCTGATCGTAATTGTGGCTTTCATCGGGGGGATTGAGACTGTCCGCCATTTTCACCTTGTCGTTGTCTGGTCGTCCTCCGGGATAGGAAAGCGAAAGGGTGCGCGTGAGAAAGCCTCGTCGTACTGCGTGGGAGTAAGCTTGTTTCCTGTAGATCTCCACTCTAGCTACCTCGCCCTACCCGTTTCGCTCACACCATTCCGCGACTTCTGCGACCTCTGCGTCCCTCTGCAACATGGGTCCCGTACGGGCGCGCCAGACATATTTATCCACATGAGGCAAAAAAGTTGCTGCTCATGCTCATGCATGCTGCTTTTCCTTTTGCGAGCTAACGCTTCACCTTATTGTTCGTCAGGTCAGCCTCCCTGTGATGTGACTGGCTGCGAGTCAATAGCGCCGCGAGCGCGACCGCGTTGAGGAGCACTATAAGTAAACTGGCACACTCGACAATGATCGCTCTACGTCCGCGCTCTCTAGACGTGGGTCACGCCACGAGCATCCGATCGCGTCGATTGATCTCGACGCTCTATGACTCGCGCGCTTTAGTAGTTGCTTCGACGATGACGAATCAACGTTGCAAAACGACTACATACACATCTTTTTGTAAGTCTAGAGCGTCAGCCACAGACTCGAATGATTTGAGCACGACCACGAACCGAAGCTAACCGAAAAAGAACACGAGACGCATTTACCACATGCACATTGCAACGTTGAAAGCATGTTTGCTGGTGCTTTGACGACGCAGGGGATCAACGTCCACGAAGCTCGTCGCGTTGCGGTAATGTTGATGGTGAGCCTTCGAATTCAGTAAAACCTGTAGGCAACCTACAATAGTCAACGTCTTCGGCGCTAGCACCAACTTTTGATATCTAGCTTTCGCCCAAACTAGTCCGTGGATAACGCCACATGACCAGGAGCACTAGATGAAAATCCAGTCACAGTCATACCTTCATCTGACCGGTTGTTCGCCGTTCTCATTCAGCGGGGCTGTCCGTCCCGGAGAGCCATGTCGTAACCGGTGCCCGCGGAGATGTCCGAGGCGCAGTACCGGAAAGTGGGTTTGTACTCCATGTCTGCCTGCTCCTCATAGTTCGCGATCAGCTGGCAACCCTCGCCAAGGCAACTCAAGGACACTCCGCCATACGCGTTAGCCCGCAACGCAGCCCCGCCTTGCCCTTGCACCGCGCACGTGCACCCAGGTTGTGAATTTTCTTGGCATTGGGCAAGACTTCCAACACGGGGGAGGTTGAGGTTGTCGGCGGCCTTCACGACAGAGAGCACGCTCGCCGCTTCTCCAGCACTCTCGCCTTGCCCCGCCCCCGCGACGCTGAACTTTGCGTCCGCGGTGACCTCGGTGCTCTCGGGCTTCACGACGTCCATTGCCATCGCGGACGTCACTAAGAAGAATTCGAGGAACAGGAGGACCCCCCCCCCCGGAAGGGGGACGCATCGATGTCGCGCGTCAACATCTCTTTCTTTTATAGATATTCTGGTGGAGGCTTTGACTTAGTTTGCCGCACGTCGTCCCTATTTCATTTTTAGTTCGCGTGCGGGCACCTCCGCAAGAAAGTACATCAGTGAGGGAATCGAAGCGACATCAACATTCGATCGAATTGGGAAATCGTGCTCAAAACCAGCGGTGGGAAAGTTCGCAGATGAAGTACCGCTACCGGCTGGCGGTGGTCGTTCCACAAAAAAATGATCATGCTCAATAGCGATTCGTTTTGTCTTCATAAACCGAAGCACCGGAGACCCATGCTAACGATCAAAAAGTGCAAGTAGTTGCAGCACGAAGTACTTGGCTGCTCCTGCCCTCAACTCAGATACGTAAGCAAGAATAGGAAAATAACGCAACACCTCGGACTCTCATCTCCACGCTCTCCAATACGACCGCACCCAGGTCGACGTTCCTCGTTTCGAGCGTCCTTCTCCTATGACTAACAAAACGAAAACACAGCTACTCTAACACGCAGCTGCATTTCACGAAACAAATTTCTGGAGAGAGTTGCAGTGTCGTCAATTACCCCATCCGAGCTTCGTCTTTTTGCGTGGGTGAATTAATTTTTGGCATCCTATTTCCCTTTGAGTTTAATAAACAGAAGTAGCAGTAGCGTGAGACTGAGCACGAGTGCGGTGCTCATGAGTATGATTTTGTTTGTGAGAACCCGCCGGCTCATTTGCAGTAGTACCCGGCGGCTGTTCGTCAAATTCCGATCGATGTTGTCAATATGCTGTCGGCTTTGCTGAATCACTTCGCGCTGCTGCCTCAGATCGCTCATGATTTGCGTCCCCGTGGCCTCCGTGTCGACCGCCATGCGATGCGCATCCTTCAGTTGCCCGGTGCCGGCCGCTATTCGGTTGCCGGTCTCGCGAAACCTCGAATTTTTTACCAGTTCGGCGTCGCGACCTCCTCGGCGCTCGGCCAGTAGCGCATCCCGATCCACGTTGGCGCGTACCTCGGAATACTCCCGACGAAACCCAAGTTATCCCACGGAAAATCACCACAATTACCGTAAAACTAAACATTAAATAGAATTGCAAAAAGAATGCATATCTTCACGCCGGGTGGTCACGGTCATGCTCGTCGTTGAATTTCTTTCGCATTCTGCATTTTCTTTTCACCAATTGCAAGTGTAAAAGTGGCAGTGACTTTACCAAGCGTACAACGAGAAGGCTGCGGTACTGACGGACCCGCTGCTGCACGACGCCAGTGGTCGGCGCTGCGGGCGGGAGGGTCTTGACTTCCTGCTATGAAAATGAAAAACGCCATCCTCTTTTTCACTGTACGTAGGAGCATCATCATATCTACAAGCACGTGGAGCTTGTTCGACGAGAAAAAACTTGATGAATCAGAATCGCGGCGTTTGTTCCTGAAAGTAAAAACGTTACAGTGGCAAAAACTGCGCTTGATTTTCATTTTGTGAAGATGGTGATAGATAGCGTCTTTCATTTTCCTAGCTGCTCCATTTGTGCTATCTGCTGTTCCGCAACTTGCATCTTTTGCTCCACGTTGAAAATAGCCTGGATTCTCTCGTCGATCGCAAGGACATCCTGGCTGCCGGTCGCCGCAGGTGCGCCGCTTCGCTGACCTGGGTTAACGTTAGAACCAGAATACGACGTCGTGCTGCAGCACACGTTTGTACTTATTTTGCCTCTCAAGGACCTGCTGGTGACCATTAACGCTAGATACATGGGGATCTGCTCCTGCTGTTCCTGTTGTACTGGAATAAATTGCAAAAACAAAAAATAGCTCAATAAGTACCGGCCTTGGCGAGCAACTTGCGAATTTCGCTCTCGGAATGATGAAAATCCTCCTCATAGGAGGCAAACATTTCAGAAACACCACCCTGGTATGAGAGGTTCCCGATTGGCTTATTCAACATTCGAACCGGACGGCCATGCGATTAGTACTGTTTCGACCATACAGGACGCGTATCCGTTTCCTACCAACCATGGATACGCCGTGGAAGTCTTACGATAGCAAAGTTTTGGAGTGCTTCAAAAAGTAGAAAGTTGAGGTATCATTCAGCACACCACGCGGATAACAAATATAATCTGTACTACTAGTCAAACCGATGACAATGCTACTGTCCCTGTTACAGATACAGACATTTCACGTCTACGAATCAATGTCGCCTGTTTTCATAATGTTAATGGCCGCGCAGATCAAGATCATCATTCCTTCGTTTCACTTACAAAAACCCGAGGCTTGTTGGTCGAACATTCGAAACGTCCTTGGTGATGTTTCGGTACTTTTGTCCAAAGAGGAATGCGCAATGATTCGCGCACTTCACGGTTGTTCGGTGGGAACCAGCAGGCCAGCTGCATGTAACTTCGCGTTCTCCTTCTCAATCTGAATCTCCAAAAAGGAAAATGCGCAAAGATGAAAATAAAAAAACCATTTGTTCGGTTTGCTGCAGTGCGAGTGCAAGGACATGCGCTCGCGCACTCCTAGTGTTATTTTTTGTTCTTAGTTGGACCACGCAATTGCATGACCACTGGCTTGATTGTCATATCTGATGTTGTTACCAATATAGCATCTTTTCGATTTCGATGAGATTATCTGTGTATTTGTGTTGTAACAGTAAATGAGTTAATCTGTCCGCGTCTTCAGCTCCTCTTTCCAGTACATTTGTAGCTACATCATCAGTGCAAAAACTTTTCAAAATGAAAACACACCGGAATCGCGACTGGGACGAAGAAGAAACCATTCCTAAGCCTCAAAAATCAGCCGCATCATGGGTGACGTAGAAGTTCGAGTGAGTCAAAGTGTCTTGCGCCGACCCTCCTGCTCCTGTCTTTGCAGTCTGTCTAGTAGGTTTTCCGTGCGATCAGGGACTTCAGATCGATTTTGCCTTGCTCCTCGTAATCCGCTTTGGTGATTTCGTAGTAAGGAAACGTGGAGAAGCTGGCAAACATCGACCCCCCTATCCAGGCGGCGTTTTTTCGCTGCGAATCCAGGACCAGCTCAACTTTGCTTCCGACGAGCTTCTGCACCTCGCTGCTTATTCTGCCGGGAACGCCAGGAAGCATGCTTGTACCTGTGCGTGATATTGCGGTTGTCTTTTTTATTGAAAGCTTGATCCTCGCAAGGATCACACGGCAGAGTGTATCTCCTCTGATTTGTGTCCTGGCCTGCCGAAACCGGCGATCAATCACAACTTTTAGGACTAACAGACCTGGCTGCTCAGAGGCATTTTCCTATGATGATGTACGTGCTCTTCATTGTTGCATGATGGTGCAGGTGCAGCGAATGCGAAGAAGATGCCGCTGCAGCTCCAGCTGAAGAACATGGATGGTCCACAGAGACAGACATGATCATGATATAGATATTGCAAAATGTTGTAGACGCTCAAATACCTCCTGTGAGCACAATGTTGTGCATGCACTCGGCGCGGAATTCAGGGTCTAGGGTGTTCAGGGCAGAAGCACAGATGTGTTGCACGCTCTGCTCCTCGTCACTGGAAAAGAGGACTTCCCCCGCAGCATAACGAATGTCGTGCGGGATCTGATTTTTTTTTGCGCATTCACATTCTTACAAGACGTAATGAGTTACAAGTTTCTCATGCAACAGTTGTTCCTACTTTAGTCAAATTCATGGCGCGATTGCCATGCACTTCTACTTCATTTGTAATTCCAGTTAGCCACCATCACAAACGGAAAAATGAAATTATGAAATCCATAAACAACTACAGGTGAATCCTTACCTGTACGATGCTGCCGTCTGGTAATTCGAAGGACCTGTGTTCCTGGTCAGATGGGTCCTTGCTGAAGGTATGGACACAAAAAGCATGACAAAGCTCGTCCTCGTCTATTCCGAGAGTACTTGCTGGTCTTTGTAGGCCTATCATCTTCCACGAGCATGGAGGACAGACACGTACTGGCTACCTATCGGCGGGGAGCTTTGCCGCTTTTCGTTTTCTGTTTTCATTTTCATATGAGCAGGCTTTATCGTAATCAATAACAACTTCGCAGAGTTTTTCTTTCATCTTTCGCATGACGAGCACTTGCTGGGCGGGCTCGAACTCCGGTACAATTCGAGCGTCGACACACCGGGCGTAAAGCTCCTCCGTAGTGAATCGCATGCAAAATCACCCTCATCACCCTCCATCTGCAAAAAAATGCGGAGACTCGTAAAATCTTAATCTATCAGGCCCAAGGCCGAGCGTAATTGTTGAGGATCGAGGAGTACACTGTAGTGAATTTTCATCTTGCATCATCTAGGAGGGGGTACGTTGTAATTGTATGGATCAGCGTTACAAGTCAACGGAAATAAGGGTCGTGAGGGGATGTTATCCGATGGGATATGATGTCGGAGCCACCGCAGTCCAGTTTGAACATGGCATGTGGTATTGCGTAGCCCTCGAAGACCTGAGATTTAGATAGAAGAATGCACAAAAACTACATGTAGTTCCATCTGCACCTTATCGCCCTGCTATGTATACTTCTTTTTGTGAATGTGCTTGGATATTGATGCAGAAAGCAACCATGAAGCATATGATTTTCGCTGAAAATAACCCATCTTCGTAATAAGACAGCGTAAGAGTACCGGAACAGCGTGCGTGACTCCATCACCGGACTCCAGAACCAGACCTCTCGTCTTCCCGGTTGAAAAAAGCGACATAACAGCCGTGTTGAACATGGCCAGACTCTTCACCTTGAACTTCTCGAAAAGCAGCTGGAGTTTTTTGGGATTTAGAATTTGCATGTAGAAGCGCCCGTACTTACTACGCGAAGTAGCTGCTTGGCTTTTTCCTTTCCCAAGCCAGCAAGCGGAACAAAAAAAAGTATTCGTGCGCGGAAATTCCTTGGAAAGAAAACTAAAACTTCTGTTAATTCATCATACTTACCTCGCCCATCCACTCCCGGGCGGCTTTTGTTTCTGTTGGTGAGTCGAGCAGCAACACGGGAAAATCTTCCGGCTCGACCCCTAGGACCTTGGTAAATGCGTGCTGCAACAAGCTCTCAACCGCAGAGCCGCCTGCCTCGCTCCCGTGATCGATCATTCCGCGCTTTACTGGGTAGGTCAATACCGGGCTCCCTGATACGCTCGCGGCTTCCCCGCCTTGGCTTTCCGATGCTACCGCGGCGCTGTTGTATTGGTAGGCCTCCAGTCCCAACAGCGTCTTCTTTGTTTTCTCTACTTGTCCGGCTGCACTCCCGCTGGACTGGCCGAGCCCTCCACCCGCAATGATCTCCACCTGGCCTACGACTGTATCTACGCACGCCCGCGGCGCGTCCTCGCCGCAGAAGCCGATTTTAGTCACTCCGGAGCCCATGTCGATGACGATGACGTCCGTCTCGTCCATCGTGGCCTCTAGGTCCATCGCCATCTTCGCCGGTGTTGCTTCGTTTACTTTTTCCAACGTGCACCAAATAAAACGAGCAAACAGGAAGCGACGAACACGAAGGTAGCAGTGGTAGACCCGCTACCAGCTGAGGATGAAGACACGAAGAAAGTTGCAGTCCGTCCGCAGTACAAAGCCGGTTGTGTAGGTAGCGGCGAACAAAAAGTGGATGGTGGTCCTTTCTATGCCTATGCGCAACGTCGCGCCGGTTGCTCACCCTACGAGGAGCCCAGCGTCGCGGGTATTTGCCTCTTTTCCCACTCGACTTACCGCACAAGGTTGTCAAAGCAACAAGGATGATGCAAACACAAACAATCGTAGCTGTACTTCCATTTGTTCACTATGCCTAAGCTTCCGCTACATAATTTTTTCACTCACCTTGGCCATGAACAAACAGTGTTGTTCGTGCTGCGACGCGAAGCAGATTTATCTCACAAGGTGAGGTAGGAATTCCTGTTCCTCCACAGCAACATATTATCCCTCATTGAATCCAGGAGCCATCACGACATTTGCGTTCTCTCGAAGAACTCACTGCAGCCCACGACTTCGACTGTTCCACGCGGGCGTGAATTTCACGTCCTCAAGGGATAGTTCTCTCCCCCGTTGAGACCAGCCACTCAGCACGTCCCAGCGATGTCGGAAATCAAACCGGACCTGCCTCCAGCAAACTCGTCTTCTAAAGCAATACCGAGGTAGTTACAGGAAGAGCTCATTAGGGCGAACAAGAACTTTTTATCTTCGGATGAAATATTAGCGCTGCGCTTAGACAGAAAGCAGACAGCGAGGTGGGACTGGCAGTGGCAGCATCCCAATAGACCTGCATGGAGGTCAACCACAATGCCGAGCCCGCGTGCTGCCTTCGATGGCACTGCCACTGGATAGCTTTTTTTCATCTCCTGATTGTGGTGTCGATACTTAAATGGTGGCATCTAATTGATCCTGCCTGTGTAGTTTGCACGTGTAAAAACTGTGGCTACTTCTTTCCTTCACATTTTTCATACGACCTCCAGATACTTCATTTTTACGCTTCATTTTAGCGGTGTAGTCTCGGTGCTTCATACGGTCCACCTGGGTCGTCCTCGGTGGTCGCTGCTGGAATGGAGGTTGTGCTTCTGACACGGACGCGCGCATTGTCGTTGCTGCCGATTCTTAGCTTGACCTTTACCTTATTCGTAGTTGTAAATTCGCCGTCGTCCTCCTGCTGGGCGGAATTCCCGACGGACCCGGTACCACCCCCTTGCCCTTATGCAATTTCGTCAAATTTTGACGCGTTGTACTTGATGCTCGTCCTCATCTCCAGGATCTTATATTTGTTCTACCAAGCCCCACTGTCAGTCTCATCAACTTCGTCTGAATCTATTCAAAAACTACACCTTAAGCTTTGGCTTTCCACTATGCAAGTGCTGAGCACTTTCCTGTCTCGTTAGTTGCACGCTTTGATTAATTTGATCTTCATTGTCAGCGAGATGGAGATCGACGTTGCTTATGCATCATTCTGATCGAGATCGAGATGTTCGAGGCCGGCCAGAAATGTACGCAAAACGAAGAAATTCATGCGTCGTATCATGTTCAACCTCACACCGTCTGCGTCCACGTCGCCTCTGGCATTCACAGTGGCCGAGTTGCCGTATTGGTCCCTCGTCGCTTTGGTCACCTCCTCGTAGCTGTCCCCGTCCCCGCTACTTCCCCTAGCGTATGTGAGCGTCAGGCGGGAAGCCAAGTTTGCCAAAAAGTCGACATTGAGAAAATTCAAATGTACCACGGAAAGCTCAGACACTCTCCGTGCTACGAACATGCGCGAAGAGCGAAAGCGATTAACATTTTGCCATCAATATTAAAATGCACTTGATGGTCGATTCCACCTCCCTAGCTGACACTATCATACCCTTCTTCGCCGCCGTCTCCTTCTACTACCGCGCTCGCGCCCTTCGCCTTGGCTTTCACGTTTTCCTTCGCGGTTGACAAACGAGGTTGGTGGGGCTTCGCTGCTGGTACTGCTGTCCTCCGCGTTGGAGCCATAGGCACGATCTGCTTCCTCCAGACCTTCGTTAGACGCGCTGTGAGCACTGTGACTGTGTTGTGCTTCCGCACTATCCGCAAGGTGGAGCTGCTTCTGCTTGTTGCTGTTGGGCTTCGACAAAATCCCCGGCAAGGCGGCTCGTCCTGAACCGATTCCGGTGTAATCCTCGAGTTCCTTCGCCTTGTGTTCAAAATTTTCTCGCTGGTAAGCCGCTTCGTCTTCGACCAGCTGCTTGGTAGCTGCACATCGAACCGCGGTAGTCACTAGGATGACCAAAATCATAACCATTACTCGTGTGCCTTTCAGCAACACCAGAAAATCTAGGTGGTGGCGGCCCGCTGCTTGTCGCATCGTAACAAGCGATGCGTTTTTAGCTGGGACAAAAGATGAAGATCATACTACTGGAAACTACAGCATCTTGCAGTGATGAGCGACCATGTGCCACTGCATCAGGCACTTCTGCAAACAACCAAATGACCCAAAAACGATCGGCATGAATCTCCAAACGTGCTGCACGATGCTAAACGATTTTTTGTGACATCGTCTTTTCCCGTCACACCCGAGACACGTGAATCATAACGAGCGTGCGTGCAGCTCGTCGTTAATGTCAACCGTCTACACTCGGTGCCAGGCACTCCTCGTCGCTCTTGTTCATCGTACATTTGCATGTTACTTTGCACTCCTACTGGTATCTCAAAGAATGCACACAAGCCGCGGCGCATTGCCATTGCGAACAGACTGTCAATGGAGTAGAAGAAGGCGAATAAAGCTGCGTCGAGCTTGCCCGTCTAAAGCGGCGACGTCATTTCGAACTGGAATTGGAATACGAAAATGCGAAATGGGCACTGCGGCCGGCCTGTGCTTCCGAAAAAGCACTCAGTCAGCAAACGCTGCCCGGCTTAGATTTTCAAGCATCTCCGCCGTGTTGGAATACTCCGGTACAGAACGAGAACCAAATTGATAGTAAAGAGCATCAACAGGTCATAATTCACTGCAAGCTCGTATTGATTACCCGCTTGACAGATCCTGGAGCCACATAGGGAAGTGCTTCCACAGTCCCGTACCCATCTGGGCCGCGCTGGATCTGGAAGGAAACCTGAAAGTTTGATCGACTTTTTCTTGGGGTTGCGCTCTTCATTTGATGGATTCATGTTGGTTAGCAACGAGGAGACGAGCATCAAGCTCAATCTCAAACTCATACTTGCGCCGGCGAGATCGCGAAAAGATTCATGTTCGCAGTCTTTATTCTTTTTCTTTCTGGTGCGGATATTAATATTATACGTCGTCTAAACATTCAAAAAAAATCGATAATGAGAGACGACCATCAATACTTCCCCTCAACTTTACATGACTACACGAGAAAATCATACAATGTCTCCCGGCTTCAAATCTTCTGGCGTTCCACTCTCGTTCAACTTTGCATCATTAAGATGCAGTGCGCGCACTCCCACACAGCCGATCGTGAGGCTTTTTCCCTCGCCTTTCACCGTTCCCACGAAGCCGCGCTGGTTCAAATTCTGGGGAGGTAACTCCGAACCTGGTGATCAATTTTTCGTGTGTTGGTGACGCTATCGCCAAAAATAAGAAAAATCATGATTATGGTAGTACGCATTTGCTGTGTACTCGGTTACGATCGTATTTGTACGTCGAACTCGAACTATATCAGATTCATCGGTATTGATTGTCATGACAGCGGTTCAAAGGTGGAACTCCCAAGCTGATTATACCGTGTTTGAAGCGTAGGCAAGCGGCGCCACTCGGGTCCATTTGCACCTGAAACGCCAGAACCGCTCCCTCCGGTAAATGTAGAAAGGACAGTGTGGGCAGAGAGATCGTGGGAAACAACGCTGCAAGCTCCGGACAAGCGATGTGCGTTTTCTTGCTGGCGCTGTCTCGTAGATACTGGCCCGTAAAGTGAACGGTGGAAAAGTGGACGCTGCTCAGCGGGGTCTTTTTTGTTCCTGATAAAAGAGTTTTCGTGGACCATGCCAAAGCTAGAAGAGAGGACCGTTGAGGGAGCTTGGAAGAAGCAAATTAAAGTTGGCAAAGCAGGAATGTTGTTTTTTGACTTTCGGCGTCGAGGAAAAAAGAAAAATGGTCAGTGACAGTGAAGAACGTCAAACAAATCAGTCGTACGCGCAGTCGGACTTTTACCGCAACTTGTATCCCCCGGCTCCACGCCCCAAGATTCTAACTCGTTTTCAAAGTAAGCGCACTTCGGGAAGTTTTCGCTGTTGTGATGAAAGCCCGGCCCCGGGGGAAAGTCCGTAGTTGGTTGCCACCTTTTCGCCGGTGTTGAAGTAGAAGAGTTTCCTTTTCTAGCTGGAACTGGTTGCGCTTTCAACTCTTGCTGTCGCGGCACAGAATTTTTCATCTCGACGCCGTCGCGAGTCGTAAGCACAGTTTTGCTACTGGTTGTATTTTCGTCATCAAGAACTTGCTTCACCACGTTTGCGGTCGTGCTAGGTGGGCGTGCCCGTTTCATCTTGACACCGCCACTAGTCGTAAAGGCGGCGCTCCAAGGCTTTACCCGTTCTTCTGCATTTCCATTCGGGCTGCTGCGCGTCTTGCCAACGGCAGTATCAGTGTGGTCGTCGTGGCCGTAGTCCTTCTCCTGTTCATTCCACGAAGACCTAGACTGTGATCCGCTTGTAAGATTTTCATGCTTCTGCTGTTTGCCATCATGCTGTTGCGGACCATACTTTTTCATCTCTTTGTCATCCTTCTCGTCCCACCACGGCTGCGTGTTTTCTTCCCCATCGTCCAAGCCCTTTTCCTTCCAGTCGTGGTTCCGATTCTCTCGTCTGGTGTTCCACGACCCGTTTTGATTGTTCCAACTGGACGATGATGATGACGAAGAGCTGGCTGATGTGCTCGCGTTTTGGTCTCCTCCTGCTTTCCTTCCCCAGCTAGAAGACCAGTCTTCCTCTCTACCATCTTCTTCGCTCCACCTTTTCCACGAATTGGAAGAGTTTTTCTCGCCCTCACTGTTCTTGCTGGGGTTATTTTGGGTTTGTTCTTCTTCCCAGCCTTTTTTTTGCCAGGTATAGTCTTCTTTGTTCCACCATTGTGAAGAAGACTTCCAGGAGGAAGAGGAAGTAGACGTAGACCGATCCTGCTTCTCGTCGTTCCAAGAATTCTTGTAGCTGTGGTCCTGCTGTTTTTCATTTCGTTCCCACCAGCAAGAATTATTCGTGTGCTTGTCACTTTGCCAGCCTTGTTTCTTGTCGTCGTCCCATCCGTCTACTTCTCGCTTCTGGTAATATTCCGCAGGCTCACCCCGACTGCGACTGCTCGTTTTCCATGATGAGTTTCTTTCCTCCTCCTCGTCTTGATTCTTTCTACTTTTGCCGGTATCGTCTTCTTTGTCTTTCTGTTTTTCGCTTTCCCACCATTCAGCATTGTTTTTCTTCCTTGAGGACCACCCGGATGAAAAGGCTCTATACGTATCGCTGTCGTGGTCGCGATGCCTTGAGCTACTGCTTGCATTTTTCTCCCTCGTCGGCTCAACATGTTCTACTCGAGGATCCGGTGTTCTATTGGTGTTTGCATTTGTCTATGAAATGCAAAAGCATCGCACTAGTAGTAATCGCATTACAAATTCGCTCAGCATTACAAATGGAATTTCTCATGCTGATTTACATTGAGAAAGAGATTTGTCATGCATAATTGCGATTACTACGAGTACGATGCTTTTGCGTTGCATATTGTCCCCCCGCCGAGTCCGCAGTCTTCTTTCCATATGACACCCTCAGAATGGAAATCCTCAAAGTGGAAATAATTTGTAATGCAAAAAAACGACTCCAGTTGAAGCGCCATTTCTAGTCGGCGCATGACAGATTTTCCGGGCACTCAAAGCATGTCTGTCATGCTAAGTAGGCAAAGGGGTGCCCTTCTGTCGTGCTAAGCAGCACTCCAATTCTTCACCCCTAGCAGGACAATAGTCGGCCTCCATTGCGTCCTCTGCAATACAGTCTTTTTTGCGTGGCATTTCATGCATCACAAATTATTTTCACTTTGAGGATTTCCATTCTGAGGCTTTCATATCCCACTTGTCGTGCTTCCAGTGACCTTCGTCGTCGTTTTCTTGGTCGTTCTTAGCACGGCTCTGGTAGCAGCTGCCCTTCTCGCGCTTCACTTGTTCCGCTCGAGCCTTCTGGTTCTGTTTGTAGGCGCAAAATTCCCGATATTGCTCTTCGATGAATCTCTCTGCATCTTGTATTTCTGCATTCACATTTTGCCCGCGCCCGTCCCTCTCAGCGCCGTCGAAGGAAGACCGTTGGGAAGACCACGAGGACGAGGACCGAAGACGCCCCATCGGCTGCGGTAGTGGTGCACTTGACACTGAGGAAGACAGCGATTTTTGTTTCTCCATCTTCAAGGCTGTGGCTTGCGTTTGCTTTTGCTCCGAAACTTTGATCATGTTCTGCACGGCGTCGCCCTCAAAAGAGATTTTCGGCGCGTGGTGCTGTTGCGTCGCGTGGTGTTCTCCGTGAAGAGTTGGAGCAGGTTTGAAATTTGATGCCTCGCACGATACTGAAACTGACACACTTTGCTGCGGCGTCACTGGTCCTGGATTGACTCTCGCGGTTTGATGGCTTTTCTGTGTCAGGGCAGACGCTATACTGTCTTCAGATCGTCGCTTGCCGGCTGGAAATTTTGTCGCCCAGGCGCTCTCCCAATCCGTTGGGGCGCGGGAACGGGTAGAGGAGGGCGCTCCTGCTTCTCCACGCTCATTTTTATCAACTTCCGGACTACTTTCTGACTCGGGACACTCTACGACAAAGTTGGTGCCCATAGCATACTCCTTCTTTTGCGGACGTGGGCGAGCCTCATCCGGCGAGCTCTTGGCCGCGATTGCCTGCTCTACGTTTTCGGCTTCACCAATATCGTGATCACGAGGGGAAAGATGAGCAGAGTAATGCTCACAGCCCTGCTTTGACGGCAGAAACAACGAAGTGCTCTGCTTCGAGGTGGGCAGTGACACGGAATCAGTGCCAAGCTGCGCAGTATCCTTCGTGGTTGCTTTCGAGGCTGAAGTCGACAGTGGTCGTTTTGTCAAGTACAAGGCTTCGTCTTGTTGGCCCTCCTTTGTCAAATAGGCCTGCGCTGTCTCCTGCTCGTGGATACCGTATTTCAGAGCTGCGTTAGCTTCAAGGAACGCTCCTGCTCCAACGCCCTCCTGCTGCAACAGAACGCCAGCTGGGGCCAAAGTAGGTGCGATGCCCTTACACCCCACGTTCGCAGCTGCTGCGTCCTGCTCTGACTCGTCATCTTCTGCGAGACCCATTCCCGGGGGGAGCCTCATTGCTACTTTCGACGCAGCACACGACAACTCCAAAGAAGCGGGTAGATTACGTGTAGCGTCTTCGGGCACATGTTGACGCAATACCTCTACTTCCGCCGCATCCTCAAAACACTCCGCGGAAGGTGTCAGCTGCGGGGCGGGCGTGCCTGCGTCGTGGTAGATTTCGCCAGGGGACGAAATGGTAGCCGAATCCTTCGACAACGCTGGCATGCGAATACTGAAGTGACTCTCTGCGGGACTTGTCGCGGACCAAGTAGTTCCGACCGGCAATATATTTCGATTTCCAGCATCAGCAGCAAATCCAGTTTCGTCATAACTGCGGGCGTTATAGAAATCGACTTCCACGCTGGTGTCGATGGCTGTACCCTCTCGGCTCGTTGCTGCGACGAAGGGTTGCGGTTGCCCTTCTCGGTGTACTTTCTGCTGTATTTCGAATCCATCGTCGTCAGCGAGACAGTTTTCATCTCCATCGGCCAAACCCGAAGCGCTTTGAGGCGGATAGAGTAAATCTAAATCTAGATCATCTATTGGCGGTGGAAGACCCCCGTGCAAGCTGGATATTGACGTCGCGCCCGACAAGGCCGACAAGCGGGCCGGAGCCTCGATCTCGTCATTGTCCGGAGATGAAGCGAAATCGTTGAGCGGCTGCATTTTGATTTGGTGTACATCAAGGAAACCTATCCTTCTATCAATATTCAAGGACAAGAACCACAAACCCAAACGAACTAACGACGTCTTTCTCTTTACAAAAAACTCTTGTGTTCAATACGCATCGCAATATACACAAACGCAATATTACCGCGGCAAAGTCGGTGAAAGAAGGAGGACAAGCACAAGGGTTGTAGTAACTTATGGAAAGACTACTTGTACTTTCACAACGGGCACATTAAGTTATTTTCACTGATCCTGATTGATTGTTGCGCGAAATTAATTATGCTTGCATTGAGGATACCCGTTCCATGCTTTCGTTCCTCACAACATGCCGATCTGTATCATCTGGCCATCCGATCTCTGAGGCAGAACCTAGCTACGTACATGTGGATGTGCAGCTACATGAAAGAATATGGAAATGATCTGGATCGGGACGGATCTCTATCTTCGACTCGATCTTTCTACAAGCTCTGCGGCACGTCCTCTACCACGACCATTGACGACGAAAATCGTGATCGTCGTGGTTGGTTTACAAGTGTGGCTAGTCTGCTTCCACAGACAAGAAATAAACAAGCAGCCAAGAAATAAATAGAAGATGTACATGTATGCACCTCAGTAAGCTGCACAACGACCGATCAAAAATTCTGGCAGTACGCCTGTGAATCGGATAAAATTTCAGATTCTGATGTAGAGGTACAACAGTAAGCCTGATTCTGTTGAACAACCGCGTCAGTGTCTTGGAGGAGCAAGAGGATACTCTCGCCGCCTTGACATTCGCTGGAAAAATCTGCGCTGCCAAAGATACGTCGAGGCGTTTCGCGCAATCAGGTTAATATCGTCGTAGCATATAGCCCTTTATGGTTTTCTTGAATTTTGCAGGTATCTCTACTCCTTGAAAGAAATCATCAACGCGACGTGCGTTTATTCTTTATATCGAAATCGACAAGCAACGAGCTGACATTGTTTCATTTCGTTTGCACCACAAAAACACAAAAACCGTCAGTATTGCTGTTACCATTGGTCATGACCGGGCTCGCAATACAAGCATCATGAGGGAGCTTCCAGGGTCGGTGAATCCGCAGATGCGAGTAGATGCGCCTGTACCTTATCTTCGTCCGTGTCGAATCAAGAGCCTTACATGAAACCAAAAAAAAAGCTAGAGAAAAAGTTGTCTTGTGGCTCCAAATATTCTTTATTTGATTTGTAAGTAGAGCACTAATAAATTGGCGCGACATTAGTTCCATGTATATGTATCGCAAAAAATCGGAAAAGCATAAAGTACACTATTCTTTACAAAGTTTCGCAGAAAAATCAAAAATGGCTGCTGGCAGTACGGTCGGGCTGATGCCAGAACCGTCGCTAGTGCCACAGGAAGGTCGTCGAGCTGGTGCAGCAACGACTTACTTGAAACTTCGCCAGCCAGCGATGAACGCCGATGCGGACGAGCAATTGTTTTCATTTGTGTATAGAAACTACTCCTACTGGAACGTATTCGTTGAGTGTACTGATACAGACCGAGACACGCACCACTGTGAAGTGAACCATCTTCAAAGATAAATAGAGAGACGAAAAGTTATATCTCTCCTCGCAACGATTCCGGAACTCCCTCACCCTGCCCTTCGTGACAAGCTGCCGCCCAGCAGAGCGGCAGGGTGTTTTTCGAGATCGTCAGGCCTCGAGCTGCTCTCACAGAACTACCCACCAAAGAAGGAAGAGTCCCGCGGTGAGTGCCAGTGCGCCGATGACGCCATACCAGAGCATGGAGATGTTGGACAGAAACGACCCGAAAAAGGAACCACTAGATGCTGGGCGCCCCCCGGCACCGGCTGCGCCGGCTTGTTGCGCATTGTTATTCATTCCGTGATGCTGAAATTGGAACTGCCTCGGAACAGCGTGCCCATTGTTGTTGAACTGCAGCTCCCGCTGCGCAGCTCCGGGGCTGTTGTTGTTCGGGTTCAGAAACGCATTGTTATTGTTGTTATACGCACCGTAGTTATAATTCTGGCCCGCTGCATTCATGTTCGCCCCTCCGTTCCCCGGGAAATTAGGATTATTGTTCGGAAAAAAGTGCTGGTCTGCGTTGTTGATGCTACTATTGCGGATCAAGACGCCCAACCCAACCAAACACACGGCCGCGATGCAAAAGAGGATCATCACGATGCGGCTGCGTCCATAGTTCTTCGATGCCGACGCCGAGTTGTTGTTCTTGCGAGAACTGGCGTACTGCCCTGTGGAATCATACTTCGAAGTTCGGTGCTGAAAGTTTCTTGATGGGAGCTTCGTGCTAGAAGCACCACCTGCTCCTCCCGGGGGTCGTTTATTCAGCAAGTTGATGCTGTCTCGCGGTAGCGTTCCACTTGATGCAGTTGGTGCACCAGAAAGCTGCTGTCTAGAGGCACGATTCAGGCTTGCCATGCTGTATTTCTTGTCCCGGGGGGACTGACGCTTCAAAATGGACGCTGCACCGGGAGGGCCCAGCGGGCCTGGAAAAGCTATTGCAGAACCACCGACAGGACCTGATATGAAGACAGAGGGAAGAAAGGATTTTCTTATCTGAAATCTCAATCTTTGGGTCGGGGAAAAATAAAGCATAAGCAATGAATATACTCGAAATCATACCGTAACTTTCAAAACGCGCAACATACCTCTCGAGATTCGCTGGGCCTTGCCACTACTTTTCCGAAAGGGCCCGCGCCCACCTGCAACATTTTGCCCTTGCACCTGATAATTGCAATTCGAGTTCGTTTTTTAGCTACAAACGGCGGCATTTTGAAAATCAACAGGAGCCAGAATGCGCAGCTTGTGACGGAAAACATTGCGAAGAAACATTTAACCCCGACCACGAGCAACGAACAGGAGAGCCCCACTGCGCAGCCGCTCCCGTCCCATGCTATGGAGCGCTAGAATGCAGTCGAGACTTCTAGACGTACTATCAAAACGGAACGCAAGACGCTACCTAGTAATGCAACTTACGACACCAGAATCAGTCGTCACGCTCACGATTCTAAAATACTTAAATAAAACCATACCTGACGAGACAGGCGTCGGTGGTTTTGGTGTTGCAAAGCAGCCTGCTCCGTGGTTCTTGCTTCGTACCTGCTGCTTCTTCTATCCCCATATCCCAATCGCGAAGGATCTACAGCATCCTGCGTCAAGGAGCTCTCTCCAGTGGTGCTCGTGTCGTCATCCGTGTAGCCCGAGTCATACGAAGAGGAGTACTATGAATTGCAAAAGTATCGTACTCGTATAAATGCATTACAAATTTTCTCAGCATGAGAAATAAAATTTGTAATGGGGATTTGCCTCAAGAAAAAGATTTGTAATGCAAGACTTGCATTTATACGAATACGATACTTTTGCACAGGATAAGTACTCGTCATCCTGCAGGTCGTCACTGGAGTCCTCGGTGGACGGGGAAAGCTTCTGCTGCTTTTGCGCCACCACGTCGGTCCTGTGCCTGCCAGGCGCCATATTTGTAGCACTGGTAGTTGTACCGGCGGAGCGAGGCTGCAGAGGAGGGCTCTGCACGACGGAGGACATGAGTGTGCTGACGCACCGTAACTAAGTGATCTTGTTATGAATGGTCTACACAGATGTTATTTTCGTCAAAAGGGCTCCGGCTGCGCCTTCGTTC
Organism: Amoebophrya sp. A120; assembly: GCA_905178155.1. Taxonomy (NCBI): domain Eukaryota; class Dinophyceae; order Syndiniales; family Amoebophryaceae; genus Amoebophrya; species Amoebophrya sp. A120. Next base: position 11,373,989 of record CAJINV010000001.1, read on the forward strand.
ATCTGCGTCTGCCGCAGCAGAAGCAAGAGAATGCAGCAGCTGGCATGACGCTCAAACACAAGAAAAAAACGCAAGAAAGCAGAACGAAGACGCGATCTATCAAAAAAAACCAGAACGGGGAGTGCTAGGCGTAGTTCGATCCAAAAAAGTTTAGTTTTGGTTACCGGATGAGGTGGGTTATTTCACTCAGGACACGTGATGAAATCGCTCTGCAACTGTAAGCGTATCGAGGGCGTTGATATCGAACACCAGTACGAGTTCGTGGCAACTCTGCGGAATAGAAACAATCAAAGCCAGCACGTAGTTTGTCGCTCCTTTATCTTTGCCAACATGCTTCGTATTAGCATCGCAAACAGAAGGTGAAACAACATCAAGGTCAAGAAGGCAGTCGTGACGCGGTGGTGGAAACAAACGGCAGGGCTAGCCAGACACAAGTCTACTCGCATGATCCTGCTGGAGAAATACAAGTACACAAAGTAGACGATAAAACTGACCGGGATAAGCAAGTGACGTGAGTGAGTCACAACGCCTAGCCCCAATATCTTTCTTTGTCCTGGTCGTAGCCGAGTTGCATGGATTACCACACATCAAAACTAGCTCATAAAATGGATGGATAGAATCTTCATCCGTCGGATGGCGCAAGTCCCCCCGTTCAAACTAAGAAAGTACAGTCGCACTGCATGCTACCGATGCAGGTAGCAGAAGTGGGGAACGTAGGACTAGAATGAAGAAGCAAAATTAGAAACGGTGAAACTGTAGCTCGAAAACAGAATAGAAGATGCATCATACAGCTGGATCTTTCTTGGGAGGATAGGGATAGCGCAAGACTCTTGCCCAATCATACATCCTAATGCTCTATTTGGCGAAGCGCTAGAATCAGAAACAGTTGTACCTCCGCACCGCTGAAAATCAGCAAAATTAGCTCTACGGTCGTGAAAATGTAGGATATGACAGAAACTAGAAGGCGCAACTGCAGTTGGCACAAAACAACCACAGACACACCAGCAAAATGAAAATGATATAGAAAAGCTCATTGGTAGTCTTCGACGGCATGACTGCACTTTAGTCGAAACATATCGAATAACATAGACATACATATGTAGCGACGGTGTGAATTGTAACGGCGATCGGGTTGATATTGATTCACTTAAGTTGATAGACAAAGCGAGTTCCTTCCTATCGGCATCGATATTGCTCACAAACCCTAGTTGGTGAAGAAAAACTAACCAAGAAAGTGGTGTAACTAATGGAATTTCAATTTTCTAGGAAATAGAAACGAGCTTTTTGTTTTTGTCACGAAATATTCTTTCATTCAGTAACGTCAGCATAACAAATATTCTCTAGTAAGATGTTGCGGAATCGAATTCCCGGGGGTAGGCTGCAAGGAATAGTCATTTTTTTCAATGTAGTTGCACACAAAAGCTTCGTTGACGATAGGTAGCGTACCATTGGCTTTGTGATTGTAGTAGAGAAATGCGCAACATTTTCTTTTCCTATTTGTGGAGGAGGAATGCTGGCATGGAGTTTGCTTCCAGAATTCGAATCAGATTCATCGTACTACAAAACTCACTTGTTCCTAATAGCAAGTGCCTTTTTCAACATTTTCATGAATTATGCAAAGAGAAGCTCCGAAGACTCACTCACTAGCGATCGGACGTTGCGTGATCTAGATTTAGACTCTATCTCGGGTTGTAGTATCAGTGCATTTTTCAACAACACCACGAATAAACTTTGACTAGCCACTGCCACTCCTACTACTCAGTCGTACCTGAGCATCATTAGGAGCATAGGTTTTGGGTGCCAGCATGTACCTCTTTTACGGGCCAACCAGCGGCGTGGTCTCATCCCTCGTCGCAGGTCCATTTCCGCTGAATGTAGCCGCTTTGAACACCGCGATAGCCGCACCAATCGTCATCAGCCCCAAGATCGTCATTTCTGTCACAAACAGAGCGTTTAGACAGGTGAACAGGTTCATTCCAACCGCGGCAATCCAGGCGGTGATGCAGAACATGCTAGCGCAAACTGCGCCGGGAATGCTGGGTGTACCTGATAGGGATACAGAGGCCCAAGTAGGATGGCGCACTTTAATAACACGTAGCTGCTCCAATAATTCGAAATAAACGATGAAAACCCATCAAACCAGGTGTGGGCGATGTGATTATGCGTCATGCTCATGCGACAAAACAACAACAGGAGGACGAATTTCATTCAATACGAACCCAATATAATCATGTAAGTAAAACACGAGCCAGTTGTCTAAGTACCTTGGCGAAAGGTTCGGCACGCCCAATCGTCAAACTCGTCAGTGAAGCAAACCTGTAGATGCATAGAAGAGAAATTCAAAATTGTTTTTCATCCTCTTTTTTTGTGCCTTCGCCGACTAGAATCAATATCAAGCAACGAGAAATTGAGATTGACGTAAAAACTACCTTCCTATACGAGAAAGATGTAGTACCAGACACGTGTCGGCAAACATTGCGGCACCCAAGAGGCCGGCCATCGTATACGCCGCAGTGGCATTTTCGCACTTAGCTCCCGCTCCTCCAGTGATGATAAGTGCCAGGCAAGCGATCACAGGAATGGCGCATCTCATCAGAACGTAATCGAGGTACTGAAACCAGGCGTGTTCTGGATCCCATGAATTTCCACGAGACACAAAGCGGAATGTGTATCTGCAGACGAGCGCGCACAGATCAAACACGATGGCAAGACCGGATGTCGCAGCCAACAGGAGGCTGGAAATAACGACGCGGCTCTGTTGTATTGAGGGAAGTCGTCAATAATTTTTTTCGCACGTTGGTTTTATACGTACGAATGCGTCATCATGTTTCCTCCATTTACGAAATGGAAATACCAAGAATGAATTAAAGAAAACATCCCTGAAAAAGAACTTTTCGCCACAATGAATTCATGCTTCCATAGCTGCTCGTAGTTAAGGTTTCCCTGCTTACCTGTGCACATGATGAACCGCTCACGTAGTAAAACGTAACTGAGGAAGCAACTGCGAAGGTGGCTTGAAACAACCCCAACCAGAATTCGACCGTACGCACAAAAAAGATTGCTGGAACCTGATGCGGAGCGCGGCGAAGGTGCGATTATTATTCCGGATTAATTTTAGTTCGACAAATTTATCTCAACGAAAGCATTTGTTTACGCTGCCCGAAAAGCAGCGCATCACGTTCACATGCTGCCCATACGCATACCCTTTGTAGAGAGGAGAACTCAGCCAGAAGCATCTTCAGGGTCATCTATATTTGTTTCATTACAAAAACGTACCACATGCTCCGAGTAATCGTCTTTTGCGGCTTCGTGGTACGCTTGCAGGTACCCCCGAATCCAGAACACGTTCACCAAGTCGAAAAGAACTCCAGGCAAGACGAGCCCGAGCGCGATGGCGATTTTCGACGAGCAGTCAGCTGCTTCGAGTCCGATGGTGCACAGGCTTCCCACTGCAAACAAATCCACCAACAACGTGAGAAAAGTAAGGAACACGCTGATGTGGTACAGGTACGTGGTGTAGGCGTAGGTCTGGTAAGAGTAAAACGTGACGCTTTGACGAGAAGTTTCGTACAGGCCCGCCGAGGTGTCGACAATGGAGGTGGCTCCACGCTTTATGGATTTCCCCGTGCTTTCCGCCAGGTTGCCAAGCGGGCCCAGAGTCATGGAATGCAGCTTGTCGCCCACCGCGGAGAGTTTCGTCCCCTCACCATCGCCGAAACCAAAGACCTTGAATGTTCGCACAACTTGCAAAGAAAAAGATGCGGCTTTCAGTGTGTAAGTGCTGCTTCACACATCGAAATGGACCTTTCACACATCGAAATGCACCGTGACAGATTAAAAACAATCTCGCTGGAAACCGGACCAGCATGGTCGAGTGCAGTTTTTTTCAGATTTTGATGAACCAAAAAAGCAAAGCCAAAGAGCGTCTAGTAGTACCCCCGTGGTATCGGGCATTCCGGGCATGGAATCGCGGACGGTTTGCACCCGGGTCGAGACGCCGGTCGATAGAGTGGATACGCCGTTTGATACTCCCTGCGTAACAGTCGAGACCGCAGTGGAAACACCATTCGAAACACTCGAGAACATTCCGCGGACACCTGCATATCGTTTTGAGATCATTGTTTTAGATCAGATAGATTGATTTGATGCTCGCTCGTTCAAAGTTCAACATTTGCGTGTCGTTTACAAAGCACAGAACGCGAATTAGAAACATCGAGTATCAAGTTACAAAAATGAAACGTATCTACTATCAACAGAAAGTAGGTCAAGTGCGCATACTGAATTTGAAGCCGCCATCCGGAGAGGAATCATCGGCTGCAAACTCGGTTGTTTCGGCGTCTGGGTCGGTCCCCTGGTTTGTTCCACCGTAGTTCGCAAACTGCTGCCCCGCTCCGCCGGCATGGTACTCGCTCTGCGACATTCCGGTGGGGCGACCCATTAATTCATCCGGATTAAACTGGGTGTTTGCACCGCGCGACGCAGCAGCACCGTAGCCGCGCAGCTGCCCGTCCTGGCCTTGCTGCGCGCTGTTCGTTTCCGGAGTACTGGCGTACCTGAGTAGCAGGTCGTTCGAATAAAAACATCGATATCATATCGTCGAGTTCGAGATTGGAAAACAAGTACAAGAATCTCTTTTCATATAGTCATCCCGTCATCACGATTATTTACAGCAATCACACAGGCTTTTTTAGGTCTGGAAAAAGAAAAACAAATGGCACTGTCACCGAAATCAAAAGAACCACTTTCAATGATAATACCCTTGCCCCCCGTACGAATCCGCCGGACCAGCACGGTTTCCGTACGCGCGGACCTGGTCGTAGTCTCCCTGGTTCAGATAATTACGTTCCTCAATGTCCGCCGCGTCAATCTGTTGGCCCTGTGTAATAGGACCAGTCCGGACCGCTCCCTGCATTCCGGGCGCATAGCCTGTTTGATCTTGAGCAAACCCTTTCTCCTTGCCGCCGCCTTTATTCTTATCCTTTCCTCTTCCCATCTTTTGTTCTATTTCTTTTTCTTTTTGTAAACACAAACTTTCCTTCCGCTTCCCCCGAGCTAGTAACTTATTTTTCTATCGCTGAAGTTCTTAATCGAGGGTGGAAATCGAAATCAACGCGCTCCGGGAGCCGTTGCCCTTGATCAACACCTTCTACTGATGGGTTTACGAAATTAATATCTTCACTTGGTGTTTTGCTCCTTTATTTGTAACTTGCTACCATTTTGTCCTCTCATTGAAGACAAATATCATAAAAGCGAGTCATCGATTTTGTGTCCTACCGCCGGGGGACGAGGATTCGAGTCCACACTCTCAAAGATGCTGAAGGATAAACATTCAACCTGACGGCTCGTGATGAGTTACATGGTCTGACGGTTTCGTGACGTTTTGAAAAAAGAAAAGCGAAATTTTTACTGTGGCTCGGCACTACGATAGCTTCGGGCGATAGGCGGCAAAGCCATGCCGCGAAACACACCGCGAAGCACCATTGGTCCTACCCCAGGACAGTGTCTGCCTGGGGAGCGTGCACGCATGTCGCCACACGCGTTGAAAATTGTGTGGGCCCCCATAACACAAAAAGACGAAAGAGCAAACCCCAAATGCCCAACGACTGGCATCCCACCAGCCAACGCAGGGGCGCGCAACGGCTGGACGTTGGCCATATTCTGGGTTGCCGCCTGACGTTTCCCATGGGCGCCTTTGGTGGTAAGTAGCTAGGTAGGCCCTCAGGTAGCCCAAGAATGAAATGACGCAATTTGACGGAATGGTGACAAAACCGTCACAAGTTGGAAGGCGGTTCCAATTTGGTTAGTGACAGTTTTTCTTCCC
>CAJINV010000001.1:11381570-11576752 GCA_905178155.1 Amoebophrya sp. A120
GGGACACGAAAAAAACCAAGAATAATCGTGATTCCCAACTTTTCGGTCGTTCGAAGTTGATGTAGTTGGCGACGAGGCGACCATGCTTGGTCGAACAACAGCGCCAAGAATTGGCAGCAATAAGGGCCCCGATCGGGCGTGGGGCGGGTTTTTTTTCTGGGCCTCGCCCGGATGTGGCTCCGGCCTTTGGGCGGGCCCCAGACATCGCGCCGGGCTTGCCTGTCGACCACGGCAGGAAGGCTAGTGGCAAATCAACGCGCGCATTTTCCCCGTTGTTTGCCGTTCTTTGGCTCCTTGCTTGCGGCGCTAAGCTTTTCCGCGCTGTGCGGAATTGCTCGCGCACACAAAAAGGGCGGGGAGATGTGAAGAACGCTACTTGCCCCGACATGCGCCCTCCCAATATTTGGGCGAACAACCCGGCAACCTAAGACAATGCCCAGAGCAGTTTTTCAATTTGGGCGCACCGCGCCGAGCGGAAAAATGGCCGGCCCACGCTGCCCGCGGACTCGTCTGGCTACTTGCCGCCTGGCAGCCGTGCCCCGGCCGGCGGGGCCAGAGCGCTGCAGGCTCCGGGCCCTAACTTCCTCCGGCCTCTTCTGGTCTTTCTTGCGCAACAACCACTCCGCCTCGTCATTGGATGGGGGCGTGGTCGCGTGGCCTGGCGCCGTGTTTTTTCCCGGCCTTCCTGTTGAACGTCGGCCACCCCAAGTCAGGGGGGCGCACCCGCCTGGGTGAGCACTGGTTGCAGCCACCCGGCCCCAAAGAACAGGCGCGCCACCTTTGTTCATCTTCCCCTCTTGCTCCCGATGTTCCGAGGGGAATGAAATATCCTGCGCCCGCCCAACTACAATTACATCGCACCGTGGCGCGCTCTTTGCCGCGTGCAAAATTTCAAATCGGCAACAGAAAAAAGCCCGCCGAATGCGTAAAAGCCAGGGGCCGCGATGGTTCTTCAGGCGGTCGCGAGCGGGCCCCGCGGCAGCAGCGGCGCTGCGAATATGCGCAACGCCGAGCAAAAATCCCGCGAAACCTCACACCCGACTCAAGGTCCCAAGAGATGGCCGACCCAAGAATCTTGGTTTTTTCCCGGTTTTTTTTTCCGCATCTGGCCAATTCTTGGCCAAAAAGGGCCCTTTTGGCCAAGAAATCCGCTTTTTGGCCAAGAATTGGCCAAAAGGGAGAAAAAAATCCGGGAAAAAACCAAGATTCTTGGTTCGGTCATTTGTTTGGGAGGAAGGATTTTTGCTCATTGCTTGGCAATTTGCGAAGGAAAATGCCGCGCGGTGGGCCGCTTCCGAAGCGCTTCGTGACCGCCACACCCATAGACGAAACGCGCCCGCGGGGGTCAGCAATCGTCGCAGAGGTTGGGGCGCGCGGGAGCCTCCAGGACAAAGCCGCGCAGGCAATAACACACGCCCACACCGCAAAACGGCTGCGCCTGCTGCGACGTGAATGCCAGCGCCCAGGCCCTGAAGGGTGCAATGTAAGGCGCACCCGCTTCGGCGCCGCCATTCTTTCTACAGTCAGGGCCCGGGCCGGCGTGCGCTGGGTTGGCTGCTATGGCGCCGCGCTTTTTCCTGTTTTCGGTTTGCTTCTTTGGCAGCCAAGGGAGGTTTCCCCCCGGATGTCAGTCAAGCAGCAAGGTGAGCATATTTGAAAGCAGCCACCCAGGCTGCGGGGTTTTGGTTTGTTTTTCCGAAGCCAATTTTCCCGAGGGGCAACGGCCGGGCCCATGCAAGGCCATTCGTAGCCCGCAGGAGCGCCGCCGCTTATTAAGTTCTCCGTGTCCCGCCTCCTGGCGTTTTCCATGTATGCCAAGAAGTTCGCAGCAAATACTAGCGGCGCGTCTCGTTGATTGTGTGCGCCAGCAGGCGCAGGGCGCACCCTTGGCTCTTCCTGGCGTCCCTTGCCCCCCCCCCACAGGATTCGAGTCCACACTCTCAAAGATGCTGAAGGATAAACATTCAACCTGACGGCTCGTGATGAGTTACATGGTCTGACGGTTTCGTGACGTTTTGAAAAAAGAAAAGCGAAAATTTTACTGTGGCTCGGCACTACGATAGCTTCGGGCGATAGGCGGCAAAGCCATGCCGCGAAACACACCGCGAAGCACCATTGGTCCTACCCCAGGACAGTGTCTGCCTGGGGAGCGTGCACGCATGTCGCCACACGCGTTGAAAATTGTGTGGGCCCCCATAACACAAAAAGACGAAAGAGCAAACCCCAAATGCCCAACGACTGGCATCCCACCAGCCAACGCAGGGGCGCGCAACGGCTGGACGTTGGCCATATTCTGGGTTGCCGCCTGACGTTTCCCATGGGCGCCTTTGGTGGTAAGTAGCTAGGTAGGCCCTCAGGTAGCCCAAGAATGAAATGACGCAATTTGACGGAATGGTGACAAAACCGTCACAAGTTGGAAGGCGGTTCCAATTTGGTTAGTGACAGTTTTTCTTCCCCGATGGTATGCTCCGTTTTAGCGGAATTTCTGACGAAACCGTCACAAACCGTCAAACAACCGTCACAAACCGTCGCCAGAACGTCAAATATCCTTCCCACAAACCGTCACTCATCTGTCACGAGACTACCAACCAACCAGCAAGGAGACACCACGGGTCCGTCAACCTGCGCGCCGAGCAAGATTGTGCACATGCTGTGCCCCCACTAAGCCGAAAGGAGAAGCGAAGCTTGCCGACCCCGCCTAAAGGGGAGGACGCCAAAACCCGCAACAAGGCAGGACACACACCCAGAATCAAAACCGCTGCGGCTTGACCCTAGGATGAGCGCACCCACGGCCCATATTTGGAACGAACCCGTTACACATCCACACACACCACAAAAACATGTGGGGACGAGGATTCGAGTCCACACTCTCAAAGATGCTGAAGTCAAGAGGTCTGAATTTCCAAGATGAGTTAACTGAATTAAATGAGTAAATTTTTTTTGCAATCGCCGGCCTTCCGGGTCGTTGGTGATTCTGTCTGGCCGAACGGTACCGCTTGCGGCCGCAGTCCTTCGCTATCGCTGGCGGCCTGCCCGGTTTCCACAAACGGGCGCGGGGACTGCGTAGTGGCTGCCGGAACTGCTAATGCCGTCGCGAAGGCCGGTTCCGTTTGAATGAGACTTCGTCTCCCGTCGCGCACCAAATGACCGCAGAGACGAAGGCGGCCCGACACTCTCCTGCACCGTGGACCCATAACGCCAGCCTGGCTTCGTCGACGGCTGCTCGTCCAGGTCGACACAAGTTTCGGACCCTCCAATGCTGTCCTAAAGTTCACATACGTCCACAAGCTTTCCTCCACGACCTAGCTAAAGCACCTAAAAAACAACCGAAGTCGGGGTCTCTCCTTCAGATAAAGGTAGCGCCCGGAACATCCAAAGTAGTAAAGAGGTCATTGCTAGCTCTGCGGAATTGATTGGCGATCTTGTTTGTCACGAGTTTGTCGCTGCCTAGTCGAAGAGACCGGCGACCTTGCTTTCAAAAAGATCTTTGTTCTTGCCGCCCTTTTTGAACACCGCAGTACTGCCACTGCTGGAAGAAGATGCATTTCCGCCGGCGTTTTTCTTCGACTTCTGCAGGTCCTTCATCTTCGCTGCCACCACCGCGACGTCCGCATTGGTGATCTTCTTGACCCGCTTTGCACCGCCCTTCTTGTTGGTGTCCGGCTCATCATCTTCGTCCACAATAACGGCGTCGTCCTTCTTCTTCGTCGCATTGTTTCTCTTGCGCTTGTTATTTTGCTCCCGATTGGCCTGCTCCTTGATGATCCCGATATCATTGGCCAGGGCTACCAGCTTGCCCGCTTCAATGTTGGTGAGAAACTTGCTGCAGTTGTTGCGCAGGTTGTCGGCCTGCTCGGTGATCAGCATCAGCTGCGGGCTCTTAAGGGTCTTGAGTTTGTCCTTGTTCTTCTGGTGATTCAGCAGCGCGTTCTTGTGCGTAAGCGCGCAGGAGATTTTCGAGTCGCCCAGGTGGTAGTTGAAGGAGTCCTTGTAGACCGCATCGATCTCCATCAGTGGGGCCTTCGCCACCCTCGCCTGCGCCTTCTCGTCGTCCAGGGTCAGATCGATGTATTTGATCGCGCGGGACGCTCTGACCTCGTCAATCGAGCCCGCCTTCGAAAACTCCAGGGCGAGGAGCAAGTCCTCGGCCACACGTTGCGACCTGTTTATCGTTTTTTGGGACGAGGATTCGAGTCCACACTCTCAAAGATGCTGAAGGATAAACACGAAGTGCAACCATATGAACGGACAAAATGCAAAACGGGACACGAAAAAAACCAAGAATAATCGTGATTCCCAACTTTTCGGTCGTTCGAAGTTGATGTAGTTGGCGACGAGGCGACCATGCTTGGTCGAACAACAGCGCCAAGAATTGGCAGCAATAAGGGCCCCGATCGGGCGTGGGGCGGGTTTTTTTTCTGGGCCTTCATGCGGAAAACGCCCGGGCGGTTTGCCTTTCTAAAAGACTTCTAATTTTTCCGGTTTTGAAAAAAAAAGCCCAACCCATTTGCCCCATCCGCGGATCGGGTGGGAATCAAATCAAAAAAAGGCGCCCACACTACCCAGGAAGAAAGAGGAGGAGAGAGAGCCGCCGGCCCGGCGACGCAGACAACCCGATGGCAGGAGACTTACGATGAGGCGACGGGGTGCAACAAGAAATCAAGACAACCACTCCCAAACCAGAAACCCGCCAGGACGATCGCAACACGCCCTTCCAACGCGGCGATCACAACAACCTTCGAAAGCCCGACCTTTAGTTCCGACGTCTAAAGCCCTTCTCTCATTTCCGCCTCTAATTCCCGCCTCTAAAACTGGCCTCTAAAGTCGGCCTCTAAAACCGGTCTCTAAAGCCGGCCTCTAAAGCCGGTCTCTAAAACCGGTCTCTAAAACCGGTCTCTAAAGCCGGTCTCTAAAGCCGGTCTCTAAAACCGGCTTCTAAAACAGCCTCTAAAAAGGCTTCTAAAATATCCTCTAACTTCGTCCTCTAAAAATCCTCTAATTCTTCCGCCGGCATGGCAGTTTTCGGACTTCTAAAAATCCTCTAAAACTGCCATACAGGCGAAATCACACACAAAGTCGCGATTTTGTGATTTTAGAAGACGAAATAGAAGAACTCGGGACGCCAAAACCGGAAGCGGAACCGGAAGATTCCGGCTCCGCTTCACGCGAACATCCAGTGCCGGACATCCCGAAATGTTTGCTTCGGACCTGCAGGAGATGACGTTCGTGTTCGAAACCACGAACATCATCTCCCGGCCCTCGACAAACGATCTACTTCTTCGAGCCAGCGGTGCATGTGCGGGGATGCGAAGAGGCGCAGACCGCTTCGCATCTCCAGAGAAGACGGGCAAGCCCCTCGCCTACCACCCACATTGTGCGCCACCCTCCAATGTACATCTACACCCACCAACGACCACCCTGGTAGCCCAAAATTGCGCGGAACCACTTTACCCAAAAAACAGCCCTAATTTTTAAATTTTAAAAGTGCACGGGACGAGGATTCGCGTCCACACTCTCAAAGATGCTGAAGGATAAACACGAAGTGCAACCAACATATGTGAAATATTTTTTCAACACGAATCACATCACACGAAATCAAGCGAACGACAAGCCTCTGCAGTTCCTTTGGATAAATTCGCCTATTTGGTAGTTTTGTTTACTCTCTCGCAATCATTCTTCAACTCCAAGCTAAACTCGAACAAAAGACAAAGACGGCTCTCGGTGTAACTCGCTTCGAATAGACACAGCATATCAGGCTGCGCCTGTGCTCTGGATAGTGTAAAATGAACGAAGATATGGTATCCAAATCAGGAGCTATGCTACAACGATACACAGCGAATCGCAAAAATTAAAATCAAAAAGACCGACATAAATGAACAACGGGAGAGACTCTCACTATATTGAGGCTCTGGTTCTGCAAGAACGTTTTTGTTTTTTCTCGGGGGCAGCTCGTTCTTTCACAAGAAAGTGCAATTTTCATATTCTCCAATGCTGTAAGATTCTACCTCACCACCTTGTCGAAAAACTGCACATTTCCGTCGTCTCCAGTCGCGACGAGCGTTCCACAGCTGGCCACCACGACTGCGCGAATGGCGTTCTCGCAGATTTTCTGCTGGCTGCGCATTTCCCCACTCACAGCGTCGACGAAGGTAAGGAAGCCGTGGCCGTCGCCTAGCACCAGGGTGTTCGCAACCAGGTTCGCGGTGTAGACAAAGTCACCCGAAACAGGGCCTAGCTCAAAGAAACTCGATCCCGCAGTAACATCCGTCCACTTCACGACACCGTCCGCGCCCACCGTGAGAATGTTGCGCTCGCCGTGGACCAGGATGTTGTTCACAGCTCCCGTGTGGAGCGCGAAATTGTGGGCGCATCTCGCCTGCCGCGGATCCCATGCCCGCACGTGTCCATCCTGCGCGCCGGTGAGGAATAGAGTTGATGTTGGTGTAGCTGGCATTGCAGCAGACTGCGGCTGTGAGGATTCTTCTTCTGGGCGAGGAGGACTACACGCCATGTCTTGCAGCGCAGTGATGTGCCCCTTGTGGCCAGTGAGCGTCTGAATGCAGGTTCCGGTGGTGGATGATCGCGCTCGCCCGAGGTCCCACAGCTTGCAAACCCCAGACCGATCGCCGGAAAGTATGAAGCTGCTGTCCTGCGCAGAGGAAGTAGTGGATCCACCTCGTGATGACCACAGAAAGTCCAGCACTGGCGCGGAGTGCCCTGCCAGTGTGCAGGCTTCCCGCTTGGTTTTCAGATCCCACACCCGCAGTGTCTTGTCGTACGACGCGCTCACGGCGAGCGTTCCTTTGGCCAGGATTTTTGAGATGGACCCCCGATGCCCAGCAAGCTCCTTGCAGGCGATTCGAGCGGCGGCGCTGCTTCTGCCTCCACGGCCGCGCGCAAGTGCAGCAGTTGAGCTACTTGACGATCCGCCGCCTCCGCCACTCCAAACACAGATCTTACTGTCCGCGCCACCGGATATGACCGTTGACTCGTCGGCTTCGGCGTAGCAACAGGCAGTCACCCAGTCCTTGTGGCCGAGCGTCTCCGAAGATGGAGCAGAAAACAACCGCGATACAGTGCCACTACTCACTTCCAATTCTTTTACCAAATGGTCGCAGCCTCCCACGAGAACGTGCGTGGCGGCACGGTTTTTGGCCATGCACAGAATGTTCCTGTCACTCACATCTATCCATCGCCCGGCGGCCCAGTGTTCGCGTTCCTGACCGTGTTTGACCGACGTCCAAGAACTGGAATTAGAAGCGATTTCGAAGTGACGCAGTTCCTGCAACGGTGAACCACCAGAAACAGGAACTTCTTCGGTTTTCATATTGGCAGAACACATTTCTTCGTTGCTACCGTTTCTGACATGTTGTTCAACCTGCACATTCTCGAGCGGCCGCTGCGACGACATCTTCGCAGTTTGTACGTGCAAATATGGATCAGCCTCCGTTCCAGATACACCATCGTCCCTCAGATGTTCTTCGAACTCCCGCATGTATGCGTCGTTTCGCAAGTGCGATGTTGCTGCAGATGTCAACTGCACCGCCGGCCCGCTCTTTTGCACCGGACCTTCCGGCTTTTTCTTTTGCGCCAGTTTCGACCGCAGGCCCGCAGAGAGAGGCGCCGCTACTCCGAGGACGCGAGCTCCTCCACCCCCTGCGGTCGGAGCGCCCGATGCCCGGGTCTCCTGTGTGCTTCGTTGTTGCTTTTTCACTGAGGCTGGAACACCGAATTTCTGATCGCCCTTTATGTGTAACAGGTTAAGTTCCGATGGAGTGGAAGCGGGTTTCCTGCTGTCGTCCGTTGGAGCTGATGGCAGTAGTGGCACCCTTGAACCTCCAAAAGGTTTAGCACCTAGCCGCCTTAGAATCTGTTGTCCATTGGGGCCCTCGAGCGGCAAAAAGATGTCCGAAGACATTTGGTCGGCCAGACAGACCCATTCCCGCCCGTCGGAAGTGATTAGGCTCCCCGTGATGGTCTCGCCTTTCTTGGCCTTGCCAAGCAACTTATCATCCCAATCTGCTGAGCCGCGATGCTGCACTGGCAACAGCACCTCGAATCGCTCAACTTGTTCACACGGCATATTTCGTACTGTATTGAAACAACAACTCCTTGAGATTGTCAGACATTTACAAACGAAACAGATCTAAATAAATCGTGCAAAATCACATCCCTGTACCTTGTTCACGAGCTCCTTTAGGGGCTGAAACGGTTCTCAAGGTTCACTCAGAGAAAGAAAAACCTAAATTCGATCTTGGGAAGAATGGGAACTGACAAATCCAATTGAGCTGCCCACTGTACATAAATTTCCTTATTTCAAAAGGTCGGATTTTCCGTCTCAATCGCTCCTTGTCGATACGAAGGCTTCCGTGTAAGGCGCAGTTTCGTTTGTTCGCTCAGAAAACGAAGAAGTTTGTTGGATGCCAAATTCGCGAAGTTGACCCATGCTCGCTACCAGGCCATCTCAACAGGCCGAACTCCGCTTTCAATGAATGTAATGAGCTTATGAAAGCAGGAGATACAGATAGAGTCTCTGCTTTCTCCTTTTCCCAATCCATAGACCGGGAATCTGACTTTACCAAAACATAGAACTACATGGTCGTATGCAATTCTAAGGAGGCACGCATCATCTTGCACGGCAACATCATCGCTTCAGATATAACCGGTGCGCTCTCTCCGGCCAAAATTCAAATGACGCCAGAAGAACAGTCAGTCGTCACATGTTACAGTTGATTTGCGATTACATATTAAGAAGTTGATTTGCGATTACATATACATACTGAATTTGCCGATAAAAAAAAACAACATTGAGCCAAACTGACGTAAAAAACTAAACCATGAAACCTGACGTAAAAAACAAAACTTTGCTGCTTCTTCTTGAAACGCCACGTAATCAAGACCTGAGAGACGAAAAAGATTACAACTTAGGTGGGTTCCCTACTACGAAAATCAAAATGCATTTAAAGTAATACACCGAATTTGACGTCTAAATTGTACATGAAGCGATAGAAATCAATCGCTGCTGGGCGACGATGCCTTTGCGAAGATGAATCGCATGTCCTCTCGCACAGAGCGCAATGCCGCTTCTGCGCTTTACTTCTAAAACCCTGTTTAGTTTTGCGGTGTGATGTACGCCGACTCCAGGTCCTTCACCGTCTTCTTCATTTCTTTCAGAGAGGCGACCTCGTCGGTTGCGCTCTTGATCTTGCTGTGGAAGACACCGCTGCCGTCGGTGTCCGAAGTTGCCGCGTACTCGCCACCGGAGCCAACACGAGCAGGTCCATCGTACAGGTCGCTCCTTCCCACATACTCCGCGCAATGTTGTCCCGGTGCGGGCAACTTGTTTCCGGGAGCGGGCCCCCACCAGGCGCTTTCGCCGGCCAGGCCTTCGTTGATTTTCTCCATGTAGCGGTTCTGGCTGTTCAAGTCCTTGGTGGCCTCAGCGAGGTCCGTCTGCGCCTTCGCCAACGCGGCTTCAGCGTCGGCAATTTCGTCCTTCGCCGTGGCGATTTGCTCTTGGAAGGATTCGATGTCCTCGGCGGCCTTGTCCTGCAGTTCCTTGACGTTCTTCATCATGGACTCGTCCACCTCGGTGACGATGGAAATGACCTTCTCGTTGCCAGCTTCAATCGCCCCCGTTGCGTAGCTGGACCCGGCCGACTCCGCTGGCCCCTCGACCTTGGTGGGTTCGAACGACTTCAGGAATTCGATGGCCTTCAGGAACAGCGAATGTGCGGCGGACGCCTCTGCGGTCTCCTTCTCCGAGTTCGCGCGCGTGTCCCGGATGTCCTGCGTCAGCTCCGCAATGGCCTTGCTCCGCGAGGCAATGGTGTCGTTGGACTCCTCGATGGTCTTTTTGGAAGCGTCAATGGACTCCTCCAGGTCAGCAATCTGGGCCAGGCGCTTCGTCTTCTCTTCCTTCAGCGTATGCTCGTTCACGGCGTGCATCTTCAGCGCGGCCTCGCAATCCACGAAGTGCTGCTTGGCCTCGGCGATCTCATCGTTCAAAGAGGAAAGCATGTCATCGATCGCGTTGTAGACGGCAGACCACCCATTCTTATGCACTCTTAAGCTGCGGCGTTCTCAACTTTTAAATTGTGGCTGCGAACCCGATGCAGCTGGTTCTCAGGATTTGGAACCGATCTGGGTATCACTAAAACCTTTGCTTCTCACTTTAAAATGAAGAGATCCTCGTCGTGTGCTGCACGGTAAGCACCTAGTATGCACTGCTGCATTAAAACCCCATAGTCGATCCCTAAAAACGCCAGTTTTTACTTGAATTATTTCAGCTAGTTTTTTGAAAATAATCGTGAAGGGAAAACAAACACTAGCCTGTCTCACGCGTATTCTAAAAGTTGAGATTGCGACAGCTGAGGAGGCCATATTACGAGCCTGCTTCTCTTTGGGCGACTGCAACACTTCCGACGCGGCCAGAGTTTCCAGTTTGCAGGAAGTCGGGAAACTCCATGTGCTCCTCGGATTTAGCTGCGGTTTTCATCGCTTCGGGGCTGGACAGCAGCGTGATGGCGCCCGAAATGCTCTCCTCTTGCGCACTCGCTGCCGCGGAGGTTTCCGTGTGGAATCGCGTGTGGTCCGCCAGGATTGTGGTTTGCTCCTTCAGCTGGGCCTCCATGGCTTTAAGGTTGCCCTCCTCGGTCTTCTTGAAGGCCGCTGTCGCGGTATCCAAGAAAAAAACTGTGTAAGTGTAACTTTGTGTTGCAGAAAATGCAAAACTGTTACACTCGTCATGCTGGACATGCATCAGAGGCTATTTTCGTACGTGTTTTCAAGTACTAGCTACGCGTGACAGGTTTTCTGCGTCATGCAGAGCAAACTTGTGATGCTATTCTTCCAAGGGACTTACACTTACACAGTTTTTTTCTTGCATACGTGTCAATCACGCCCGAGTTGTCGGCGATGGTCTCCTTGTGGTCTGCGGAGAGCTCCGAGTCGGCCTTAATTTGCGCCTCCGTTCGCTCCTTGTACGCCGTGAAGTACGCGAGCGCTTCCTTTTCCTTAGCCGTCATAGTCGCCATGTCCGCCTCAAACGTCTATAACAAGCTCAGAAACTAAATTCGAAAAAGTTGCCTGCGTGTGTTTGGAACGCATTTTTGGTTTCTCTTCTACTTGATTGTGATTTTCAGGAAAATCACCGCCACAACGACCAACAATCAACCTACAAGGAATGTTGATATTGAAGCGAATTGCGTACGACTTTTTCTGAGATTTAGATTTGCAACCTTTAACGAAATTCAGGCACGGTGCCTCAACTACCTAAAAAGCTGACGTCTTTTAAATTTAAGTGCTGAGCTTGTCATAAAGTCGTCTTCAAGTTTGTCAGAATCCCGATGATTTGACCGCTGGTTCGTGTTCCCGTCTGGATCATCGAAACTGTCTGCGACAGTGCGTTTCGGGAGCTTCCGCGCATTTTCTCGACCGCCGTCGAAAGGTGCTTCAGCGCGACGCTCCGCGGCACCGCTGAAGTCTGGATCAGCGCTGTGCCTTCCGACAAGATTTTCAGTGCTGCGGTCATTTGCGAGACACCCTCTGTCATGTCGGCCATGTCGGTGTCGTATTTATCCTTCTCCTCTTTGCGCAAAGCCGTCGCATCCTTCAGCTCCGCGGTGTTCTTTGCCACGGCCTCATCGAGTTCGGCGCTCTTCACTGAAAGCTTTTCGTTTTCCGCCCGGAGCTCCTCCAGCTTCGCTTTCGCCTTCTCGATGTTCTCCTCATGCTTCGGGATGTTCTCCTTTGCCTCGTCGATGAGCTCATTGCACACACAGCTGACTTTGGTGTATTCGTCGTCGTTTGCTTTCTTCTGCGCTGCCACGTCGGTCAGTGCTTTTTGCAGCGCATCCACAACCTGTTTAAACACGCCTCCCGTCTTACTCCGACTGCTCAACTTGTTGCGAACCCCTTGCGAGGTCTTTGCGAGGAGACAGTCGCCAGTAGTGGCGGAGAGCAACAACACTCCGCTGAGGAGTGGAGACCGCATTTTTCGCATCAGACCTCGCAACTAGTGAAGACTAAACAACGAAGAACCGCGCCTCTGACAATGACAAAGTACGTTTTAGATTATCTTCAACATGATGATCTGCTGCACCACCGTCGTGCATTTGAGATCGTGTGGATCGTGATCGAACTTGGACCTAAAGACAATCAATGGTGTGTATCAAAATCGAAAATTGAAAACACACGAACACGCATAGTTCGCAAAGGACCCAACAACGAAAAATAAATCACTGCAAGTGCAATCTTGGCTCTTTTTTTTTCACTTTCAGGCAGAGCCATATTAAGCTCGCACCCCGGTCTACGTAAATTTAAAACGCGCAAAAGTTCTTGATTGCGCGCCCAATCATCGCACTGTTTTCCTTGTCAAATACAGACTCGATCCTTGTCTTTCCAGCCTCCGAATTAGTTTTTCGGAGGTTGGGTTCTAAAAAATGCGCGCGCGCACCTTCACGCCATTGACTTTTAGTTTTGCAGTGATACGGATTGATACTTGTTCATAAAACTTTTGTCCCTGTTCGTTATGTTTATTGTGTCATGCTATGTACAAGAAACTCCCTGCCGATTTTTCCCTTATGCAAGCAGTCTTCCCGATGCAACTTTTATTTTCAAAGAAAACCCATTCCCGACCGGAACGAACTGCTCCTATCAAAGTCACCCACCTGACGAAAAACGAGGTCCTACATGGGTAGCAGGTCGTCGCCGAGGTCGTCGTCACCCCAATCATCATCCATGTCATCCTCACGCGGCCCGCCGGTTTGCAGTTTGCGTTTACTTCTTTTGTCGCTGGCGATTTGAACATCGTCTACCTCAAATAGCGAGCCCCCGGCGCCTGCGAAGACATTTTAAATTTTGTAGTATGGTTATGCTATGGATTTTTTTTTGCGACTCCAGCTTTCTAAAACGTGTCGCGCCTCAGAGAAAAAAGGCCGCGGTGCACCGCTCCTGTTGATACTAGGAAAACAAAAGAACTGAAAAACAGTCGGACAAAAAAGAGCATGTTTTGAAAGGATTTTTTTTGATTTAGATTGCTAGCAGAGCCGCGCTTTGCTCCGAGATTGCGGGAGACGTTCGTGAGGACCGCCAGCACGGTTCCGCTATAGGTTTAGGCAATGGCACTTTTTAAATTTTGGGATGCGTTTTCACTCGCGTTGCACAAAAAGGGCGACAGTCCACATCCACTTGTGTAAAAATTTAGAAAAGTACTCGGTGCCGCCGCCCGGCCGGCCTCTGCGGTTCCCCCAGATGCGGGTCTTCCGAATCCGCCGGTTACGGTGTCGTTGAAGGAATCATCCCCGACTGGGCGTCCCTGCCCAGGTGAACTCTGCTCTTGTTCCATGAAGCTCTGGTCCGCCTCGAATTTCTCCAGTTTCCGGAGGTGATTCTGGTACTTCTCCCACGGCTGTTTCATCTCCTTGCAAATCGTGATTAAGTACCGCAAACATTCCTTGTCGTTCGGATGCGTTCGGTGGATGTCCTCATAAAGCTTGAGAGCTGGGTGGTAAGAACCCATACGCCGATAGCAGCTTGCGACCTGATTATTTTTTGAAACTGGAACTCCCACTGCACGAGGATGAAAAGCTCAAGAAAAGAAGACCACAAAAAGGACGCTGCAATCTTTAAATTTGATTTTTGCGAAGGGTGGTGGTCTCTGTTGAAAAGGAAAACACATAATTTTTTCTGTACCATAAGAAGCCACTTGACTTCGTTCGGCTGGATTTGGCTCGCACGGGAAAAGTACTGTATCGCCAGCTCGTACAGTTCCTGTTTCACGTAGTAGATGCCAAGCCACGTTATGACCGTCATATCCGAAGGCAAATATCGGTAGGACTCTATTACAATGAAAAATGCCCCCTCCCCATATCAAAGCGGAAATCTGTGATGCAGATTTGTGGTCACGAATCAGCTTGCGATGCTAGAAGGCAAAAGATGCGGACTGTAGTGCTGTCTAGCGTGGGAAAGCCTTGCAGGTCTAGGATGACAGGAGGCAACGAACTGGAAGTGGGAAACAGCATGACAGATTACCTGCAATTTAGGCCGCAGCTTCGTCTCCTGGCCTTCTAGCAATACAAGGTGATTTGTGTACTCAAATACAGCATCACAAATTCGCGCATCTTCCGTTTCCGATATGGGGTGGGGGCTTTTTTCACTTTGATAGACTCCAGATTGTAGTGGAACGCTTGCGTTTCGTCGTCCATTTTGTTGTATCAAATGCAAAAATATCTGGGTCTGGAAGAGCAAGAGTCGCGCTGTTTTTGCATGACACAGAAGGTCTGGCATGGAAGCTCTAGCATCACAGGTTTCGCGAAGCGCTCGCAAACGCAATGCCGAATCCGCATCACAAATCCCTGACTTTGGTGACAGAAAGTGGGCAACTTTTGCTGCCTATGCATGAGAGATTTTTCCGTGTTCTGAAATGCGCATTACAAGTTCGTATTCTTCCAGACCCAGACATTTTTGCATTTGATATGTTGAAGAGAGACGCCAGCCGAGCGAGCACCCCTGGGTCGCTGGGTCGGCCTTTCTGCGACGTGACAATGAGCGACAGCCACTCGTGTGCCTTGCCGAGATTTCCAAGCCTCTCATGAATGTCACCGAGCTGCCACATTACCTGCGGATTATTTGAGGCAAAGACTATCGGATGACAGTTTTGGGACACAACTCGTATTTTTTTCCCGGTCCTGGGGTCCGCAAAATCAAGAAGCGCAGTGACTCATAGCAACTTCGCGGTTATCTTATTGCTAAAAAGCGACACAAAAAGCAGGAGAAGATGTGAATCGTCAGCACTACCTCGATGTTGTTGTGCGTTATGGAGTGCAGCTTGTCAAAGGCAAGCAAGGCCTCCTGCAGCTTTGCCATGTGCGAGTTTACCAAACCCAGATTGTAGATTGCTTCCAGACAGTCGGCAGACACGCCGATGGCTTCGAGGTACACTTCTTTTGCCCGCTCCAGTTCCCCAGCGACGAAAAGGCAATTGCCCTTGTTGACCAAGGCACGACTGTTGTACCGGTCCGCCTTCACCGCGATGTCGGCGTACCGTTCTGCGCTCCCGTAGTCGCCCTCGAGAAAGTACAGGAAACTGAGATTGGTACTGGCTCGCGCCATCAGGGCAGGCTCCTTCTTCTCGAAGTGCCGCAGCGTGGAGATGGCTTTATCGAAGTCTTTCCTCTTCAGATAATGCGTCGCCTTGGCTATCTCCATCTCGCTGGCGATACCTGGTAGGTGCGATATTGGATTTTTCATTTGCTCCGACGGTCGATAGAAGCGGTTGTTCCAATGTGGAGTCAGGGTAAAGACTTTTTCTCACACACAGTGGTGCTATTCTGCAGCTGCACACGCACTACACAGCGACCCCGAGCTGAAGATAAGTAAGAAGGCAGCATAAGAATTCACCCCGCATATCGTTCCTTACCTGGAAACCCGTGCGAATTCAGTGCATCTACGATCCAGTTGAACCCCTCCACCACCTCCTGTGGGTCTATCTGCGGGCCTATGAGCGTTGCGGCGTTTACTATGTACCGCTGGGCCTCGCGCTGTCTGATGTGTATTTAGTATTGATTGTGTTCGGATAATTTTTTCTTTTTGCTTTTGGTTGATTAAGTGTGCTTTCATCCGAAACATCGCCCCCGTCATCTTCCTCAAGGTCGATCGTAGGAGAATACTGCCATTAGCATTTTCAGAGTGAAGGAGAAGGACCGAGAGGAGAGAAAGAATCTTTACCTTTTCTTGATATCCTCTCGTAGTGCGTCATCCTCCGGTATGACATTTCCGTGGTCGAGCGATTCTTCTTCCTCCGGGTCATCTAGCCCGACCTGCTGTATTTGCAACAGCTTCAAAAACCCCTGCTTCATTTTCTCCTTGTCCCCTAATGCGTGGTAGCAGAGCAACAGATTGAAGCCCGTCATAAAGTCTAAGTGTTGTCCTTTGCTGGGGTCGAGCAGGTTCTCATAAGCGTCGATAGCGTCGGGAAACTGATGCATCTTGAAAAATGCGTGCCCGATGTTCCGCGATATCTTGAGTCGTATACTCTGCACGTTGTTGGGAATCTGATCCAGCGCCATACGGTACATCTTTATCGCGGAAGGGTACTTACCTGTGCGTATCAAAGGCTTCACGTTCGCCTGGAAGCTTTAAAATTCACAAACTCAAGAAACCCGTCAGCTCTGCATCAGTGCGGGCAGCAACGTCTAGCCGGCGCACAGAAGCAAGTGACAAATTCTGTGTCTACGACTATGTCGCCGATATTCAAATGGCATAAAGCGCTCCACCTCTTACCTTGCGCGAAGTATATGTTGCCCATGTTGACGCGGAAGCGGCCTGAATGTGGATACTGCTTATTTTTCACGATTTGGTTGTATATCCCGAGCGCTTCGGTGTCGTTGTTGTTTGCGTGCTGCTGAATAGCGAGGTTCAGACACACAGCATAGGTCAAATCGACATTCAGCTGCTCCAAAAGGTTCTGCTGCTCGCGCTGCCTGAAACAGTTTTTAGTAGTTTTTGTAAATGAAATTACTCGACGTCGACAGGAGATCTGGAAGCAGGTCCGAAGGTGTCCCGCCGAAGTAGGCCAGAAAAAACAATGCGAACGAGATCGTCCCAATGTCATAGCCAGCATGCCGAACAGAATGAGATTCTGACGAAGCATGCTTACGAATACGACTACCTCTGCATCTCCAAATAAAGTATTTTTCATACCTGCAGAGTGTTCTTTCCCGCTTCCCGGCCTCTTTCGCGAGTTCCAGCGCTTGACCTACTTCTCCCTGCTCGCGTACTACTGATGATTCCTCGACGAGGCCTGATAATGATATCACATTTTCTTATACCGTTGTTGCGTTGATGTTCCGCAACATTGGGGAGCAATAGATTTTCCACTAGTAAGTACCGAGAAACCCAAACCTGGGCGTGTACTTAATTGAACAAATCGCCTAGGAGCGGAAGCACCACTGCCACCAGTGCTACGAAAACAGATCGCAGGTAGGTCATCATGATGAAGAAGAGCTACTCGCCAATAAATACCGTGTATCTCCTTTTCCAAATCGCGTAGCTTTTCTTCGGGCGTTTGTTCCGTTTTTTTCTGTAGAAAATTGTCGCTGCTTTTCTGTACTTCTGTGCCTTGGTTCAGTGGGTCAAATTTGGATGTGTTGCTCATGGTGGCACTGTAGCCGGCGCCCCGGTTGGACGTGACTGGCCTGGCGGTGCTCGGCACGGCATTGTACAGACCGCCCGGTGCGCCCGCTCGAGACGCCAGCGGGTTCCCGGCCGCGGTGCCGGTCATGCGCTGCATGTAGGCCGAGGGCGGCGGGCCCTGTTGCACATGGTTGAAGTCGTACTGCCGCATGTTGTCAGCGTAGCTGTACTATCCTGTGCAAAAGTATCGTACTCGTATAAATGCAGGTCTTGCATTACAAATATTTTTCGTAAGATAAATCAGCATGACAAATTTTATTTCTCATGCTGAGAAAATTTGTCATGCATTTATACGAGTACGATACTTTTGCAGTTCATATGTACTCATTCACGAGCTCGTTCGTGAAATGGTCCGGATTGAACGACATCTTCGCGGGGCGGTTCGTTTCGAATATCCTGTGCAAAAGTATCGTACTCGTAGTAATCGCAAACATGCATTACAAATCTTGCTCTTAAGGTAAACCCGCATTACAAATTTATATTTGTCATGCTGAGGAAATTTGTAATGCATTTATACGAGTACGATGCTTTTGCACTGCATATCGAATTCGTGATGTTCTTGTCCAGCGCCTTTGTGAAAAGAAAAGTCGTTGGGCTTCTCGCTTGAGCTTGAACTGGTGCGTTTTCGCGTTGTATCCCCAGGCTTTTTATTTCCAGTTCGCTGGTGAAAACAACGTGTTGTGCTTTTTTTTCTACGTACCCCGTTGGCCTTGTTCACTCCCACTCGCCGGACAGTCGTGAAATTAGAATTACATCGTCGACGCTGAAAAACCAATCTTGTTCGACTCGCCGTCGAGAGAAGTCTTGCGTTGTGATGGGAAACCCGCCTGGCGCGCGGTTCAAATGTAGCAGCTGTGTCTAGATTCTGCGCTGCACGAATCTACGTGAATCCGCCTGCCCTTCGCTACTTCGTCTAGCTGGACGACCCGCGCTTGTGATGGTGATGCGCCCTGTAGTACGCTGTTTGACTGACGATTTGATGAAAAGAAGTTGCCTGGCGGTGCTCGTTGTTTCTCTGGATCTGGTTCTGCTTCCACTTCTTCTCGCTGCTTCTTCTCTCAAGGAGCCTCGTATGGATGCGGCCTTGCGGTGAATGTGAGTCGTCTTCCCCGCAGATGAGAGACAACAGACGTGCGCTGAGAAACGTTTCTGTGCCAGTATGTATGTGAGGCTGTCTTGAAGCTCCCGCTCTTTTTTGATTGAGCTTGGCGTGGTAAGCAGCTTCCTGTGATCTATCCCGTGCGGTCGGCGATGCGCCTGAGTGCTTGCTGTACCAACGGTCTTTCACCGGCAATTGACTTCTGCTGGTCGTTTATCGCTCCTTGTGAAGCAAAAAGCGATGCTGACACGTAAAGCTTGGTCCAAGAATCCGCAGCCACTGCTAGCCTCGTTGAAGTCGAAGCCCGTCGAGATGAAAAGCGACGAAGGTCAAACGGGCGAGTGAACGTGAAACTTCAACCCGACTACTAGGATCTTGCTGTTACTGTTAGGTATGAATACATGGGATGGCGCTGCGTACCTGCTCTTGCCGGCGGTTTCGCGAGGATCAGCTTTCCACAAGTTATCTTCCCCTGACAGCAGGAAGGCCGGCCGCCGACTTCAGAATTTATTCGGATACACAAGAACCGCACACGGCAACGTCGCAAGGGCAAGGTGGTGGTGCCCCCGCATAATTCCGCGACTCGTTACTGTGCCACAGGATCAGCAGGCTCAAGCGGATGTAGAGAGCGCAGTGCCTTTTTTCAACTGCAGCAAGAAGGCGCTCCCCAACGTTGTTCACCTGGTCGTCAATTACGACTAGGGCCTCCAGTCATCATCTTGACGCAACCCTTTATCAAAATGCTCAGGAGGCTCATTTGCTTGTGGACTCTGCAATCAAAACACACTCGCTCGCACACAGACTCGTCGTCACATCGTTCGCGTCCCCCCTTCATCGTGCATGACACATAAGCACAGTCCAGGAGAGTCGAAAAAACAGCGAATTTTTGCACTCGCTCCTCCAGGCAACCGGACACCAGTTGCGCGCGAGCGCCTCCTAGACAAAAAACCCAAAGATTGCCTGAGCCCGTCCCACCTCTTTCCAGACACTCACACTCAAACGATCCGCGGACACTAACGGGCCGGACCAACCTCCCCCTCATTTCATTTTTGCATTTACTGCCACCCCCGCAACCGGCGCTCCATCACCGTTACTGATAACAGTCAGGACGGTTGACGCGGTCAGTGTCTGGCCTCCTCTTCGCTTCTCTCCAACGGAAAAAAGAAAAACACAAAGCTGAAGAACTGAAGTAACCGAACATGAAACGCTGAAGTAGGAACTCCCTGTTGCTATTGAGTTGTTTCTGCACAACAAGGACAAGGCGCTTTGCGGCACCTATTTCTTTTTTTAGTCTTCCCCTTCTCTTGCAATACGTTTGGTACATAAGAACTCTTGCGCATTTCTTTTCTGCTCGTTTCAGTTTTTCTTTTTGCTAAATCATTTTCCGAAAATACAAATTGATAGTACAAAAGCTTAGAATTAGATACAGGCTCGAGTAGTATAAACTGTTGCTAGTAAAATCCACGCATTTCCATGAAGATTTTGTAGTCCATCTTCGTAGTTTTTTTATTCCAGGAGGTCTTTTTATACACAATTCGCCCTCGCGAGGTAGAGGTTACTTTTCATGCACAATCTTCTCGGATCATCGGGTAGGAATTGGATAGAAGCATGCGGTTGATGTTCGTAGTCTCTCTGTCTGTCTAAGTAACTGTAAAATCTGATTTGCAAATAATAATCGGCATCCATTCTCCTGTCACAGTGTTTTATCAACACATTGAGGGTTCTTACAGATCAAACAAAAAGTCCTCGCCTATGGGCCGACCTGCGGGTGGCGAAGAAGCGATGACGGTATCGTCTTTGGCTTTTCTAGCACTGAAGCTGTTGACGCTAGGCGTCATTTGCCGGTGACAGTGCTGTATGTCGTTCTGCTCCTGGTAGCCACTACTTCGGTGTTGTCCAGGAGACGGAGCACGAGGACGCTCGTGCGGATGAAACGCTTGCTTGTCTTGGGTTGTGTTTTTATCCTCTCGACCACCAGCGGCAGGCGAAAATGAAATCCAGGAAAGTAAACGCGAGTCGCTTTGTATCCAAGAAAAAAACGTTGTAGGTGTAACTTTCTTGGAGGAATAGCATTACAAATTTGTCTGGCATGACAGCAAAAACCTGTCATGCGCAGGTAGTACGTGAAAACGCCCTTTAATGGACCCTACGATCATGCATGCCAAGCATGACAGACGCAATCATCTTGCATATTGCGCATCACAAATTTACACTAACAACGTTTTTTTCTTGGATACTTTGCTGTGGCATGTCGGCAACAAACCCGTCAGAGGAGCTCACCGAGGCGGTCTGCGATTCGTGTAGGTCGTTGTAATTTCTTGGTGGGGGCGAAAATGGTTTCGTTCGTAAATTGGAAGATGCCCCTTGTTCTAGTAATGCACTGCTCGATGATGCTTCATCCTCGGGGCCGGGGTAAGGCGACGCCGACCCGTCTGCGTTGATCTTCTTCCTCCGGGGCTCGTCCGTTTCGCCCCGCCGCTTCAATGCACCCAGGCGCGCAATCGCCGGAACGAGGTACGGTCCCCCGCCGGCGAACAGCAAAAGAAACACGAAAATCAGAAGGAAGGCGAAACCGTAGAGCAAGTAGAACGCATGGTGCTGGTCCTGAAGCCAGAGAAGCAGTGCGCTTTTTCGCATGGCCGTACCGCTCGTCCCCGTGCCGCGGAGTGCGCCTCGTCTATTACCACTGGTGTGGGGAACATCAAGGCTAGATGGCGTAGCAAAGGGAGCTGTATTTCTTGTTTCCTGTGACTGCGGGTTCGAGGACGTGCTGTGTTCATCAGCCAGGGGATCCTTAACTTCATGATGATGTTGGGAGTCCTTGTTTTCTGCCGAAATTTCCTCTTGCTGACCTAGACGAGACTCGCTTGTTTTAACCGCAGACGGAACGGCCTCGGTCTCGGCTGACAGCGCCAAACCTCGTCCGTCTACTGTTGAATGATCCTTGACTTCTGTAGTGATGGCAGCGGCAAATCCCCTTGGCGCAGTCTGTGCTTGATCTTGCCTATCAGACGCAATGTGCGGTCGTAGTTGTTCGCGCTTGCTCACTGATGCTGCGGGCGTTGTTGAAGAGATCCATGTTGATGTTGTACTGGCACCGTCACCCGGCAGAGCATCCTGTGGCATTTCTGCGGGCGATGGTAAGCTGAAGTCGTTGGACGTGTCAGCATGGGTTGAGCTGGAGAGCGACGAGCTTACCGGTGGTGCGCGCGGTGCGGTCTCCTCTTTGGGTGACAGGCCTTTCGAACTGTTTGCTCTGGCCGCATCTCCTACAGCTGGGGATGCTGTTGTTGATCTTCCTGGTTGTAAAGACAGACTCTGAGCAGGCTCTTTCCCGTTCCTTTCTATGCTTTTCCTTTCAGTGACCTCCGACACTGGTGGAGCAGCAGGGATGCCACCATCCAAAGTTGGTGTCGTGCCATGATCTCCTGGTGGTGCGAATGTCGAAGTGGAAGGCGCCGCGCTTGCTCCGACGGTGTCGTGAGAAATGCTGTCACTTTCATCTTCTAGCAGTACTTTTTTGGCGCGCATCTGCACACCAGATCCTTTCTTTTTGGAAAATGATTTCGGTCGGCTGTTATGACCCGATGCTCCGTCTCCATGTTCATGCTTCCTTCTACTTTTATGTTTGTCCTTGTGCTTATTTGGCTTTCGGTGTACTTTCTCTTTTTCCTTCTCTGTGCTTGACTGTGGTTTCTTCGTTGGCCCGGCCGACTTTTCTGCCGTCTCTCGCTTCCTGCGCGCCGCTTTCGAGGATGTTGATGTCGACTTCGCACGCTTACCAGTAGCAGCAACACCAGCAGGCGACTTTTTGCTCAGAGATTTGTGGCCAGTATGACCATACGGATCCAGTGGATTTTGGGGAGACGGACACGAGTCCTCCTCATCCTCCTTGACCTTGGCGAGGGGTATGTCGCCCTCAACCGCCTCAGGCGCGTACACGTGGGAACCTCCGGGCATCTCCAGAAAGCTGAAGATTTCTGCACGGGAGCGCTTGGCCTCGGCAATCCGCCGGTGGCGGACGAAAATGATTCGACCAAGCGGCTTCTGAGATAGTAGAGGTAGTTTTTTCATTTATTTCAACAGTTGCAGTTCTCTACGATTGTCTACGATTTCTGACGAGGACGCTGGGGTATTTTTACTTTATGCAGACGCAAATCGCGCTCGTTACTCAGCGAACTAGTAATAGAAATTGAAGGCGCGGCAGGCGCAACGAACGCACCTAGTGCGAGGACCAGAAGTATCCTTAAGATATCAGATCCACGTACTCATCATCATGATCATCTCAAATATCACGACGAATACTTTGCGCTGTGCAAGACCCTCTGGCCTGGGCGTCGTAGTAGAAGTAGTCGGAGTTTCCGGGCTCGGTTCGGGAGTGGGCTCCGGGCTGGGTTCTGGACTGGGCGCGGGCGACGGTTCGTCGCTCGATTCTCCGGATTCTGATTCCTCCGAACCTGAATCGCTGCCACTCCCACTCGGACTGCCCGATCCTGACCCACTGGGACTGCCCGATCCTGACCCACTGGGCGAACCAGATCCAGAACCGCTCCCACTTCCCGACCCACTACCCTCGGAGTCCTCCTCCGGCTGCGGCTTTGGTTGCGGAGACTGGTCCTCGGGCGATTGCGAATCGGGCGGGGCCGGGGTGGTCGTTGACGGCGGCGGTAGTCCATCGTTGTCGATGAAGAGGATCCGGCGTCGCTTGTCGAAGTACAGCACGTTTTCCAGGCCCGTCGGCGGGTCGATGGTCAGCTGCCCAGCGGCAGCCCGATGCAGGTAGGCCCGCGACTGCGCGCATCCGGCAACGATGGCCTGCAGCTCCGCCCGCGAGGGAGGGTTGGGCAGCGAGAGCATCTTGTGCTTGACCAAGTGGTAGGCGTCCGCGGCCCGCTGGTCGAGGACGCTCAACTGCTCGGTTTGGAGCCACTCGTCGGAGTTGCGCTGCGTGATCTGGTTCAGCACCGCCTCGTGGCCCAGCACCTCCTGCCCGTATCGCGGCGTGAAGATCTCCCAGTAGGACGCTTCCTCCGCGTCGTCGTTCCCCGCAGCGTGCTTGATGCGCTGGTAGAAGCGCGGCCAGCTGCCGGCGTCGATCAGATCTACATCGAACAAATTGTCCTGCATCCAGGGCAGCACCTTTTTGCAGTCGGTTTTCCCGGCCCCGTTTGGCGGCAGCAGCTCGTCCTTCAGCACCTTGTAGTCCATCTGCGTCTGCGTGTACCGCTTCAGCGGCGCGCCGCCCACCTCCACGGTTTCCGGTTGCTTGTCGTCCGGTTTAAAGGTCTGCTCTATGGCATTCAGGTCGCTGTGCGTTTGCATCAACCGCCACAGCCGAATCATGGACACCTTCTTGAAGCTCATGGCCTTCACCAGATCCCGGTCCAGAAACTTTTCGTCCTGACGACCCTGGTGGTAGCCGCCCTCGGAGACGCGGACGTGCTGCTTGTACGTCGACCAGAGCTCCTTGTACCGCCGTGGGCAGAATTGGTTGTCGCACAGATAATCCACCTCGTTGTAAAATCCGTCGCCGTCGGGGTCCAGCGGGTGCCGACCGCCACCCTCCCCCGAGTCCGACTCGGAGGAACTCGTCTCGCGCTTGTCCTTCTTGTCCTTCCGGTTGCCGCGCCGTCCCGCCACTGCTGCTATCCCGCCCACGACCGCCAGCGCCCCGGCCGCGGCGAGGGAGGACCGCACCACGTCTTTGTCGTACAAAAGCTGCTCGGCGTCCAGGTAATTCGAGTTTGCCTGGTCAGCAATGTCCAACTTTTGCAGGAGCTCTGCTTTGTCATCGGCGTTCAGATATTGGGGGCCCGCGAGCGCGACCCCTTTTTGCAAAGCGTCAATGGCTTCCTGTCGTTCTTTCGGATCAGCGCCGTCGTCCCCTAACGCGTCCAGAAGGTTGGGGGAGATCCAGAGACGTTCTCGCTGCTCTGCAGTCAGCTTTTCGATGACGGCGTCCTCCGCGGTGTGTCCCGCTTTGTCAGACGCAGCGTCCATGTCAGCGAGCCCCCCATTGTCCTCGTTCATGTCTGCGTGGGTAACTTCGAGATTGTGCAACGCAGCTTGCGCGGCGTCGATCTTCTGCTGCTCTGCGTGATCTGGAGCGACGCCACTCGACGGGTGTTCTGCTTCCGCCAGTTTCCTTTGCGCGTCCGCAAGTTTCTCTGCATAGTCGTCATCTCCATCACGATCGTCAGGCACCTGGACGTCGTTGTCGTTACCCAGCGCCGCGGTGATCGCTTCATTTGCCGCGTCGACGTGCTCCGTGTGGTCAGCAACGTCCTTGTCTTGCCCTTCCACCAGGTCTCCGATAGCCGAGGCGCCTTGCAACGTCACTCCATGATAACCTTCCCCGGAAGCGTCGTTGTCCCCAACCTGGTCCCACCAGTTGCCCCAATCATGCGCCCAGTCGTGGTCCTCCGCACCGGTTTTGTCAGCCACCCAATCCGCGCCCTCCTGGACTTCGTGGCCCAGCCACCCAGTGGCATCTTCCCACCAATTTTCGGCACCCTGGGCCACTTCGCCAACTTTCCCCGAGTGCTCGGTCAAAGCATCCCACGCGTTTCCAAGGGGGTCAAAACCTTCAAACTGGGCTCCCACATCCGGCATCAGCAGAAGAAACAGTTTTAGTTCGGCAAGAATAAGCTGAAACACGACGGCCTTGGCTTTCCAACGGCCTTTCCATCGGATAGTTTCGGACGATGAAGAAGCAGGTTGACATGGTTCGCACTCGCAGGTGCGAGTTGTAATACAACTGCCACGTGTAGCACCACAACTACTGCTGCTGATATTTGCCTTCGGGGCACAAGCAACTACCAACGCGGCCTGGTTAATCATCTTCGGTTTCCTCGACGGAGAGCGCACTTTCATGGTTCCGCCGCTCGAAAGCTACTTACGATGAAGATGATGTCGCAACTGCGGTTGTCTACACAATTCCAATACCGGTCGTCCCATTGCCGCTGCGTTCAGACAAATTTCCAACATTTATCGGACACCGATAATACTGAGTCCCATATCTTCACTACATGAGCGTTTATTCTCGACACTGCTGTCGGATCAACATAGACACTACACTATGACAAAACCCATGCCACCCACTAGTAGAACTGTACAATGAACGAACCACTTCGTTATCGTTGTCGCAAATCACGACATAATAGGACAAATAATCTCGGCGACGAACTTTCGAAGACGATGAAACGATGACGAGGAAGAATG
This sequence comes from Amoebophrya sp. A120, assembly GCA_905178155.1. NCBI lineage: Eukaryota > Dinophyceae > Syndiniales > Amoebophryaceae > Amoebophrya > Amoebophrya sp. A120. Next base: position 11,407,087 of record CAJINV010000001.1, read on the forward strand.
GGATCCGATCGAAGAGGCCTAATGTCAATGTGCCATTCTGAGTATAGCCACGATTTGTTATCACGATGACACCAGAGTGACGCAGTATCATTAATATTGCAAAACGATAAAGGCGATCAAATCGATGATGATGTTGTTGAGAGGTCGTAGTGCCCGTCACGAGGAAGATGCGTTGTCCGTTCATAATACTCGTCGCACCATTTTCTGTCGACCTGCTCGAAAAACGACCTAAGCAGGCAACTCTCATGTTTATGCCGCGATCATAGGCAGCATCAACGAGAAGCATCAACGAGAAGTAGATGCCGTTGCGACGAATACGATACAACTCCTATTTCATTTTTCAAGCTACTAATTATCGATAAACATCAATAAGCCAGGAGCTAGAGGTGAGCGACAGCATGCCATTAAAAGCCGACATCGACACGGCACCGGTGGAAGAAGTAGCGGCAACTGTAACAAAAACATGTCTGAAGAAAGGACAATCTTTGCGATCTTGCGCAAGCTAGCGGCGTCGGCAGGGGATTCATGCATTTCACAAAAACACTTTTTTGCTCGGATTTTTTTGCGAGCCGTGCTGCCAAGGCAAGTGAAAAGTAGAACCTGCGATGTTTCTCAATGTTCGTGAAAGATCCAGCGGCCGCTGCCGTCGATGAACTATGCGGACCGGTAGCCCGACAATGCATTGAGGTCAAGCACGTCTTTTACACGATCACTCCGCGCGCGTTTGCGACGGATGCGCGAAAGTTTAGCCAAGAATGCTTTTACTCTATTGTTGCTGGATACAGTGAGTGGATTTAGATCCTGTGCTTCAGGTACCGTAAGTCATTACACCACTTGCACATGGATTGACAAATGATTCTCAACAGGACACCGGATCGTCGTGACACAACCCGCCTCCAGCATCATTGCTTACCCGTCCCCTTCCTCCGCGCCGGGTTTCTTGGTGTCATTCCAAATCCAAGTTTGCAGGTGGTCGAGTTTCTCGTCCGAGCCTGCCACCGGATGACGCGCGCTACATCCACCGCTGGAAAGGCTCTTGTATGAGTCACGCCTTCTGCTTCGGTGCAAAAGGACAAAGACCCAGGAGACTCTATCTTTGCGGTGTAGCACACGATGTGGGCGAAAGACTGTCAACAGGTGCCGGAGCACCGCGGAGCTAGTACTCGCAGCTCGAAGGTGGATCGACTTGTTATGTTCGAAGAACGCCTACTTATTTGCGTTCAGCTGTCCTCCAAGCAGCGAGCGTCGTGGAGGTCTCGCAATCGCAAAAGAAAAAAGCGCTGCTTACGCCTGTCGGTGGCACTTTTGCGGCGACTAGAAGACGCAATTTCATCACGTCCATTCATTGTTTTGTCAGCAGGGCCGGAATTATTTTCTTCACTCATTGAGTTCCCTGCATGTTGATTTCTCATGAGGGCTTACTTTCTGTACAGCGTTCTCCTACTGCTGTTGAAGTGATTGGGGGGCTTTCGACGGTCACTGTAGGTGTCGTAATATTCCAGGCATTGTAAACCCGCATAAATAACTCAAAATCCCGGGCAGCTGCGGGCTTCTTCTCGGTTCCCTGCTTGCTGCGCATGCGGGCTTCGGCATCTTTTGCGCTGTCACACCAAACTACCGTGAGCCCCCGCTCTATCTCGCTCTCCGTCATCTGAGGTCCCTCAGGTAGCCGCTTTGTGATATGCCCACTGAAAACGTGTGAAACGGTCTCCCGGAGTTTGCCCGTCTTCTCACTGTTTCTTTGTTCGGTTAGTTGCCCGAAGTTCTCTTCTAAAGCCACCTCGCACCCGATTTCTTCCCGACACTCGCGCACAACTGCGGTTTCCACCGTCTCGCCCGCCTCTACCCCACCGCCAGGCAGCTTGAAAAAGTCGCCGCGAGCGCAATGCAGCAATGGGACTTCCCCCGTAGTCGGGTCCCGGGCCACAATTCGGGCGGCTACACGACGCGGAATTTGCGCATTTGTCTCACCCATAGTTCTGATGTCTTTTGGCCTAATACGTTGCGATTCGTGTCTGAATTAAAGAACGAAGTATGATGCGGCAACGCTTGTTGATGCTTTGCGAAACATGCAAGTTGTGCCAGAAAAACTGAAGTTACGCTACTGCATCCGCATGGGCCGACATAATTGTGGGTCGTTCTGCTTGTCAAAAAGAGATGGAAAAAAAAGACGCTCTCTACAAACAAGCCAGCAGCCCGACCGAATGCAAATCATGTAAAAAAAGTTAGCCAATAGCTACGACCATTCGAAACAAACTTTAGCTGGGCGCCCCCTGCTCACTGCTCGAGTCCGACCAAGTGCTGCCCCTGCCGGGCTGACTATTACAGTCGAACAACAGCGGCTGCGGTGCGTCACCATCTCGATCTCAGTCTGTGCGAGATATGCATGTGCGCCGGGGCAAAAGAGCTGAGTTCTCGATCTTACTTGTGCTTGTGGTTTGTCCATAGTGAAGATCGCACTTCTTTGTCTTTCATCTCTCTGTCTTTCTGCTTGACTTTGATTAAAAGAATAGTCTGCACCCAAAGCCAAAAGGGATGTGTTGTAGTTGAATATAAATTTCTGAACTCTGAGGTGGTGCTGTTCGAAAACAAAAACACATATACAAGTACGTAGGAGGACCCCGACCCGCAATGGTAAGGATTTTTCTTTGCGCCATGTGAATACAAAAAAAAGCAGCGTGATCCTACTGTAGCAACCACCCAGGTGAAGATTGGTATAGTATCTTGTGACGTATCTATTTTGACAGAAATTGAAATATACTTCTGGGTACTTACTCGACAAGGAATGGCATTGTTGAAGTTAGGTTCTTTCGCTTTTACGTTTTTCTTTTTTCACGGCGACGTTGTACCTCGACGTTGAAAAAAACGATATTCTAGATTTAATAGTGCGATACGTACCAAATAAAATCGGGCCAGATCCTCTTCCTCCAGCTGACGAGAGCATTTTGTCTCCGACTCCAGCAAGGATCGTTTTATCAACCTTGCTGTTTTGAATTCTCTGCCCCCCTGGCTCTGCGTCTACTTACTTCTTCTTGCCTCCGGCGCCCCCGGCATCCAGCAGAATCCAAGACAGCCCGACCGCGAGCATGGCGGCACGCTGGTACCTTGTGTAGAAGACCTTTTCGCCGGTCGCCGCCGGGCGAACCTGTCCGCTGATGGCGCTCTCGTCGTCTGCCGCCTTGACCCGGTACAGCGGCTCGCGCAGACTCTCCGAAACCGTGCTGCGATTGGAGTAGAAGGCGGTCCAGAACTCGTTGGACAGTCGTTGCACCTGCGTCACGGGAACGGGACTCTGCGTGAAGACCATGGACTTCACGCCGCGAAGCGTCGCGAGGACTGCGGTCGAGTACGAACTCTCGTTGTTCGCCAACAAGTTGTCCCCGAAAAGCGCCTTCTGCCGACGAAAAGCCCTGAAGGAGTTTTTACGGAGCATGCCAAGTGAACGTATTGTCGAAATAAAAAACAGTACTGATAAACCTCATGCAATGGTGTTGTCGCACAAGGGTTCAAATTCAAAATTTTCAAATTCTTTATTTTTCACCACAGAAGTTTGAATCTGATAGATTCTGAATAAAGACACGAAAAAAACTGCGCAACTACTGATACTTGTCATTCATCGCCCGGCAGAACATGAATAGGCAGTTCAAGTTTCGCAGGTCGAGCGAGCCGAACTGCTTGGACGATAGTGACATTAACAGTTTCGAGAACCCGACGTAGTTCAGTGTCTTGGACAGTTGCAGGGACTCGATGAACGTCTGTGGTGAAATCACCGGGTCGCCAAAAGTTTTCGCCAGAGCCGCGGGTGCGGTGGGGAAGTCTTTCAATAGATTGCCGGTTTCTTGCGGCACATACTGGTCCTCGTTGTTGGCGTCGACTAACGCCTTGGACACACTTCCGTCCAGCCCCAGCGTGACCCGCTTCACGGTCGCGTCCTTGGGGTCGACCTTCGAAGGCTCCTCCGCAAAAGTCACCGTGTTGATCGGCTCTGCCAGCAGCGCGGGCGGTCGGCGGCTGTTTCTGGCGGCGAGGAGCGGCAGCGCTACGTCGCGGGTCACGAAGCAGTCCTGGTTGCGTGGGAACATGCTGACGACGCAATCTAGGTGTTCCAGCGGCAGGTCAAACAGCATGTCATCTAAAAGCAGAATCAAGTTCGCCGGCCGTCGGTCGGCCTGCGTGCCGGCCAGCGGGAAAAATTCCTGTTTTAGACGGGCGAAGAGCGGCTCGAAGAAACTCTCCACGTTCTGCCACGCCTCCTCGTACTCCCCCATGGTTTTCTCCGAAAGTGCGGACGGTTTCTGGATCAAATCCTTCTCTGTCCGGGTGAAAACGTCGTAAAACGCCTGCCGGAAGTGGAAAAAATCCAGCCGCCGTGCGGGGATCTGAGAAATTGAAAAAATAGAAGCGGTAGAGCGCAGCAGTGTCGTCCGCCGGTTGGACTAAATAACCATAATCGCATTTCTTCCCGTTCCAGATGAAACTCGAAACTTTTGATTCTAGTATCAAGGACAATGCCATTCTCGTTGGAGGTTCGTTGCTTGAGCTCTTCAAACAGACAACACGAGTCTATGTTCTTGCGAAAGCTTAACTAATACCTTGAAGCACATATATTCGCACTGGCCCGGCGTGTAACTCGCGCTGGAAAATTTCGTCTTCACTCGACTCGGGGCGGTCGCAGCTGCTCCCGGAAAAAATGCTGCGCCGACGGCCATGAAGTCCTTTTCGAGCTGCAGGGACACAGTCAAAGTCAGTGGCGGAATAAGTTCGCGCATCAATTGGTCGCAGTCTTGCGGCAACTGCATCAATGTGTCTACGAGCTCGCCGCTCGGCTGCGCGGAGTACTGCTGGACCAAATCCGAGAACCCCGGCAGCATGCTCGGTCGGGGGAACTTGTTCCGCACCGCCTCGAGTTTCTGCTGCAGAATCCTTTCCGAGTTCTCGCAACTCAAAACGGTCTGCAAAATGGTGTCGTAGCCGTAGTCCAAAACCCGAAAGAGCTGCTCCATGCACAGGCAGTGGAAGGTTTGCTTCATGTCGGTCGGACCGTACACACTGTGCGCCAGCGTGTGGCAGGCCAGCGCACCCGATTTGAAGTGACGATGACGCAGGCAGCTCGGCAGCGCTTTTTCTAAAAACTCCTTCCCGGCTTCGACGTGCGGGGACATTGGTGTCCCAACGACCACAGCAGTTCCAGATTCTCCCCCAGCACCCTCCGCTCCTTCGGCTGGTGGTGCGAATGCCAACGTCTCCCAGTTCTTCACTGGCTCCGCACTTTCGCAACTGCGGCAATCTTCGAACAACATCGCGCGGCGCTCGAATTCTTCCAGCGCGTTCTTCCCGGTTTCGTCCCACTCCGCCTCGCGAAACGGGCAGGGACCCCGCTCGACAAATAGCACGCCGACCTCCACCTCTGCCGCGGCCACGCGTGCCGGCACGAACGCGCCGAAAGAAGTTTGCTCCTCCTCCGACGCGGCCCGGTCCGTCTCCTGCCAGAGGCTCGGGTAGCGTGCCGCAAGCTGGTGGTATTCCAGTTCCGAGTACGCGGAGTGGATGCTGGATAAACACTGCTCGATCTCCTGCGCGGGTCTCGGGCCGGCCTTCCGCTCGTTCTCGCTGTCGATTCGTATCGTCAGTTCCTCGATGTATTGGTCTTTGACGTCGAGATTCTCCACCGGCTTCAACGGTTTGAAGAACCCATCGACGTCGATCGCGACGCTCGTGTCGCCCGGTAGCGACAGAGCCGCTTGTTTCGCGACGTGTCTCATTGGCACAGAAATGGTCTCCGCCCCGGGCAGCTGGAAGTAAGAGGCCAAATATTGCGCCGTGTTCTGCCGCGAGAGTGCGTGGTTGCTGGTGGAGCTCGAGCTGCCGCCGCGCTGGAACAACTTCTCTTTGTGGCGCAAGGCGCGCCGCTGGGCACGGTGTCGACTCACGCAAATGTCGATTTCCAGCAGTAGGTCCGACAGCGGGCCGCAGCAGCTCTGCAGGTGCGCGACGGAGGGGAGACGCTTGCACAGTTCCGACTTTGCGAAGTGGAGCGTGTCCAGCATGGCGAGCAGCTTTTCCTCGAACGCAAGAAGAACACTGGGCAAAAGTTGCCCGGGGTCGTAGGTGTCTTGGAGCAAGCTCAGCACTTTCTCCATCTCCCTCGCGTACCGCAAACCGGACTCAAGGGCGTTCAAATACCACCCGGAGCCGATCAGCTTGTCGATCAGAACCGCGGCGAAGCCCCAGCACTTCTCCACCTCATCGAAGAACCCCTTGGCGCTGACCTGCATCTGCAGCACCTTTCCGATGTGCGTGAAGGCCTCCAGTTCCAAAAGCCTGCAAAGCTTGCCGACCTTCTCCACGTTTACCGTTCCCGCGGCCAGCTCGGCCAAAACCGAGGCCTGCATGCGTTTCGAGGGCGCGCCCCCGCGGAACCCGCCCGGTGCGGAGGAAAACGCCGCGCCCGTCATCACCGAAGAAGCGCCGCCCGGACTGAACGCGCCGGTGATGTTGTTTTGCGCAGCAGCTGCCCCGACACTTCTGCCCGAAGAGCCCGAGGGCGCAATGTTGCCGCGGCTGCGCTTCGACATCGGGCTGACGGCCGGCGATTCTGACGGCACCGGCTGTGCCGTGCCGCCCGACGGGACAATCGCGGGCTCGCTCAAAATGCCCGCCGCCAGCTGCTGGTGCTTCAGCATGGCTTGAGATGGCGAGAGCTCCGCGTTCCGCACTTCCCTGAAATACGCCAAGCCGGACGACAAAAGGTCTTCGACGAACACGTTCGGCGCCTGCAGCTGCTGGTACGCAGCCTGTGCCAGGTCCACCACGTCGATCAGGAGCAAAACCTCCATGCCCTGCACCCGGTACTGCAGGCGAAGAATCTCGCGCAGAACTAGTTCTGCCCTGCCCTCGGCGATCAGCACCTTCGCCTGCAGGATACTCGCCTCCCGGAACATTCTCGTGTCGCCATAACACCGGGCGTGGTACCGCGTTTCGGCCAGAAGCTTCCCGGCCAAGCTGTACTCCCCGATTTCGAAGCACTCCTCGGCAATGAGCAACCAGATTTCGCAGACCTTGATCTTGTCCGAGCACCGCAAGGCCTCGGCGCGGGAGTCGTCGGCGAAAACCGAGGAGAGATCCAAGGATTCCGGGTCCAGCAGGTTCTTGTCCTCTATGGGATCCTTTTCACCGCGAAGTAACTTCGTCAAATCGTCCTCCTTCACAGTAGCTTGCTCGGGCGGGGCCGTCTCGCCCTCCTGCTCCCCACCGGGTTCCGCCGAGGCGGCATCTGTTTTTGAACACAGAGGTAGTTTTGATCTGTTTTTCATTTTCTTTTTCAAGCAAAAAATAAACGTACTTCTAGTTCTAGTACAGCAGTAGCAGTACTTTCAGTTGAGATAAGCAGATCTCTTTTGTATTTGTCGTGGCGACGTGCTATGTATGCTTGCTCACCTGGCTTTTTCTCTTCCACGACAACCCTCCTTGCAAACGCCGCGTCTGCCTCCTGTCTGAAGTCCGGCAGGGTGGATTCTATCTTGTACAAAAAGTCGCTTCCCATGGTCCAGTGCTTTGTCGCGTCTTCGAACAGCCGCAGCAGGTGGCAGAACCGGCTGCGCTTCAGGGCAAGCAGGCAGTCCAGGGTCTTCTTGACCGTCAGCTTGCGGTCTTCGCGTAACTTCTTCTGCTCCTTCTCGAACACGGTCATTTTTCCGACCTGCTCCGGCGTCATCGCGGCATTCACGCGCGCAATGTCGGCCAACTCCAGACCCCAGTACTGGTTCACCAGGAGTTGGTGCAGGTCCAGCACCGGGAACAGGTGGGAGTAGTAGGCCTGCTGCTCCAGCGTCTTTTCCAAACGGATCAGCGCCCAGAAGGTCAAGATCGGTTTCGCGAACATGCCCGGATTCCCGGCGTAGAAGTATTCCTCGACGGTTTGGTTTTCGATGTCCGCGACCGTGGGCAGGCCGCGGTTGACCATCGTGAGAACGACCTGAAAATTCGTTTTGGCGAACGCCACGCGATCGAGCAGAATCACCGAGTTTTGCTTCTCCAAGTCCGACATTTCCTTCGTACCAAACTCGGCCGTGTCGTACGCCTTGCCGTACGCGCAGAAATCGTCACTGGAACAGCAAAAGGGCAGCGCCATGGGCTTGGCCACCACTGGCTCGTCGGCGACCCCCCCTGCGAGCTGATTCTCCAGCTTCGCCTTGTTCTTCTCCTGCTCCTCGATCAAGTCCGCAATCTTCTTGCTGTACACGGCCACGGCGCACTGGTTCGCCAAGTCAATCGTGCTCTCGAAGATGCGGGTGATGAAGTGCACGCAGGCGGATAACGAGGAATGCAAGTCGTCCGCCGACCTGGCGTAGGCCAGTTGCGCCACGTGCGCGCGAAGAATGTGTTCGTAGTGCAAAGCGTTGAGTTTCTGCGGAATCGCGGTATCGTTCGCATTCATCAGGGCGTTCTTGCTCTGTTTACTGGTGCTCCCCGCGGACGACGACCTGCTCGGGCCACGGGAGCTGCGGGCACGGCTGATCGCGCTCCCGGCGCCGGCGCCCTTGGACTTCTGGGAGCCGCTGCGCTTGCTCCCGACACTGCCGGGCTTCTTCGAGGATTTCGGGCCCTTGGAACGCGAACGCCGGCTGCTCACCTGGCTACCAGTCATCGCAGCTTCGTCATCAAGTTGCTCGGCGGCCTGATAGATCATGTGAACAGGGACGATACCAACTGGCAGTACTGTTTGACATGAGCTTCAAAATGAAACTGACAATTTTAGAGTTCACAGGAGCATCTACAACTGCAGGAGAAACGGTCGTGTGGCGCATCTTCATCCATGTTCAAGTTCATACTGCTAGCGACGTTTCGAAGCAAGTCGTGCATCCACGAGTCTAATTACCTGATCCTCCTCCACATCGAGCAAGAGATCCGCGGCGTGACGCGCGATCTCGTAGGCAGCGAGTTCGTCGCCGCGGGCGGAGAGCCAGTCCGCCAGCTCTAGTTGGACGTCCACGACGGAGTACTGTGACGCTTTTTGCAAAATGTCGATGGCCTTTTTGTACGCGTCTAGCTGCTCCTGCGGCTTCACGGCGGAGTGCGCCAGGATGATCCAGATGTTCGCCTGCGCGGTGGCCTGCGACTCCTTCATCTTGCCCATCGCAACCTGCACATTTTTTCCCTGCTTCGATAAGGCGACCATGCGGAGTGCCCACAATTTCCGCTGGAACTCCGGCGGCACGATTTTGAAGGCGGCATTCAAAACCAGCTGAATCTTGGCCCAGTCCTGCAGGTCCTGTGCGTACACGGAGTAGGCACTGGAATAGAGCGACAAGAGCAACTCTGGGTCCTCTTGCAACTTCAACGTGGAAAGCACTCGCGCGGCGGTCAGGAGGGGGTTGAGGACGAACAACCGGCTTTGCCGATCGGTCTGCAGCAGCGCCGAAGCGACGTTGTACAGTCGTTGCGCGCTGTAGAGTGCCAGATTGCCGTGCAACTCGGCCTCTGTGCAATGCTCCAGCGCGGCAGCGAACTGCAGAACCGCCGTGCAGCGCAGGGTGGAGACAGAGTTCTTTTCCTGGGCGCTGGGGTTCACGAGGGTAGCCAGCGAGGCTCCGCACAAGGCGAACGCGGCGCCACGCCAAGCGGACCGCAAATCCGAGCAATGGGCGGGACGACGGGCCACGGGCGTTACGGCTTGGTTCAGAGTCGGATCGTCCATCTTCGAGGAGGAACTTTTCCTGTTAGATGCGTAGTTTGTAAGATTTTCATTCTCAAATCCTGATTGGGAGATTGCGGAGTGCGCTTTCAGGCACAACATGGAATAATGTGCTCTATAGTCAAACATGGTTTGTTAGCAAGCCCTATACTTTTTCTTCTCCTTCTTCTCTTCCACCGGTGCCGCTTGTATGTTCTGCACATCCAGCCCGCGCAGCGCGCGGATCGCACACATGAGGCCATACTTCGGACCGGTCTTGTTTACGTCCGGCGAAAAGCAGGCCAGGCAATTTCGGCCCAACCGGGTCCACAACTCGAGGAATAAAGTCGCCTCTTCTTCGTCCTCAAAGCGAGGTTGCCAGGTGTTCAGCAAGTCTACGCACTGCGTCACCAAGGGCATGACTTTCTCGTTTTGCTGCGTCACGACCGTGATCTGTTCGCAAAGCTTCGTCACGTCCCCCTCAATCCGCAACTCGGTTTTCCGGTTTCCCTCCAGCGCAAGAGGTTCTCCGCCGAACTGCATATCCGGGTATAGGAGTTTGTGACTCTCCGCCGCGGCGGCGGAAACGCTTACCGCAGTCGCCGGGCCCTGCAGCGCCAACGCGGACTTCGTCAGTCTGGCGGCCACCTCCTTCCTGGCGGTCTTGCGCAACTTCGTCAGGAGCGCTTGCAAGATCGGGTCGGTCGCGACGGGGGGTAGATCCGGCTTGTCTGAACCCGCGTTCACCGAAGTCCCGCTCGCGCTTGCGAAAAACGCGTAGCTGTCCATGTAGAGCAGAGACAAATTTCGCAAAACTGTCGACTGACTGTTGATGAAGTACTTGTCCGCGAACTGTAGACAGCCACGCACGCCCCGGAAAAAGTCGTTGAGAAACAGAAGCGGCGGCACGGGGTCCGGATTCTGTCCGAGCGATTTCGCAATCGCCGCGTCGTTGTTGCGCTGCTGAAATTCCGCCATCACGTCGAAAAGCGATAGATGGAAGTTCCAGAAATGCACTATGCCGTTGAAGACTAGCCATCCCTGTTGAAATCGGTCGGCGATCTCCAAGCCGTACAGAACTAAATCAACAATGGTTCGCTTCGTCGCGTTGCGCTCGGCGTACTCTTCCGGCTCGAGCTCCACCATCGGCTCCTCGTCCTCCTCGGTGCCGGAGAAAAGCGCGTAGACGGTTTCCTCTGCGATCCCGCAAACGGAATCCAGTTCCTCGCACAGCACTTCCGCTTTGCGGAACGCGACCTGCGCGAGCGCGACCGCCGGCTCGATCTCCGCGGGCCAGGGGCCAAATTTGAGGAACTTTTCGATGAACAACGCCCGGTCGCACATTTCCAGTACGTCCTTGTACGGCATCTTCTTCTCCCAGGCCCGCGCGCTGCACTGCGCGAAGAAAAGCGCGATCAGCTTCATCTTCTCGATCCCGATTTCCCGGTCGCTTTTCGCCCTCGTGTCCATGGAGTTCACCGACACCGTCACGTCCGTCGTCGCGGGAACGACCGTGCAGGGGGCGTGCGCCGGGTTGTAGGGCGTGATGGGTTTCGTCGGCTCGTCGATCCACTGCGGAAGCTTGACGTACTTGTGCCGCAGCATGTCCTCGTTGATCTCTTTGTACAATGGCTCGAACTCCTCGACCAACAGCTTCTGGTAGGCCTTCCTGATCACGTTTGCCGTGATCGGTTCCTGGTCCAGCCACAGCATGATTTGGTCCAACGACTCCGGGTCGTCGTACAGGTTCAGTTTCCACTTCAGCAGGTGGCTCAAGGGGTTCACTGCCTGCGTCCGCATGCGCCGGGTGAAGGGGTTCGGATCCAGTTGCGTACCGGTCTTCGCCAGTTCTGCTTCGTCGGCTGGTTTCGGCTTCTCCGCGTCCTTCAGCTCCCGGTCGACATTACGCGTCTCGTCCAACGCCTTGGCCTTGTTCAGCTCTTCTTGGCCCTTCGTGAGCAAGTCGGAGGCCACTTCGCACCTGGCAGCCTCGTAGTGCAGCAACGTGCGGAGGATGAACAGGTTGGACTGTAGTTCCGCGAGCACTTCCGCGGCCCGCGAGAGCGATTTGTGCACTTGCGCGCGGTACTTCGTTTGGAGGAGTGGGACCGAAAAGTTGTAAACCAGGGTCGCCGATTCCTCGACCAAGTCGAGGGATTCTATGCGCTTCCCGGCGACGATGCACTGCTCGCAGAGGCGGACTGCCTGCATATCCAGTGCAAATATGTCTGGGTCTGGAAGAATGCAACTTGTGAGGCGCATTTCGGAACACAGAAAAATCTCTCATGCATAGGCAGCAAAAGTTGCCCGCTTTCTGTCACCAAAATGGCGGACTTGTCATGCAGATTCAGCATTGTGGAAGCTTCGCGAAACCTGTGATGCTAGAGCTTCCATGCCAGACCTTCTGCGTCATGCAAAAACAGCATGGCCCTTCCAGACCCAGACATTTTTGCTTTTGATACTGCACGCGCGCGGAAACTTCCCGCTCCCACTGCTCTTCCGGCGAGAGCACCATTCCGGTCTCGGCTTTGTACTCGATCAGGTTGCAGGCTGGTTTAGTTTTTATTCTTCGTCGAAATCACAGCTCGAAGACCCCTAAGAACAACGGAAAACCGATAGAAAAGCAAGACGGTGCCGAGTTAGAAAAATGAGCACCCAGTAAGTATCTATACCGTTCCACACATCGATTTGCGACTTGGCCATGTCAATCAAAATCCTGCCTCTTGGTGGTGGCGCGCGCAAAAGGAGTATTCTGGCGTACATGGTCCTGGCCAGGTTGAAGTTGCCCGCGGTCGTTGCGGCTTTGAGCGCGCCGGCAAGCTTGATCTGCACGTCGGGGATGTTTAGGTCGTTGCCCGGTCGTTCCACGTACGCCTTGCCCTGGCTCTTCCAGAACTCGTCGAAGGCTTTGTCGAAGCTGACCCAGTACTTCACCAGCTCTCCCTCCACCTCGTTCGGCGCCGAGATCCCCTTGTTCTGAATGAAGAGCGTCACCGAGTGCGGATCTTGACCCAGCACTGGCTTCGCGTTGCCGCGGAACATGTGGGCACGAGCAGCTTCCACGAGGGGGCGGACCCAATGCGGAAGCTCCACCTGATATCATTCCTCGGTGGTAGATTTTTGTGAAGATCCAGATGCAACGCAAAACTGTACTAAGTATTGCTGAATACCGCCGTATAAGCGAACTGCCTCCTTTAGACTCCCCTGTAGTAGCAAGACTCAAACCTGTCAGCTATGATCGAACAAACCATGCATTTTTATACTGCAGGGTCCGCTTCCACCGTCTTTACCACATTGAGCGCTTCGTCCAGCAGCTTTTGCGCATCCGCCGTCTGGTTGTTATCGTCCAGCCCGAAGGCTAAATTCAGCAGAAATTCGATGCGCCACTGCAGGGCTACCGGGGAGCGACTCTGCACGTACCCGTCCACTTGCGAGGTAATCGTCGTCAATGCGGTCAAAAGTTCCCGCGTCTCTTCCAGCACCCGGTTTTGCCAGCCGTTTATTCGGCACAGCGGGCGAACCAGGTCCCAGTACAGCAGTGTCGCGTTGTAGACAATGAAGTTGTACCTGGATTTGAATTCCGCCTGCTCCGCAATCTTGATCGCCTGGCGCAGGTAGGACAACGCGTGCTTTACCTGCACCACCAAGTGGTCGCCCTTCATCTCCGCGAGGTTCTTCTTCGCCTCCACCTGGGCACGCACAAGCAACCCGCGCGCGACCCATTGGCTGTTGCTGGCAGTGCACCGATCGAAAAGATCCAGCGCGCGCTCGATGTTCGTGACGTTGAGCGGCGGAGGCACGAGCAAGGCAACCTCCGCGTACTGGACCAGCAGATCCGCGGAAAACTCATTTTCGAGAAACTTGTCAAAGTTCGTGTTCAGAATCGCGAACGCGTTGCGGACGAGCGGGCGGATGTTCCCGAGCACCGAAGTGTCCTTGGATTCCTCCCGCGCCCGGGTCACCAGGTACCGCAGGTGGAAATCCGTCGACGCGCTGCTCGGCATTGTGGGCGAGGGAAGATGCAAGAAGCGCGAACACGTGGGGTTAGTCGGTAGCAGTGAAACGCCGATCTGTCGTTCTAGCCTTTCGGCTTTTTCCTGTCGGTTGCGATCATTTCCGCCATCTTCGCTTTGGTCTCGGATATCCGTAGGCCACCAGGCATGTTGACACTGGTGGGATTGTCGTGGAATTCAAACAAGTGAACAACTTCGATAATATTCACCGCCCCCCAACAAGAAGACACGATTCGCTCATCCACTTTAGCCAAAATTGCAACTCTGTTCATCTCCGACACCACAAGCACTGTTCTGAGGCCTGCCGGCCTGACTGTGGCATTCAAGCTCTCCTCGTCGGCCTACTAGGTGTCTCACTCAACTATTGCAAGCGGTATATTACCCTGACCGCAGGGATCAAATGTAAAACCGTCCTACCCACATCGCGCAACACGTTGCCAGTGGTCCGTAGCCCGATTGCCGAATGGAGCGGACTTCTTTGAATTTGCAGATTAAGTTGCAGAACGCCCGCGCGCACGCACGCAGTCGCGCTGGACAACAGGAGCATACATCATAATACATGTACAGGTTTCTCGCACGTGGCACATTTTAGCACTACGGCTTACCATGAGCACAAGTGGACTTTTCAGTTTCCGCTTCTGGTGCAGTAAAAGGGTTCCTGTACTAGTCGCAGTGAATGACCACAGGGAACCAGACTCATTTTGATTTTGAACCAGCTTCACGCTCGTAGTTCTTCACGCCCCCCGCTTACAACCTCTACAACCACTGCCAGTTCCTCACTGACACCATTCACCTGCGTGTGCCCTCATGGCTCGCCCTGTAGCGCCCTGTAATCGTCGTCGGACAAGACGCGCATCGTGGGGATCATGCAGCACATGCAGAAAGAGCACAGGAAACTGAAAAACGCGACCATGCCGCCAATCAGGTGCGTGAAGGCCAGCCAGGTCGTCCAGGTCTCCAGTCCGGGGAGGTACTCTACGCGGAACTGCTCCTGGCCCTGGACCTCCCAGGGGCGAAGCTTACACTGCTGGAAATCCGAGTCCAGCAGGTCGTTCCACCACTTCTTACCGAAGTTGGCTCCGGTTACCCCGTCCTCCTCGCCTTTCTTGCGGTCCGCTGCGGCGACTGCGACCTGCGCGGCGTCGTCCGCATCCAGGAGAATCTGGGAGTTGGTGGTCTTCTCGTTTTTTAAAGCACCTACAACTGATGATGCTGACGGAAGTGTCGTTTGGTCCAAGAGAATAAGTGCGCCCGTGGCAGAGTGCGAGAGCGTCGCCGTGTGCACTTGGTCCTGCTGGGAAGTTCTTGTGCGTCCATGATTTGCTGCTGCTGTGCTTGTAGATGAGCCTCCGAGCTGGTTTGCGATCAGAGAACGGGCCGTGGCGAGCAATGACGTCGACGCTGATTTGTCGTCAGCTGCAACGCGAGAGGTCGAAGATGAAGATGATCTACCCACGGCGTTCGTTCTCGGGCCATTCCCGTTATTTCCTCCAGAATTACGTGCACTATCGCCCTCAAGTGCGTTCGAGGCAGCATGGATATCGCGCTGAAACCTGTCCGCAAGCCGCTTGGAATCTTCCTCCTCTCTTCGCGCGAATTCCTGCGCTGCTTCAACATCCGTTCGAGCGATGTGGGAAGCGATGTCGCCTACCTAGAAGAAGTTGCGGATTGATTGAAGTAAGAGGAGGCACGGGCCTAGTCTACTCCTGCACAAGACTGAATGTTCTGTCGACTCACGTGACCCTAAATGACGTGTACGACTACTTACGAGAAAATGAAAAGTGGCTACATTCTAGTCGTACACCGATGAAGCATTCACTAGAACAGTCATACCTGCGACTGGACTTTGATCTCCGCGTTCGTCACTTGTGTGTCGGAACGCAAAAAGCCCTTCACCCATTTAGTCAGGAAATCTTTCGTGTTGTTTGCCCCGCTGTTGAGGAAGTCCCGCACGCCCGCCACCATGTCTCCGAAAGACAAAGCTTCCTCCTTTTCCTTGGGCGTTAGGTTTGGGTGCTGATCGTCTACTTGCGATGGTACTTCTGCTTCTGCTAGGAGGAGTGCCTGTTTTACACTTGCAGCAGAAGTGCGTACTTCACTCTTTTCTTGTTGCGCTGTCGACGGAAAGAGCTCCTCCTTGCGTTTCGCGATTTCGTGGCCGAGGTTGCTCAGGTGCCCAAGAGCGCTGGCCTTAGTTTGTGAAAAATCCAATGCCGGGAGGACGGGTTTCACCACACTGGCAATGCTTGGAAGAACGGCGTCGCGCAGCTGCGGAAGAAAGCGGGAGTCTGAAAATGTTCGTAATGACAATACTTAGGCAATCTCCGCTACATTTTCCAGTTACAGTTTGCAACTTCTCGGACCTCGGCTGGAGTGCTCGCCGCCGACCTCCGTTCGACGTCCGACCAAGTCCCCGCCATCAGTTCGTCATATGACGAACTGATGGCGGGCACCTCCAGCCAAATCCGACCAGCTGCCCACCATCAGTTCGCTATATAGCGAACTGATGGCGGGCAGCACCCGGAGGTCCGACCAGGTGATCCAGGTGATCCGACCAGCTGCCCGCCATCAGTTCGCTATTAGGCGAACTGATGGCGGGCAGCACCCCGAGGTCCGACCAGGTGATCCGACCAGCTGCCCGCCATCAGTTCGCTATTAGGCGAACTGATGGCGGGCAGCACCCCGAGGTCCGACCAGGTGATCCGACCAGCTGCCCGCCATCAGTTCGCTATTAGGCGAACTGATGGCGGGCAGCACCCCGAGGTCCGACCAGGTGATCCGACCAGCTGCCCGCCATCAGTTCGCTATTAGGCGAACTGATGGCGGGCAGCACCCCGAGGTCCGACCAGGTGATCCGACCAGCTGCCCGCCATCAGTTCGCTATTAGGCGAACTGATGGCGGGCAGCACCCCGAGGTCCGACCAGGTGATCCGACCAGCTGCCCGCCATCAGTTCGCTATTAGGCGAACTGATGGCGGGCAGCACCCCGAGGTCCGACCAGGTGATCCGACCAGCTGCCCGCCATCAGTTCGCTATTAGGCGAACTGATGGCGGGCAGCACCCCGAGGTCCGACCAGGTGATCCGACCAGCTGCCCGCCATCAGTTCGCTATTAGGCGAACTGATGGCGGGCAGCACCCCGAGGTCCGACCAGGTGATCCGACCAGCTGCCCGCCATCAGTTCGCTATTAGGCGAACTGATGGCGGGCAGCACCCCGAGGTCCGACCAGGTGATCCGACCAGCTGCCCGCCATCAGTTCGCTATTAGGCGAACTGATGGCGGGCAGCACCCCGAGGTCCGACCAGGTGATCCGACCAGCTGCCCGCCATCAGTTCGCTATTAGGCGAACTGATGGCGGGCAGCACCCCGAGGTCCGACCAGGTGATCCGACCAGCTGCCCGCCATCAGTTCGCTATTAGGCGAACTGATGGCGGGCAGCACCCCGAGGTCCGACCAGGTGATCCGACCAGCTGCCCGCCATCAGTTCGCTATTAGGCGAACTGATGGCGGGCAGCACCCCGAGGTCCGACCAGGTGATCCGACCAGCTGCCCGCCATCAGTTCGCTATTAGGCGAACTGATGGCGGGCAGCACCCCGAGGTCCGACCAGGTGATCCGACCAGCTGCCCGCCATCAGTTCGCTATTAGGCGAACTGATGGCGGGCAGCACCCCGAGGTCCGACCAGGTGATCCGACCAGCTGCCCGCCATCAGTTCGCTATTAGGCGAACTGATGGCGGGCAGCACCCCGAGGTCCGACCAGGTGATCCGACCAGCTGCCCGCCATCAGTTCGCTATTAGGCGAACTGATGGCGGGCAGCACCCCGAGGTCCGACCAGGTGATCCGACCAGCTGCCCGCCATCAGTTCGCTATTAGGCGAACTGATGGCGGGCAGCACCCCGAGGTCCGACCAGGTGATCCGACCAGCTGCCCGCCATCAGTTCGCTATTAGGCGAACTGATGGCGGGCAGCACCCCGAGGTCCGACCAGGTGATCCGACCAGCTGCCCGCCATCAGTTCGCTATTAGGCGAACTGATGGCGGGCAGCACCCCGAGGTCCGACCAGGTGATCCGACCAGCTGCCCGCCATCAGTTCGCTATTAGGCGAACTGATGGCGGGCAGCACCCCGAGGTCCGACCAGGTGATCCGACCAGCTGCCCGCCATCAGTTCGCTATTAGGCGAACTGATGGCGGGCAGCACCCCGAGGTCCGACCAGGTGATCCGACCAGCTGCCCGCCATCAGTTCGCTATTAGGCGAACTGATGGCGGGCAGCACCCCGAGGTCCGACCAGGTGATCCGACCAGCTGCCCGCCATCAGTTCGCTATTAGGCGAACTGATGGCGGGCAGCACCCCGAGGTCCGACCAGGTGATCCGACCAGCTGCCCGCCATCAGTTCGCTATTAGGCGAACTGATGGCGGGCAGCACCCCGAGGTCCGACCAGGTGATCCGACCAGCTGCCCGCCATCAGTTCGCTATTAGGCGAACTGATGGCGGGCAGCACCCCGAGGTCCGACCAGGTGATCCGACCAGCTGCCCGCCATCAGTTCGCTATTAGGCGAACTGATGGCGGGCAGCACCCCGAGGTCCGACCAGGTGATCCGACCAGCTGCCCGCCATCAGTTCGCTATTAGGCGAACTGATGGCGGGCAGCACCCCGAGGTCCGACCAGGTGATCCGACCAGCTGCCCGCCATCAGTTCGCTATTAGGCGAACTGATGGCGGGCAGCACCCCGAGGTCCGACCAGGTGATCCGACCAGCTGCCCGCCATCAGTTCGCTATTAGGCGAACTGATGGCGGGCAGCACCCCGAGGTCCGACCAGGTGATCCGACCAGCTGCCCGCCATCAGTTCGCTATTAGGCGAACTGATGGCGGGCAGCACCCCGAGGTCCGACCAGGTGGTCCGACCAGCTGCCCGCCATCAGTTCGCTATTAGGCGAACTGATCCGAACTGATCCGACAGGCTGGTCCGACCGGCGACCAGCTCCCCGCCATCAGTTCGTCATATGACGAACTCATGGCGGGGACCTGGTCGGACCCGACCTCGATTCTGATGATGCGATCTCGATCTGACCTCATAAAGATAAAAGCGAGAAGACATGATAAGCAGCTACATCGTACCTGCGAGCGGACTGAAGTCGGTGACTACTTCGTCGAGACTGTATCTGTGCGCAGCTGCGAGCTCGATCGAGTTTCTACCCAACGCAACAGGGTCGTTTGCCACAGGGGCCGTGGGCCTTTCGCGTTCCGAGAGTTGAATCCCGTCAAGAGCAGTTATTGATGGCGTGTCCGGGTTGCCAGCTTCTATTTTCACCACCGCCGCGGTGGTCTCTACCGCGGGCGGACTCCTGCAAAGCTCGTCCACAGCGTTTTCTAAATTTTCTGCTTTCATTTTCTCGCATTCCACGCACTCGCCGGGTTTCCTTGTTCCGATGGCAGTGACAACCGGCGACGCATCCAGGTCGTTCCACTCCACGTAATCCTGCAGTGTTACCCCAGGTGGTACCAGCGCTTTCCCGCACTGCACGACAACTCCGGCTTCAGGCAAACACTCCGTCTTGCCCGCCAGATTGTTTGTATCGTTGTAGCGCTTCTCGTAGGCAGGATGCGCACTGAGAACGCAATCGACGAACTTCGCAGTACCCTCATCTCCGGCCTGTTTTCAAAAAGATTGAACGGTCATGCGGCATGTTATGCCCTTTGATGGTCTCTAGTAAAGACAAGGAGAACCCGGTCCGAATGGTAGACAGCTCCAGCGAGAGGACCGAGGAACATCGATCTTTCTCGTAACGTTCATCAGTTGTCTCGAACAAGAGGTGACTACTTTAAAAGTAACAGTACCTTTTTCCATCCTTTCGGCAGTGACGTGTCTTCGTTGCACAAGTTCTCCCCTGTCGATAGCATGCAGCACTCTTTCGCTGGCGAACACGCGTCGAGATAGCCCTCGGCGGCTGGCAACGCAACCAAACCCAGGGTCGCCGTCAACGCCGTTACCACAGCCATAAACACGAAGATGCATAGGTTGCAGCAGCAGAACAGGCCAAGGCAACCGCGTCCGTACTGCGTTGCCCCACACCTGCCGAGAAGAAAGAGGAGCAAGAAACTACAAATGGTGCACGCGAACGAGCCAACGAAGTCCTTCGCTTCGGGCACCCAGCTCGGCGTCGACTGTCCGAAGAGCATAAACTCGCCGTTCCCGAGCGTAATTCCGCCGAGGATTACAGCGTAGAAGATCCATCCCCAAGCAAAGAACAACACCAGCCGCTGGTAGGTCTTCAGACACGGAGTTGGATAGAAAGCAGCGAATACACGAACCTCCGGCATCTTGCTGTGCTTTTATTCAAATGGAAATGTGCAATTGCGAAGGTGAATACTTCTTCGCACTACGTACGGATACAGTCGTGCGTGGATTTCTCCTTCAACACTCTGATCAACATGATCGTCAGGGTCGCGATCTTGGTGTGCGAGTCCGTGTGCGATAGTTTCATGATCCAAATAAAACTACTAAACCAGGACTAGCATCAGACTAGTGTGTGATCCGATAGTCGACAGCAGAGACGAACAAAAAACTGGTAAGAACAAGGAGTCTGTGTGGTCATTCGCATCGGTGAAAACAAGGGAACGCTCATCGACGGCATCGTCGTCTTTTTTCGAGAGAGGGCTGAACGAATAGAGTCGGTGTGTGATAAAGGAACACAAAGGCTACGGGCAAGTCGCTTTTTTCAATTCTCAGGTGCGGCTATTGAGTTATTGGCGTCCTGAATTTTTTCAACTGCGAATGAATGAGAAATTGAAAGCCAACAACTCCTCTTGTCGTGAATCATCGTACAGTTTACAAGGAACAACTGCGAGCCTAATGCTAATCCGTGTTCATTTACATATTTCTTGCGATCTTTCGAAACTTTAGGATTGAACCGCCTCCGCACTGCAGTCCGCAAATTGCTGCTCAACAGTAGAAAACGCTCGAGCATACTGGCGAAAGGTAATTGCGTTGCCGCCACTTTGCGTTACCGCATCGTCGTCTTGCTGAAGCTCCAATGCCGTGCTCGCCCGGCAAATCGTAATTTTTGGTTTCTTTGCAACTAGCGCGGCTGCAGCACCTGCTCCTTTGTCTACTGGCAGCTCCCCAACTCCACCAGCACTTCGCGCGCAGACAGTACTTCTTTTGTCAACTTCCTCACGACAAGCAGTGTGGTAGAAGCGAAAGATTTCGTCCAGTTCGACGTCGCTAATTCGATCGAAACCGTTTAAGCCCGTCGCCCGCTTGTGCTGCCGGTTGATAGCAGCGGAGGGTGCGAGGGAGTACCGCAGAGAGGCCCGCGTGATCAACCCGTCATTCGCACACGAGGCGAATCGTGGAAAAATGTCCGCTAGCAGTCGCGCTCCCGTTTCCACATCGCCAGCCCGTCGAGACGCTGAGCGGCCCAAAGGGAGGAGCCAGGCGGCAGCAAGGAGATCGCGGTAGGTAAGACTTTCCGACCCTTGTGAGCCGAGCGCTGCCGCGAGCCGCATACCGTCTTCGCGCGAAACGGAGAATGGTGCGGAAACGGGTGGTGCTTGGTCCGGGCAATCCGCATTTTCCTCTGGCCTTTCTGCAAACCTGGTTTGTGGAGCGAAAAAAGATCGAAAGAAAGAACAAAGCGTTCCCCGTCGATAAAGTACTGCTAGTGGTAGCGAATCAGCTCATACATCCCTAGATTCGAAGAAAGACCACACTTTTGTTCGGCTCCTACAATAACCTTACCCCTGCGCTGCGGCGAGCAATTCCATCCGGTTCACCAATCCGTCGCCATTGCGATCCATAAGCGAGAAGATGGTGCGAAATTCGTCTGAAATATGAGGCTCGTCGAGCTCCTTGGCCATGAGCCGCAGCGTGGCCTGTGTGAGGCGGTCCAACCTTGCGAAGAGAAACAACCCGCGAAAAAGTTGCTCGATCAGGTCGCCGGAGCGCCTGGTTTGGTGCTTCACTGCCGCGACATTATTCGTGACAAACGGATAGCTGATTGCCTGTCGGGCGGCAAGCCGCCTCCTGGGATCCTTTTCCAACAGTTTTGCACAGAAGTGCTTCGCGTCTCGTGCACTGTCCTGTCGCAATCTTCGCTGCTTGTCTTCGTCTCTATTCGGGTCCACTGCGGCGTTCGTGGGCTTGTTGTGCTTAACGACAGCTGCTGCATTCATGCACGCAGAAAGGAACCTCCGCCAGTCGGGGTCCGTGCTGACGATCCGGCCGCGGCAGGACTTGTAATCGTCGCGGCCGGGTTCGAAAAAAGGGTGCACGCCGGTGAGCATGACGAACAACAGCACCCCAATGGCGAAGACATCACTTTGTGCGCTGTACTTGCAGGACGTGTGGATTTCTGGGGCCATGTAGTGACAGGTCCCGCAGCGCATGCGGCTGTCAATGCGGTCAAGAAAGTCCGCTAGGCCGAAGTCGATGATTTTCAGGACGCCGTTGGACAGGAGAATGTTCTCCGGTTTGATGTCCCGGTGGAGAAGGTTTCGCGAGTGGCAATACGCAAGCGCAGAAAGGATTTGCTTCGTGTAGTTGGCGGCCCGCTCGAGGGAAAAACACGGCGGACACCTACCTGGAGGTTCGGGTTGTTGGTGTAGGTCTACAGTCAGCCCACCGCCATTGGTCCGCGTGTTGTTCAAGACCCCACGGGTCAACCGATCCGCTTTCGAATTCCCTTTACCACTGCCGCCCGACGACGTGGCCACGTACACTGCGGTTTTTATCGCATCGTCCAGAGTTCCCTGCTCGCAAAATTCCAGCAGCAAGAAAATGCTCGCCCTCTCGAAGTAGCAGCGATACAAGCGACAAACATGCGGATGATCCAGGCTCTTCATGGTTTCTATCTCGGTATGAATGAGATCGCGGTCGGCTTTGTTTTCGATTTTCACCTGTTTGCACGCGCGGCGAAACTTGGACTTCTTGCTCCGGACTAATTTCACACTCCCGAAGGCTCCCTTGCCGATGTCAGCACTGCGGGCTGCGGTTGATGAGGCGCGCCCGGCCTTCTTCGTTCCTGCGGGTTCTGGCTTGCTGCAGAGCTCAAAGTCGTGGTAGACCTGGCCTGCTTCGTCGTAAGAGGGGATCACGACCTCAGAATTGATACAGACGGATTTTCGCCGCAGGGCTGGGTCGGAGACGCTTCGCCGAAATTTCGGGAGGCCGAGAGTGACGATTTTGCTGCGCTGCGGCTGTTGACGGATAGGCTGTTCGAGAAGTCCTTGTTGAAAAGGTGGAGCTACTGTTGATATTTTCACACTGGGCACTGTCCGAGCATGCTCGTCGTCTGCGGCACAGAACTCTTCTACTGATTGCAGGAGCTTATGTTCGTCTTCTCGAACCGGTGTCGATGGCTCAGAATTCCTACTCCCCTCTTCAGAAATAGGTGCGAATTGCACCACTTGCTTCGTGACCCGCGCTTCACAGGATGAACTGCGACCCTTACTTGTCATGTTCTTACTTGCGCGCGCGACGATGGGAGGCGGGAGTATCACCTCGTTTGTAGCTGCTGCTTCCTTGTTCTGCTCTGATTTCCTGAAATGATCTTCTTGAACTTGTAAAGCCAGGTTTGGCGGAGCTTTTGCTTTCAGTTTTTCCGCGCGTGTGGCGGTCCTCTCGCGTCGCTTTCCACCTTCTTCAGCCCGTACCTCGTCTTCCTCTTGCAATCCCGCTAATGGTTCTTCAACCTTGATATCCGTATCGCTCGGCTTTGTCCTCTGAGAACCCTTTTTATCGCTCGCAGAGGTTTTTTCGTTGGAATCTTCTCGCGGCGTAATGGTACTGTCTGCAATCTTTGCGTTTGGAGACGTGCATTTTTGAATCCCCTCGGAGGTGGTCTTTGGTTTACTACCACCCTCTGCAGCACCGGCTTGACCTTGCGCACCCGCACTGTTTTTGTTCGAACTACTTCCTTTCCCGCTGATTTGCTTTTGTTGGCCGCCACGCATGGCGAATTTCAGGAACTGCCTGGCGATCTCCGGAAGATCCTTCTTTGCGCAAACCCAGGGCTGCTGCTGTCCATCGTTTTTTTCGCTCACAGGTGTTCGCGACGACTTCTTCGCCCGGTGTGCAGCAAAGTTGGTGAAGGAATCTTGATACCAGGTGTCGCGCGGTCGTCGGCCCTGCAGTCGGCGATCGGCGCCATCTACGTGAAAAAAAATGTACTCGAGCGCCACTTTGCACTGCTCGTATCCGAGCCGTCCCGTCCCTGCTGGGTCAACGAAGGGCAGCACTTGTGTGGCAAGCTGCAAAACTTTTTTCGTGCAATCTGCGTCGTTGGGCGAGGGAACAAGGGAGTTGTTTTTATTTGTCGGAGCCAATAAAGGAGCCCCCTGGGCCTGCTGTTGTGTTGGTTTTTGGAAGTTCTTGCCGCCTACCAGCCTTCGCTGAAGCTCTTGCTTCTTCGCCACGTTGGCATTCTGTTTGGTTATCTTGATGTTCGCACCACCAGCACCACCGGCTGTCCGAGGCTGCTGCCCGGGTAGCAATTGTTTCTCTGCACATTCATCTCGCGCGGACAGAGGAGTGTGTCCACTGGACGAGGACGACAGCTGTCCGCTGCCCGATCGAGCCGATGTGGACCCCGACGACGTGACCCCACCGGCGGTCGTGGGGGTGGTCGCGCCGCCAGAAGCTGAAGACTTCGTAGGAGCGATTCCGCCGCCTGGCGCATGTGCGGCGGGCTTCTCAAGAAGCTTCTCTTTCGTAGCCGCCGGCCTCTGCACGCCAGCAGCCAGGTCCTCGCGTCGCGGTGGGCCGAACCGGAGCTGCGGTCGAGTCGCTGTGGTAGCAACCATCTTGTTGAGATGGACAGTTGGTGATTTACCGAACCTGGTTTGTTTTCTCTGTCTACTTCTGCTCCGGTGATGCGCGGCCCCCTATTTTGCGAAAAACACAGACAGACTCTCTCGGCGGAATTTGAATTTTCGCAAAACCATGCTCCTCATGTCCTCTAGTTCGCAAACAGCACGGCGATTGCAGCTCAATTATTGAGTAGTCAGGTCCGCACTGACTCTTTCTCACTGTCTCTTGTGACTTTTCGCTCTGCTCTTCTGTTGTTGAACATCTAGGATGCAAAAGGTGGCAAGCGCAAGCAGAAGCACCAATACGACATGTCCTCATAAGCAGCATTTCAGTAAATTCGGAGTATGGAGCGTTAGGAAAACAGCTATTCATACCTCCAGACGAGGTCAGTACAATCCACATGTGCTCTGAGTTTCGTGTCTTTTTGATGCATCCTTTTTAAAACTTTCCAAATTTCTCTTCCAGCAAATCCTTCGCTGCGTTGATCTGTTGCATTTTTCGCTCGCTGTCCGCGTCCGCACACCGATCCGGGTGCAACTTCCAGAGCGCATCTCGCCATCGCGCCTTCATCTCGTCCTTGTCCACACACGACGGCTTCAAGTCTAAGCACCGTAACGCAAAAGTCACGGCTTTGTCCGAAGGGCCTGTCGGTAGTTCCGGAGGTTCGTAGTAGTGGCTGTTCGCACCCGCGGCGCCTGGTCCAGAAGTTTCGTTTCGACTCGACGCGGTTCTTTGGCTGCGCTTCTTCTTCGTAGTCCCGTTCGCCGATTTGCCGCGTGTCTCCAAGTCCAACCCTTTTGTCAAGTGCCTGTGGCGAATGTCCTCCCAGCTGGCATCGTACGCGATTTTCCACTGCTTGCAGACGTCCGCGAAGACTTCATCCGTCAGAAGGTGCTCCTCCGCTCGCAAGTCGCGCAATGCCGGAAAACCTTCCCTCTCCGGGAGCAAGTCCGGCAACTCCCGCGTTTTCATCAGCATCCTCGTTCGGGAAACCTGGTACGGATCGAACGTGGGGAATGCCAGCGTCAAGAGTTTCCCCAGCGTGTCCGCATCTCGCCAGCCAACGTGCCACTTTTTTAGCGCGCCTGCACCTTGGCCGTGCTCGGCGGGTGCTCTGGACGTGCTGCCCGTTGCAGTGCTGCCGTCGCGGTCATCTCCAGCACTGGAAGACGAAGCGAAACGCCGTCGGCTAAAGTTGCACAGAAAGACGATGCAAGCGCCGTACGAAGACGCGTTATCTGTGATGGACGAGAGCGAGGATCTTCCTGCCGTCGGGGTGATGTCTCGTGGTCTGTGCCGTCGCAAAGCGGACACCGTCCGCCTCAGACCTGGTGGCAGAGCAACCGCTGCGCCGCCCTTGGCGTTGATACATCTTGTCGCGCTCCACATTCATTGCAGGCATATGCTGCACTGTGCGAGAGCGTTTCATCATTCGTCGGCAGAACAAACTACAGTGTTATGATCGGTTCCACAAATCACAACACAACACATTGAAACTCACCTCTTTGGACCAAAGACACACAGGGAGCGCGAGTCTTTGCTACTCTGTCGTGCCTGCAGCAGCCAGGGACAGAATTCCTCACCACATTGCCGTCACGTCATGAACAAACACATTCATCGCCTTCCTGAAACTTGATTTTGTCCGTTTCAAGATTTTTGAATCTGGATCTGCTTTGTTTACACATGAGCCTGACGCAGCAGTAGTGATTGCGGCTACAAATCCCTGCTTCATCGAGATGAATCAGAGACAGAGCAGATGATTTTGAAACGTGAAACGGAAACGCGATTGATAAATGTTCGTATCTTACACCACACAAACACAATGAAAGTCACATACAACGATATTTATCTCCCTTCCTCCAACGGCGTCAGATCGGCTTGAAACCCCCGCTCCTTCGCCGTTTCCAGGAAAGCCTGTAGTTCCTCCGGTGAGGGCATTGCCGGCGCGCACCCAACACGTGTGACCACGATCGCGGCCGCTGCGGAGGCACGACGCAACGCTTCCTTAATCTCGACCTCTTCGTCCACTAGGTGCGCCAGCAGGTTTCCCATGAAGGCGTCGCCCGCCCCGGTCGGCTTTAACGGCGAGACTTCGAACACACCGATCTTCAACTCGTCGACTACTTCCTTCTCCAGATCAACAGAAAGTGGCGGTACTGCGGCCGGTGCACTTGGTTGTACCAACCCAGCTCCTGAGTCCCCAGCCGCTCCCGCTTGGATTTTTTGCGCGAGGAGTTCTTCAGGCTGCAGACCTTTTGGGTTGTTGCAGGCAGACGAGGCACTGGTGATTTTCCTGTTGTTCACAAACGACACCGAACCGTCCTGGCCCATCTTGAACACAGTCATCAGGCAGGCGCCACTGGAAACAAGAAGTTTAGCGAATCGCATCCCCCGGCCGTACTCGGCGCTGCCCTCCTTCACCTCCGCAACACCCCCGTGGACGACGTTGGCGGTCGTCGGAGAGTTTGTGGTCGAAGTGGTTTCCGGTGGGCCGGCTACAACAGCGAACTCGGCCTCGTTCCCCACCACGATGTCGCACAAGCAGGCTGCCTTCCGGTAAACCTGACTGGCTTCGGCGGCAGACTTCCATGTGTACGGGCGATAGTCCACGTCGAGAACGGCGGGGATACCGCGGGCCTTGGCAAGCCGCAAAGCGGTCAGGGTCGCGGAGCGGCTCGGTTCCAGAGCGAGGCTGGTGCCGGTAGCTGGTCATTTTGCAATTCTTTGAAGACTTTAATGATGATGATGATTTAGTGCCTGAGCATACATTCTCAAAAAAGGGAATCCTGTATGTGTTCTTTCTACGACTACACGATACCTAAACCAAAACAACAACGAACATAAACGCGAAGATTCAATCACATCGCCTGCAAGTAGACTTAGCACGAACAAGTAAGATGCGGTGGCAGAGGTGCTCCAAAAAACAAGACAGAGCAGAACAATTTGGAGACGGGAACAAGATGCCACCGAAGGCCTCAATCAACGACTCTTGAAACGAATCAGAGAACGGAGCCCATGTGTGTCTGTGGCGCTAGCGACGCGAGCGCGCCGTGTTGAGAAAGGACACTACCTCTGGGGCGGCCAGCGGCTGTGCCGCAGCGGCGGGCAGCCCTGGGCGCCGCCCAGGCGAGGGCGCCAATGGAAGCCAAGAACCACGCGCGGTGCTGCTGCTCGTGGCCACACGACGCGCGTGCGCGGCAGTTCCGGAAAATGATGAAGCGCGCTCACTTTGCTCCAACACACATGGCGAAGCGCGCTCACCATGCGCGACCACACGATGCCGCCGCCGCCCGGCAAATTGCAGGGCGCCAGCCATGTATCTAGGGCGCCGCCCGAGCCAGGGCAGCGGAAGCAGGGGGGTCGGGATTTCCCCCCTCCAGATTGGCGCCCCGCCGGCGCAGGTGGCGGGCACTTATGCCAAGACGAGCGCGCCGCCGGCTCCTTCTTGTATGTCCCTTTTGCTGTCGCGTTGCAGGCCGATGTCCCGCGCGGACCCGACTGGGGGAGGGCATGATGCAAAATAGCACGCATCTGCGCAGGGCCTTCGCTGCCTGCGCGCGGCGCGCCATCTGCGGGCGCCGCGCGGCGTACGTAGGGCGGTTGGCGAGGCTGGGGCCCCTGCCGCTGCTACTATAGCTGCACAGTACGCCAGCCCGCCGTCCAGAGACGCGCCCGCGCATGTAGTGGGCAGCGAAGGCCCTGGCACTCATCAGAGGAAAAGACGCCAACGATAATTGAAGCGATCGCACCAACGAGGCAGCCCCACTTAGACGGCTCGAGTTCCGTCGCTGTCGAAAACGCCTCCCACACGTGCTCGCTGCTGATCAATAAATCCGCCGCGTGGTTCCGGTAGATGATGCTCTGGTGGTCCGTGCCCAATGTCGTTTCCACCACTGCCAAGCTGATGCGCGCATCTCGGTCCCCGGTTGCTACGTTTACGCACTCCGCGTTTACCCCGTACGCACGCAGTTGATGCAGCGCAAGCCTACCCAACGCGTCATCCGAAACCGTGGTCAACAAGCAACACTCGATCCCCGGACGCCGCTCGCGGTGCTTCGCCAAGGCCACTGCGATGTTGGCCGCCGATCCGCCAAGGTGTGCGACGAAATTGGTCGAGTGCTCGGTCTTCGATCCCGGCGGGTCTGGGTAAAAGTCAACGCCAGCGCGCCCGAGAATTAGGAACCGGGTGTTATCGGCGAGCTTGGAGCGCAAGAGGTCCATTCTTAGTAGAAGCAAACCTCTGATCACCTCACACTCGCCAGCTTCGAAAAATTTCCTTTTGCAGCATTAAAGCACTCGCTCATGGGCTTTTGTAGATTTTCATTTCTTCCATCCGTGCGTGCTACATCATGGCTGGATTGCAAATTATCACTCTTTTGTTCTCAACTCTTGATATTTTGGTTTCCTTCAAACGTGGTTTCTCTCTTCTCGCACAGGCTGTCGCAAGTATTCCCACAGCAACTGCTGTCTCGCTCGTGAACCGGTACGCTTCTAGCACAAGCAACCCCGTCGTTTCTGTTTTGGCGAAGTAGAGTGAACACGTAAACTTATTCTGTATCTTCTCCTGAAAGCGCCTGTTTGAATCGATATGTGTTTTCGTGGTGATTGAAGTCGTTCACAAAATATGTCGCTACAAACTAGGCAAAAGTGTCGCAAAGGTCATTGTCTCAACCACGCTTCCTCGTGTTCACTTCTCTATCTACACAACCCACTGCGTGAGGGGATCTGCCACAGAGTCGGTATTTGGTTCGATGAACCGCGCGTGCCGGCCCGTCAAATTCGAACGCAGCAGTGTCATGTTGATACTATCCAAAGGCTCCAACGTCACTCCCAAATGCTCACACAAGGCGTACTTCCAGTCTTCCGGGGTCCAGCGCAGGCTGATGGAGTCCAGCCGGGGTTTGTTGCTCCACTTCTGGCTCATCTCCGGGCGATTGTAGAGCCACGCGGACGTGTTAGTGTGCGGAAACCACTCGTTCACCTCTCCCCAAAAGTCTTCCATGTTCGTGTAGCACGTCGTCATGGCCTCGCGCAAGCCGATCGCGAACAGATCGGGGTTACCACAGCAATACGTGCTCACCGAGTTCACAAAAATCGTTGCCTTTGGAACAGTAGCTGCGCCTGGGAGCTGATCGCCGGATTCAGCGCTGCTTCCCCGCTTGTTCATGAAGAGCTCTCGAGGACTCGGAAACGAGGACAGAAAGACCATATCCGGGCGAAGTCGTATTATGTAGCGGTACTGGTACCCTAGTTCGTTTTCCCGTCGCTGGATCAGCTTGAAGCAGTTCGCCACATCGGTGTTCATACCGACCGAAGAGCGCCAGGTGGCGGACCCGCGTTTCCACATGAAGGTGCTCCACTTCGGATCCTTGGGGTCAAATGGGGTCTTTTTCGTCTGTGCAACTGGTTCCTCGCTTTTCTGGTACATCATCACGCGCTTCTTGCAAAGAGGATTGATGTGTTCTTTTGCGTTTGGACCTATGCTTATCCCACAAAGCGGCTGCTCCTTCGCAATATGGGGCACAAGTCTGATGGTGCTATCGTCGCGAGGGACACTGCCTTCAAATGCTGTGGCTGATTGCTCGTGAGAGAGGTAAAACCCTGGCGGCTCGACACTCTGATTTGCGTCTGTTGCTGAGGACACAGTACTTGGCGCAAAAAGCATGTATTTCCACAGCGGTCGACTCGGTAACGTGATCGCGAAGACGTCGAAACCGCCGTTGTCCGCGAGAACCGGATAGAGATGCTGGTGCACGGAGGCGGCGTTGTTGCCGAACTTCTCAAGCGACCCACCGGGAGGCGGAGAACCGCGCATCCACCGGTCGACGTTTTCTTCGTCGAAATCGAGCAGCATCCCGTCTGGCCACGTGTGCCCCACTGTACGAACGTCGCCGAACAAGCATACCGCTGCTCTTCCGTCGGCAGCAGGAGACGCGACAGCAGACGGTACGACCTCTGACACCACCAGAAACGGCGGCAGCAGAAACTTCCTCGCCATTCTGATCGCTCATAATGGTTGTTCAGCGCTTTTATCTTACTGATGTTTCGACGTCATGGCAGGAACCAACCTGCGACACCCCGATGGGTGTACTTGAAGGAGAAGGTGGGCAAGAACTTACAACTTAGAAAGTTGCAAAACGAGGGAAACCAAGAAAATGGCCTTCATTGCTGCTATGATCCCGGGGGTGCGTTTGAACACAACTGAAGTAACTCGAACAAAGATATCGGTCGAATGGGCGGCATGGGCAACCTCAGGACAGCCTCCCACTGAGCAGGAGTGAACGTGGGGTGCACTCTAAAGCTCGACTTGATGCTTTTTTCGCCGATATCTTTCTCCGGATCTTCCTGAATCGCCCGAATGGGACCGCGCCCGATACTCACAACGTGCTCGCCCTGGGCGGAAGGAAGCGTCTCTTGATGAAAGCGCCAGTCAGGCTGGGGCTTGAGCTTGGTGTCTTCGTCGGTCGTTTCGCGGGCTGCTAGAACGATTGTCGTATCCTCTTCGGTTTTAGATGCAGAGACGGCTTTCCTCCAGCAAAATTCGCAGTTCAACAACTCGAAGCCAAGGCCGTCGCCGCGGGCCTTGATGAAGCACTCTTTCAAGCTCCAGATCCGCATAAAGTGCCCATAAATGTCCGAAGATGAACCTGCTACAGTTGCGAAATCGCCGAGATTTGTTCCCCTCTCGACTTCATTCCATTCTCCATCCGACAGGCAGTTTCCAAAATCCCGCTTGAGCTGCATCACCTCGTTCTTCAATTCTTCAACGTCCGCGTCCCTGGTCTTGGCGGCCATCTGTGTCGCGTCGTCGGCAACTTTCCCACCACGCACTTTTCTTGCTTCCTTGGGCGCGGCTACGTCAATGCCGAGAATTGCGAAGTAATCTGACGCGCCTACAACGAAAGCACCCTCGTGGCTGATGTTGAAATTGAAGTTGGTGTGTCGCAGCTGCGGCGCATGTAAAAAAGGCTTGCCCCACGACGTGCGCCAAATCTCGATGGATTCCAGTTGGTTTTCAATTTCATCTGTTCGTGCGTCATTTTTCCCAGCTTCCTCCTCTGTTGCGCTTCGTGCCGTGGAACAATTGTTGTAATACTCCTGCACAGAGGCGATGA
This sequence comes from Amoebophrya sp. A120, assembly GCA_905178155.1. Lineage (NCBI taxonomy): Eukaryota > Dinophyceae > Syndiniales > Amoebophryaceae > Amoebophrya > Amoebophrya sp. A120. The sequence continues at coordinate 11,438,704 of CAJINV010000001.1, forward strand.
CAGCATCAGTTGCTGGCGCAGCATCGGCACCAGTTAGCTTACTGTCAAGCCATCGGTCGAATTGTACTGCGTCCAATGCGAGTCTTTTCTGCATCAACCTCGACACGAACGCTCGTTTGCGGTCCTCGAGGAAGACGAAACGTAGAACCTTTTCGGAGTCCTCCTCCGGAAGGTGCTGCGTCGCGAGGGCTGCGAAATCATCCTCCGTGATTTCCCAATCGAAAATGTTGAAGCAGTAGCGCGATCCCATAGTTGCTTTGCGGCAGCTATCGCTGGGTCTATTTTTCTTCTTCTACCTCTACGCCGTAGATTACTACTTCTCTAGGTCTAATGAGGCTCGTCGACTTGATCCATCTCGCGTTATGTTATAGACGCAAAATCTAAATCGCGCGTCTGACCCTGACCCTTTTTTTGAACAATATCATGAAATCCAACCAAGCAACCAGTTTGTTCCCGTAAATCACGACGCATGAAGAAAGGTCGAACTTTCGATCGGCATCGGTTTCGGTTTGTTGCCACTAGCATCCATAATCTTCAGCACGGAAGAGCAGTGACGGGAGACGTTGATCTTTCCAGTAGCAATCTATTTGGGATCTGATTTGCTTCATTTTTCTTTGCCGCATGAGATCTCTGCTGAATGAATCTGTTGAGTAAGGATCCGCTGGCACCATTCACGAGAGGACCGACTATTCGTGAGTTTGACTTCTCCGGAATCGCGAATCCGTTTTCTCCCGGGAGTTTCATCGCGCAAAGAAAGGGCAAAACTGAGGCTGCACGTTGCATTTGGGTGGTGCCGCACGTTGCATTTGGTTGGGAGTTTCATCGTCATTTCTTTGTCAGTAGCCTGAAGGTGTGTTTCTGTACAAGAATAGGCAGGAGGGGTTTTACTACGGCAACATCCTCGATGTCCCGTTTTCAAATATTCGCTTTTGCTTTACAGTGACTTCGTGGGCATATCCGGGACGAATGCATGTCGACATTGATGTGAGATTGGTACGTGCTAAACTACGAGGGAGGTCTTCTTCAATATTTTGATGTACAAGTTTTTAGAATCTAATTACAAATTTCATTGTGGATTATGCATCGGCATCGGCTTCACATCTCATCAACGCGACACTTCCCCGGCCGGAGCTGGGAACTGCTCCGCGCCCGCACCTGGGAAGGGCGAGAGCGACGGCGTCAAGTCGCTTTCGCTGAGACTGATGTCGCTCTGCGTCAGGTTCATCGCTTCGTTCGATGTCCTCGAAGATTGGTCGTTGTAGTACAACTTTACACCCGTTCCGACAGCGTAGTAGGCCTGCTCCCCCGGTGGTGTCGTTCCTGGGCGAGTGCGAATCCGCTCCCCGCCGCCACCGGAACCGCCGTCGACATCAAAGTTTATGCTTCGCTGGTCGCTCGCACCGTTGATAGGTGAGCCTGCAGGAACAACAAACTGTTTGTTCCAATCTTCTTCTCTACTGTTGCTCCGCTTCACCAACAGGTTCTCGGCTTTTAGCCTCGCAATCGGGTCCTCCTCCTGCTGTTGGTCTACTCCTGTAGCTGGTGGACTGTTTAACCCTCCCGACGGCGCTGGGGAGGACGACCCAGGCGAAGAGGTCGCGTCCGCGAGTCCGCGGTGTACACCGTCTTTCGCAGCGTGTGCTAGGGTGCCGTAGGCGGAGGAGCTCATTCTTGCACTGCCAAAGATGTGCGCCGCGTGCTGCAAGTCGGTTATTTCCTCTTCGGAAGAGGTTGCGTAGTACTCGTCGTCCTCCGGCGACATCATGCTGGACGTCAAATTGCTTGCAGTGGCCCCGCCGGCTCGCAAGCGACTACGAATGATCTTCTGTTGTGCTTCAAAAGTCGGCAGGACCAGCCAGCGGTGGACCGCGAAAACCAGCAGCAACAAGCCTATCAGCGGCCACGCGAAGACCCAGAGCCGGACTCGGCAGTATCCCATCTTCCGAATGCGGGCGTCAGTTGCACCGAAATAGGAGGAGCGCCGGCACTCCCGGAACCAGGGCATGGAACACTGGCAGGCGTTGCCGCCATTGGGCCTCTTCAACGCGCATCCCGCACCGGCGATGTAGCCCCGTGCGATGTTGTCCTCCAGCAGTTGGAGGGTCTCGTGGTCCTGTTTTCCGGCCGGTTCTATCAGGCTTTGGAGCGGCTGCAGGTGAAGATTTTTTTGCGTTTGAGCGCGTTCACTTGTGAAACCATAGATACAACCCCGTGGGTAGTCCGCAAACATTAATACGGTTTCAGCTTCCGGTCACTAAAAGAAACGACCAGCCTTACAACGGTGTCTGATGCTGTTGTACAAACAAGTCTTACCTCATTGGGGCAAATCGGTCCTTCCAGGCCACTGCTTGCGGTTGAAATGTCGCGAACTTGCGACGAAAGCTGTTCGCCTTCCTCAATGACTTGCGATTCCGCTACGCTGCCGCGTTCTGTTTCCCGCTCCTTGCTCACGTAGGTCGCGCCGACAGGCGCGTACGCAGTTCTCAGTAGGAGAAAAACTAGCACGAATGACAACATTTTTTCTTTCCCCAGCAACATGCGTGCTACTCTAGCAAAGATTTACTGGTTCTAAAACGAGCGCACGAAAAACTAATTTGCTCAATAAACAAAAAAGAAACACAATCAACCATACGATCGACAGAGGACTTTACTTTGCGATAGTTGCCGAGTCAAGAAGCGATGCTCGATGAAACTAGCGATGGGAAGAGCGATATGCAAAACGATATTCCACGATAACGAGGCTACAGCTGCCGCTGCGTGGGCCGATCATACGGCCATGGGACGAAGAGACGTTCGATTTGAGTTTGTCGATAACAAGAAGTAGAAGGCTTGACGACAACCATCACAAGTCGTAGCACAACACTCGAACACTCTATGTTGACTGAGTGCGCAGTTGTAGTTCATCTACTTACATGCGCACGCACTACAACGGCTGTTCCTGAGCCTGAGTATGTAAACAACATGATCATGTCGTGACACATACTTGTGTGAGTTAGTGCGAGTCGCGTGATAAAAAGAGAGCACAAGCAATGTCGACAGCCCTTCTTCAGAAGAAAGACGTGGCCAGACACATTTCGACCACGATCCCTCTCAGCGGCGGCTTTTGAATTGAATCAGCGGATTTTGCGTCATCCGCGGCCCCGTCGGTTTTGGTGCGGGTGGTCGCTGTGGCACGGGCGGAGCCACCAGCTCCTGCCGTCTTTGCCCGGTGTGTGGGGGCAGCGGTAGTCGTACCTGGGGACGGTACTCCACCCGCCCCATGGCGTCTACCACCCTTAACCGCTTCGCGTTGGGCTCCAAGTGGCTGCCGGTCGTGTGGGGGCGAATCGGCACCGGCTTTACCATCTGCCCGCCCTCGGACAAACCCGAGGACATGCGGGTCACCGTGTTCAGTTCCTTCACTGTTCGGTACGGGTTGTTAGACGCAGTGGTCCCGCCCCTGGTCGGTCCCGTCTGGTGCGCACCGGCCCTGTTCCCCGTGGCCGCCGGGTTCGCGTTTCTGATTGTCGGACGCGCTGGCTGGGCGGCCGGCACGGGGGCGCCGTGCGTGGCGTCGTTGGTCTCCGGGAACGTCGGCATCAGAAAGGCCTTCAGCTTTCTGCCCTCGGTGAGAAAGGGGTGCTGCAAGCACTGTTCCGCGGTCGCCCGCTTGTCCGGCTGCACCTCGCAAATCGCCACGAAAAAATCGATCAAACGGCACAAGTTCGCATGGAAATCTTCTTCCTCGTTGTTTTCGTGGGGAATCAAGCTTTCGTCCGCGTCCTCCGCAGGCTTGAGTTTCCAGGCGTCTTCGTCCTCCTCGTCCTGCGATCCGTCTTTTTTCTCCTCATCGCTGTCAGGGTCCAACGAGGAGCGGGGTGAGTCCGGCGACCGGTTGTTAAAATCTTGGAAAATCGATTTCTCGCTTTTCGCGTCCCGGATCAGCCGCTCCCGCATCGCCTCCGTCACATTTTTCTTTTTCTGCTCCTCCTTCTTTTTCTCGACGTCCGGGTTGAATTTCGGGGGGAAGAGAAACTTCCGCCACCCGACCATTTCCAGCTTCTCAAAAGCGATCGCCGGCGGCCACCGCTCGGACCGTTCTTGGTTGTTCGTTGAGGAAGTAGAGGAAGCGCCGGCGGCCTGCTTGCCGCCCAAGGCGGAGGCAGCGGATTTTTTCGAACTGCATCGCAACTGGTGAAACCTTCGCCACCAGGGATCGACCTGCAAATCGGGCTTCCCCGTGACGCGGAAGATGTTGCGCAATTGCTCACTCTCGCTCTGCGCCTGAAAAATCGGCAAACCCTTTACCAGCTCTCCGACGACGCAGCCCACACTCCACATATCGACGGCGCGCGGATCGTAGACTTTCGCCCCCAAGCAGAGTTCCGGACTGCGGTACCACAAAGTCACCACGGGGGTCGTGTAGCGAATGCTGGTCGTGCTAGCGGAAGTGAAAAGTTTGTTATTTCCTGATTTGTTTGATGTGTTGCCGGCGCTAGTACTTTTGTTTTTCGCTGATTGCGCCTGCTCGCTTGCGTTGTTTTTTCTCCGAAGTTCTTCCAGCATTTGTCTTTGTTCCTTGACTTGGCGTCGCAATTCGTCTCTTTCGACGTCCAGCTCTGACGAGGAATCTTCGCTGTCGTCCTGATCATCCCTATTTCTCCCGGATCTCCGACCATTACTCTGCGCGGGCGGAACTGCGGCAGGTGGAGGTGGAGGAGGATGTGCAATCGGCTCGTCTTCGCCGTTGCGAAAGATTGGATTGCCGAATCGCCTGGCTAACCCGAAGTCGCAGAGCTTCAACACGCCGTTCCGATTCGCGTACAGTAGGTTGCTGCTCTTGATGTCTCGGTGCGTGATGTAGTTCTTATGCAAGTGCGCCACCGCGGAAAGGAGCTGCTCGGTGAGATTCTTGATTTCGTAGTAGGTGAAGCTGTGGATTTTGAGCAGGTTGCAAATCTCGTGGGGCATGTACTCCATAACCAGGCAGAAAGTGCCCGCGAGACTCTCCTCAATCGTGCCGGGCCCACCGCCTGAAACCGATACGACTTCGTACACTTTCACGATGTTCGGGTGCTGCAGCTGCTGTAAAATCGTGATCTCTCGCAACGCCTGCAGCGGAAAACCGGAGGTTTGCGATTTCACACACTTCAACTGCTTCAGTGCGACAATCTCGCGATTTCCGTACAGGCACTGTCCGCGAAAGACAATGCCGTACGTGCCTTCGGATATCTTGTGAATCTTCCGGTAACTCGTATCCAGACTTCGGCAGCCCTGGGCCAGCTGCACTCGTTGTGAGGGTGCGCTCGCGCCCGAAGAGGGCGCGGCGCTCAGTTGCTGCGGTGGAGGAGGGGGCATGGTCGGCGCAAAAAAACGGGGTCGTGGGGTACACGACGAATCTTCGCTAGTGTCGCCGTTTGTGGTCGTGAAACTCGAAAATGAAACTGGAAAAGGAGGAGGTGGAGGACAACATCTTAACTGACTCACATGAAATTAGCGTATTTGATACACGACAGCTAGGCAGCTACTAAGTACTAAGTAGCCGATACTACCACTCGATACAACTACCTAGTTTTTTTTCTAGTACTACGTCTACGCACTAGGGACGTATATAATATCCACCCGCGCAAAGTGGTGTCGTCGTTTCACAGGCTCTAGTCGTAGTCCCTGGACTCCTCGTCGTGCATAAATATTCATACGAGGGTGCGCACGATACACAATCTAGCGCTAGCCACACGTACTAATAGACGCGGCGTGGGATCGTGGTGCAATTCCTTCGCGAATTGGATCTTGGTGAAATGCTAGTACATAGTGGTAATCGTTTTTCATGATCTCGAAATCGAAAATGATTGGTGCAATGATCGTTGCCTAGCAGTATTGAATACCACCAATGATTGTCTTTAGCGATTCTGGTTTAGGCTGATTCTGAATAGACCACGACCAGCTACTTTCGCGTATGAAAAAAGCCATACAAGTACGAGAGATCATGGCACAAAACGAACTTCGGACGATGTTATTTTTCGCTCTTTTTCTTAATTCTGCTGGGTTCGGAGAAATCAAATTTACTTTTCGTCACTGGTGATACTGATACCGGGTCCGGGACTCCTTCAAAACAGAAATCAATAGTTTTCCTTGTCACACTGACACCACGCACACGACGCAGTCAGCGTAGGTCTACTTCAGGCTGCGGCCGCGTAGGTCTACTTCATCTTCAGAACTTCACCGAGCACTACAATTTCGAAGTTGAATGTTTCGCCATCGTCTTGCGCTGAATGTCATGCAGCTGCAGAAACTCGGGCGATTGCGGGTGTGCGAACATTCGATAGTCGATCCCGCCGAATAAAGTGTCCTCTGCCCAGATCGCGTCCCTTTTGTGTTCGTGCAACACGCCTATGAACGGCAGAAGTCGGTATTTCGTGACCGCATCGTTTCCGTAGCCCCCGATCTTTGAAAACGGATCTGCACCCAAGTCTTCCGGCAGCGCGTGGGCGTAGAGTGGGAGCTCCGGGGTCGGATAACCCAGAAGGACTGTGTTTTTATTCTGAAGTGCCGCCGTATTTCCGATCAGCCTCATGTCCTCCGCTCGGGGAGTCAGCAACGCGGCACAGGTAATGGACGAAACCCCGCGTTTTCCGAGAAGTTCGCACAGTAACCGCATGCTCCGCCCGCGACCCACGGAGTCGTCGAGCAGGATCACATCGCGACCAGCTACGTTCGTCTGCAGGTCCATCAGGAACGCGGAATGCGACCCTTCGATTCCCGCGGTGATGGATTGCTTGTTGTAGGTGCTCACGCGGACCCAATCAGGCTCCAGCATTTTTTTCTCCTCGAACAACACAATCCGCAGCACGTCTGCGTGCACGAAGAAGCCGGCGCGGAGGACACACACGAGAACCGGTCTCTTTGCATTCAGCACCGCAATCTCGCCGCTCTTCTTCTTGTCTGCGATTCTTTGCGTCACCTTCGCCGCGAGGCTTCTCGAGGCCGTTTGCAGCTCCGCTTCGGAGAAAATCACTTTCGAGAAGTCTGCTTTGTGGTAGTTGTGGTCAGCGCCTTTTGTATGTGATGTGAGAGCACCGGCGATCTCCTGGTCTTGTTGTGTCGCGATGCTCGTCAGGCACAAGTGCGCTCGCCAGGTCCAATTCAAAATCTCCAGCTCTAACTCTTCGTGCGCCACCGACGGTCGCTGTTTTGGGAGCTTGAAGTGCGGAAAAAGGCAAATGGGCTCCACATCATCGTCGTCGCGTACGAAGGAACTGGCCGAAGATTTTGTCCTGCTTTTCGTACCTTTCGACGAAGCAGCGTCGATACTTGCTGCGGATGTGCTCTCCTGCTTCTCCGCTCCGAAAAGACTGACGAGGCGAATGGTTCGCGCCCCCAATGATTCACGCAGAGAGTGCGCGAGCTCCGTTGGATCAGTGATGTGACCCGGCATGCTGCCTAAAATTACCACCACGTCGCGGTGTCGCCATTTCGCGGGATGCTCTCGTAGATCAATGCTTGCCTTTTCTTGCTCCGCGTTTCTGACTTGCGGCATGACGTCTTGAAGGCTTTCCAGGAAAGAGATGTCGGACTGGACCCCGATCCTCCCGACTTCGCGCATCCATGTTCGACTTGTATACACTTGCACCACCAAGCCAACAACGTGCGACAGCACAGCTTGTGCTTGTGCATCGCCCGGGATATTATGATGATCATCTGCATTTCTACAACTACAACCTCGTTATAAAATATAAACACAAAGATAGAGATTGGCATGTTCGTAAGGTAGCTTCGAGATGAAAAACATCGTGTCGAGAAAAGCCGACAAATTTCTGTTCCCAGTCTGCGCTGCTGGTGTGAGTTGCAAGTGTGGGTTTTATTACTGCATACAAGATCGGCGGCGAAAGCGAAGGCAAACCGGTCATCTCGCAGAACGGGAGCGAAGACCGGTACCGAGCGCCGGTAGTAGAATTTCGACAAGGCAGACGCTGTTTTCGTGATCTTGTGCGCCAGCAATAGCGGATTGCAGCGCAGTGTCTCGCGGAGGTCCGTCGTAAGGATTTCCTTTTTCTCCATCAGGGCCTTGACGCGTGCTTCGTAGACTTTTTCGATGACAGAACCTTCATACCCCCTTATTCGGCCCTCATCGACTGCTTGGGGCAAGAATTTCTTGGATAGCACAGGCGAGCCGTACCGCACTGGGGCTAGAACCGCTGCTGGGGTGAGACCTGGCACGCCCATGGCCTGCTTCGCCTGGACGCAGAGAATGCGCGAGGAAACTTCGTCTTTGACCCGTTTCAAGGCCAGCAGGTCTGCGGCGACGATTTCAAACTCGACGGTTTGTTCTTGGTGAACCAGGTAGCGTGCAATGTCGGCCAGAGTGGCTTTAACTACTTCTTGTGGAACGAGAACAGAGCTGTCGGTGGATGTTGATGAAGCCGTTTCTTTAAGAAGTACAAACGCGGAAACGTACTGCAGCAGGCCCTCGTCTTCCAAAAGTTGTAGCACATTGTAAGGAGTTCTCGGAAGTGCAGCTGCAGCGGCGCTGTTTGCTTCTTCTTGTGAAGATGATGAAGCCTTGTTGAGAGGCAATGCAGAGGACATTAAACCGCGACCTGTAGAAGTGAACATCGCTTTCAGACGTCCGCTACCGCTGACAACCTGCAACTGCGGCGGGTTCGCTGCCTTCTTTTCGTCATCGCCATCCGGATCATCTCGCGCTATGACGATTTTGATTCCCCGCTGCGCGAGCTCGCGGAAAATGGGACCAACGTCTCCAAACACACGGCCGCTATCCCCACAAAACAAGGTATTGCTTCTTCCCGAGAAAACCACGACGGCCGGCGCTCCGGGCGGACGAAATTGCAGCTGCGACACAGACGAAGAAGTACCAGAATGAGCTGCAGGTCGTGGTCCAGACACCATCTTGTGATGCGAAAACAAGTCTAAGCTGCACTTGTATTGGTATGCTTTGTCGAAGAGACGAAACGCACGACAGTGAATGCGGGGGAGATACTTCTTGTTCGTAGGAAAGACACCTGAAGGAGAAAACACTCACAATCCCCAAGACTGCAAAACCATAACCCGCACCTGTGACGATTCACACCAACTGCTATAATCACACCCCACTCAGCTGGTTTGCGCATCTCTCATCTGGCACGCTCACGCAATAAGAAAACGGTTTGAGGAAACACAATGGGCCGACCTTTTGCGTTTGCTATACCTATACGTTCGGTATGTTGCCATACGTTCAGCACATTACGTAGTTCATGAAGAACCCGAGAATTTTCTCTAGTACTGTTGCAAACGTTCTCGACTTGGACTTGTCTTCGCGTAGGAATCCGACGGCGGGAACCTCATCCATTTCCATGAGCAATCATTGCCTTTGCGATATATCACAAGTCACGTGTCTTGAGTAAGTAGTTTTTCTTTTTACCATACAGCCTCACACAGAATTTCCCCCTGGTCTTTCGGCGGAGAGGGCTGATGGCCTCGAGCCGAGACCAGGTTGCGGTGCGCCCGCGGGTGCTCCCCCTGCGTCGTCGTTGAATCTGGCGTGGCCCTGGCCGTCGCGGTTGCCCCCGGGACAGCAGCCCGGACATGTTGATTGTTGAATCTGCATGAGCCCCAGCCCGCAAAAGAGGATCCCGAGGAGAATGTACATGACACTCCAGAAGGTACTCGCGTACTCCAAATCGACACAGAATATCATCGTGCCGACCCAGAGAATGAAACCGCCCTTGCCGCAGCCGGAGCCGAGAAATGCGGCCTTCTCGTACAATCTTCGCTGCATACCTCCGCACCATCCCTCCTTGCCCTCCAGGATAATGATGATGATCGCGAAAATGAAGTTGTACAGGTTTATCAGCAGCCTGATTGCGATTGGATGATTTTGTTTTTCAGTATAGAATACGGACAGACTGTCAACATTTTCAGGAGTTCCAAGAAAAGAAAAAGCTGAAAAGAAAGAACCCAACATGGCGAAAAAGTGTGAGCGGCCGTACTAGCATGATTAGCAAACAACAAAAATTCAGAAATAATACTGTCCTGGCTTGAAGACTGCGAAGACACTGATGAAACCTATGAAGGAAAACAGTGCGAGAAGCGTGGCTCCCACCAGCAGGGCTACGCGCAGGCTTGTTGGATTTTCTTCCACATATAGTTTCAACTCGATTATGCCGCTTTTTGCCTTTTGTGCCGCGCCCTGGGCTGCGTTCGCGGCGTAATCTGTGTTGCATAGTTTCAGAGTGTCTAGTTGTTCATTAATTTTGGAATGATTATTGCCAGCGAGCGGTGGCCACAGTTTCAAACACTTTTGGTAGGAGAAGTACACATTCCAATCATGCGTCGAAAAAAAAGAACGTAAGTACTTCGCCCGACGCGCTGCGCATATGGATTCGTTGCGAGGTTTTGAGCAGCCGATCCAGACATCGTCCTGTTACAAAAACCTCTTCAGTATGTTGAGTGTCGTGACGCAGGTAGAAGTGCTGCAATCTTCCCAGCAGCAACCACGTTGCACTACCAGCCTTCCGTGTCCGTGACCAGGCTCCGCATCGCAATTGATTCGCAGACACAGCAAAGGAGGGTGTGCTCAAACTCGACGCGAGCTGTCGACGAGCGGAAGAAAAACCAAACGACAATGAGTCTATGCTTCAATCTTGCCTTTCCTGAGCTGTACTCAAAGTTTGTGCAACGACAACCAGTAGGAAAACGAACAGGAGTGTGCAAGAAACAAATGGTGTGTGTAAAAAAATTTAGCTTTGAGTTTGATTTTGAAATGGCAGGAACGTAAAAGAAAACTAGTGAGAATCGATACAAATACACAAAATTAAGCGGGATATTTCGTGTGAAGCAACGGGGGGACTGGCTTGACTTTGAAGAAATAAAAGACCAATAGCTAATTTCATCCTTTACACGACACATTGCATCGACCGACCTGATTCGCCTGTCTGTGAGATGACGGCATGATGTCATCAAAATCTCACGAATCTTCGTTGCATGCTCAAATGCTTCAATTTCGAAAATCGTTGCAGCCTTTTTACGCCACACTGCACTTGGGATACAAGTTCAAGTTTTGGTCCTGTTCCTGTCTCAACTTTACCATCGTAAACAGCTCTACTTTAGTGGGAAAAGAAAATGGGTCTCGTCGGCACCGCTCCGGGTCCCAGTCGCTTGAAACTGAACCACATAAAGAATCCTGAACGCGTAATCCTGAACGCGTCCTGCATCTATCCTCACGCTTCGTTGTCGGCAGCCTGCTGCCACGCGGGCTGGGCGTTCGCGACAGACTCGGCTACCTTGTAGTACCGCTGTGCCTGGCTCTTTTTCGCGTTCGCCTCGGCCAAAGTGCGGTGCGCCCACACCATCGCGCCTTCCGGATTCGGAACTTCCCGCTTGCTGGCCCGCTCCGCCTCGAAGCGTGCCTTGCGCAGCAATTTTTTCGCGTCGGTCATCTGCTGCACCGCCATGCCGGAGTACGTACTTGCCACCTCGCTGGCCCGGTCGGCCATCCCCTGCAGGTACTTTGCGTAGTCTGACTTCGAGGTCTGCGGCGGCCCCGCGCTCTTCTTCGCCAGCTCCTGCTTCTCCGCGAGCGCGCTCTCCTGCTCCTTGTACCAGGCCTCGCCCGCAGCGCGAATCGCTTTCACCGCACCCTCTGCTTTAGCCTTGGCCTTTGCCGCCCTGACAGGTGATTGGTTTGACTACAGATCCCGCTTTCAGTCTCGATCTCGAGCCCGATTAACAACGAAGAACAACTTCTCTGTTTCAAGAAAAAAACGAAGACAACGCACAGAAGCGACATCAATATCATTTCAGTCAGAAAGAAATACGCCTCTTCCTTGCTGGACTCTGCGACTTTTTTCGCGTCCAGCACGAGCGCTTTCGCCTTCGCTTCACTCGCCTCGGCAGCCGCAACCAGCGGGGCGAGAGCATCGGACACTGCTTGCTGCTTCCCGACGGAAGCTTTTGCAGTGTCGACGCTCTTCTGCATGATTTGCAGCGCAGTGTTAACTTTCGCTAGTGTGGAGTCGTGCCAAGCAGCAGCGCGCTCTTCATCATTGAGAAGATGTGACGGGTCGTGCATGTAGTCCGTGTCAATCGAGGACGTTATCGCGCGCGAGACAACTCCTGGAAGGGTGCAGGCAAAAAAGGCAGCCCACGCCCTCGGAACCCGAATCGATGCTGCCATCCCGCCCTGCACTCTTGCTTGGAGTTCTCCGTGGACTGCGCTTTGCTGTTGAGGCCATCTTTTGCGTTTGACCTTCATGGTCTTTTCGCAGCCTCTCCCCCTTCTATGTTTGTGTTCATTACGCTCGACGGTGTTGCCATGCGTCATTCCACTGCAGAACCACTCTCTACTCTCTTTTGTCTCTTGCTTTCGTCCGCAAGACTGAGACAGAACACTTCAAATAAGCAACTGCATTCTTCCAAGCCCGCCGAGAGAGCGAGCGGATGCCACGACATCCCCTTTATTGGTTTCGTCATTCATTGTCTTGTGCGCTCGAGCAGTTTGATACATGACAACTACGTGGCGTCCACGTTTTATCGCGATGACATTCTTGTTGTGGCCGTGACATCGAAACTGTGTACTACCTTTAACTTGTTGAACGTGACAAAAATAAATGTTTGTTTTGGAAGATCTTCATTTTCCTCATTTGTACATTTATGTGACTTATGGGTTTCAGAGTTTCCAGCAAAATTCAAAGTTCTAGTCCGCATCTTCTGCTTCACTAATTCTTTTTTTCTTCTTCAGGTGTAGGTAAAGTCTTCAATTAGAATTTCTGGTGTCATTTTTTAGCGGTAGTGTACGTAGTAGACAAAAACTCTTTTCTCGTCGGAAGATCGATTTCTTAATCGAAGAAAACGGCACAACTCCGACCGTAGACGTAGTTTAAAGCAGGCCCTCCCATTTTGCACGCCAGAAGCCGCGAAGATCAACTCTTGCTACACCATTGTAGTTCGCAAGTTTTGCTCCGAAAGCACTCGCGGCATCTCGGATTTGACGTCAAACTTCTGTGCGGACCAGCGATTTTCGGTGTGACTTGGGAGCCAGCTGGATATCCCACCGGGGTAGCGGACGGGTAGCATGTTGCACCCGTACTTGTTCAACTTCCAATTCGTGCCCACAGGAAAGCGACCCGGCGCACTGTGTCGAGGTTATTTTTTATCTAGAGGGTGAAACGAGAACAACAACCGGACAGAACGAACGATCCGCGTGTGAAATGAAAGTGAAACGGAACGGAAGTACTTGAAAACAAAACCATATCATGTTTTTCTTTTTCAGGTGTGCCAACTCAGGGTCGGTAGTCGTACCACTACATGCACAAGAAGAAAGTTGCATTATATGTCAGACAGGAACAAGTAGCGCAATACAGTCTGCTGTCGTTGACTCGGTACACCACCGGCGGTGCCCGCGAGGAGAAATTGATCACTTTGTTCTTATTGCTGGTGGGCATGTGTCGGCGCTGTGCGTCCTCCGCAAAACACTCTTGTCTAGAGTGGAAGTGGTCGGCGTCCCTGGAGTGGCGGAACCCGAATCTCTGCCCCGGGCCTGTCCAGGTAGCGAGAAAATCCGGCCCCGATTTGGTGGGCAGCGAGTGTCTGCTTGCAGTGGGGCCGTGCGAACCGCAATCGGACTCGGACATCCACGCCCGATTTCCGAAGGTGTTGTTCCGCTCTTCCAGGACCCTGGACACGGAGTGGTCAATCTCGCGGGAGTCGTACGGAAGTTTGCTGCGTATCGTCGATCTTAAACTGCCCATACTGTCGCTCTTCATGGTGCTGGAAAAACTCGTCTCCGGTTGGGGAAGAAACTCGTCCTGCGGCCGGTACGGCTGCTTCCCCGCCGGCGCCGCGTGGTCGGCATACATAATGTTGAGTCCTCTTTTGTTTCTTAGCAGTGGCACTACTAAAACGGGCGACGCAGTAACTGTAAATGTTTTCTCTCTTGACTTTGACAGGTCTGCTCCAGGCACGTTTTACATACAGCATTTCTTTGCTGAAGCCACGGCTCCGAATAACACCAAAAGCAAAAAACTAAGAATAAGTACAAACAGAAACACGTGGCTACCCATGTTGACGATTGTAAACCGAAGGTGGACCCATCAAAAACACGGACGCCCCTTCTATACTCTTGGCTGGAGTCTGTCAGGGGCATCTGAGCAGCCAGAACCGATCATAATATCCACGATCACGACCCGCTAACCAATGTGTTCGACACGGACGATCATCGCTTGCCGAAGCAGAAAAGAGCAGCACATCAAAAACGAGATCGCGAAATGCTAACCGATAAAGATAATGCAGGAGCACTAACCGATGACTGGTTTGTGGTTTCTGCTGCAAGAACTTCAACAAAAAAACAATCCGCGAAGCAAGAGCGTTGACAAGGAGTATCTGAGCCCCAAACTTCATCAATTTCTCTTAAGAGGGAAGCACAAGTCTGAAGCACTTATATTTTTTCAATTTCAGCAGGCGACGGCAACCACTTCACCAATAATCTGTTCTTGAAAATCATGTGCTTCGTGTTTACTACAGAAGACCTTTCGGCTACTAAAGTGTGAGCAGAGCCGGAAGTTGACTGCTGTTCATCAGCATCGACGACCACATCACGCCACCAGCTTTACACGCCTCACCAAGACCCCTCGTTGGATCTTGTCGAGCGTATGGCCCATGTAGGGGGCCCGCCCGTTCGGGAATTCCGCACAGTATTTGTAAATCCACGAGGGATTTTTCGAGCTTCAGCTGGTAGGATTTTTCGAGGCCAAGTCGTTACCGTCGTGTTTATCACAGGGACCAAGAGAGCATGGGGTGGCAATAAATAAGACATCTCTAGGTCCTTAGTATCATACATCTTAACTCACATAATAAGTTGGTGAATTTCTCCTGATTAGCTTCGAAACCAGCAAAATTGTTGGTCTATATCAAAAGCTGCACATCAAAAAAGCATCAATATCTACAGTGGAAGGAGTGGCTAGATGCAACGGCATTATTCAAACAAAATTATACATTCAAAACACAAAAAAAATCTGGTGAAACCCTGTTTGTTTGTACGAACTACAAACCTTTACCTTATGCTCCACGTTTCTCGCTGATCTGGTTGACGAAAAAAGCTGTTAAAATACTGAAAAAGTGTTCGCGATCTGTTGCTCGAGCCTCACGGAACTGGAACAACTCGCATTGTATTTTTACAAGCATATCTTGTCCGGAAAAGAAGACTTTATCGTACCTTGATCTTTATCCTGCGATCTTCCGTAGGTATACAATTAGATAAAAATTTTCAGTTTGCAGCTCGTGTTTGCGTTTCAAAGAAGTTCGAGGCTTTAGCTCAACAAGCTCGTCTTTGCGACTAGATATTCTTTTCGATCCAAATTCAGAACAAATCCTCTTTCGCACAGCAGTTACTAACTGATTCTCACCCACTGACAGGCATCGTTTCCGTCCGAGCAGGACCAGCTGGCACAACAAGTCACTGCTGGGCAATTACACTTTACTTAGGCTGCAGAGACTAGCTACATGAGCGATTGATTTTTATTTCTGGCAGTCTCGGTTTTCGAAGCTCACGGACTTTCCCTAGTGTCGGTTTCAAATCGTACAGAATGGTAGAAAGAAAAATCTGTTGACGCTGATAAATTTGTTCGCTTTGCAGGGTTGCTCAGGGTCAATGAAGCAAAGCTCATACGCAGAGAAAATCTCTGTCAGCTTTAGTCACTGATAGTCCCACGTCGCTCGTCAACGTCGGGAAGCAGCATGGGCTCAAGGAGGGGCTTGAAAGCGGCGATGATCCTTGGGTCGGTTCTGGCGTTAAAGGACCATATGCAGGAATAAAGAGTGGATGACGACAGGGATACACGATATGACGAAAAATTTCCGCACCAGTGCGACACATATTGTTGGATCAGACTAAATGTTCAGGCCCAGGCCCGCGGCCGGGTCGCATTTTCACAAAACAACAACAGTACTCGCAGGGTGTTCAGATGAAATGCGACTATCAATACCCAGTATCTGAGTCACAATATACATCAACGATGCGCACGTCTACACGAAGCGCTCACAAGGCTTGCCTAATCGTCATCCTACTCCTAGTTCATTTCCGTAATCTTCTGCGAATATCTGTAACTGATGCCCTCTTGACCGCGAAATGACGAGCAAAACCGGAGAGGATTAGCGCCTTTGTCCGTCACTGCGTGAAGGCGCGTCCGGATCCAGTTCCAGCGGAAATGCAGGTACGACCATGCAGCGCCCTTCCCGGTTGAGTGCTTGCGCCAAAATGTAGCGCGTTTGCGAAAATCTATCTGAAAGTAATGGTGCCACATCGGATGTAGGCAAGATTTAGGCTCCTTTCCAAAGCGGTAGGGGTAGTTTTTACGCCCTAGCTGACCCTCTGGCCACGCACTCGGCATTTGATCGACATTTGCATCGGTGTTCAAGCAATAACCTGTTTGTGAACAATTCTAATGCATTTGGAGGAATGCAATCTTCTTTCAGATGAAAATAGTACCCGCATCAATCCAAGGAAAACAAAACACACGATGAGAAGGATAACGGACGAGGCCGCCATTCATCTGGCGATGAAATCTATTTTCTAGAACTTCTAGCTACTGTAGCGAAATACTCCCGAGTAACAACAGAAAACTCATCGTGTCATGGTCAAATGGGTACCGTATGGCGCTAAAAATCCGCCGGCCCCAAACTCGAAGATTTGCTCCTGTGCTTGAAACAGGTACTGCGTGACCATACCTAAGCGGCATCGCTCCTCCCGAAGAGCACGATGCCGCAGTGACAGCGATTCGACCCCGTCGGCAGACGGTAAAGGCCCACTCGTTGGCACTGAGCGATCAACGGGATCGTCCCATACAACAAGGCTTGATCCGGTGCCTTTCGTGTCCGCATCCCCAGGCCGCTTCCGCCGTTCATGAAACTTTTATGAAAGGGAAATCCCGTCAGCGACTGTCGTTTTCTCATGCGCAACAACATCATCCCGATGTTGAAAGTTTCACATTTTAAAGACAAGAGGTCATGTGCAACGATTCGAAGCCATGGGTACGCGCAATTTCACTGTCTCGGTCCGTCGAATCACTGCCTGAGGACAAATAAAATACTTCATACTATAAACACCAGTCGACATATTGTCGTACGCTAGACAGCTTTTTGTGATTGTGGTACACATTTACTCAGTGTCCATCTTGAAACTCGGCCTCATCATTAAGTCTGAAAAGGCGAGCGCAGCAGTGGCGCCAAGGATTTCAAATCGATAAGAAGTCCCAGACCTCCGCGAAAAAACGTGTATCATCTGCCACACATCCACCGCTCAGGCGCCTTTCGCTGTACAAGTTCGCTTCTACAACCGGCCAACGGAAGCTCAACACCTTTAAGGCTCTGAGTGGAGCATTGAGGCTGCAAAATGGCATCAAAGCCATAATTGTTCGCACCTGTAGATGTGAGTGTACAAACAGTTGCTCATGTTCTTGGTGTCGATACTTAGTGATAGTCGACAAGCTCTCATACTGTAATTAAAGCAGGTCCGTCACTCGTCAACAACATCTGTGCAGCCTCAGCCACTTTCATCTATTTCTATTTCTATGTATAGTATTCCTAACATGCCAGCCCTTGGGAGATTTCAGAGATAAACGCAGTAAAGTAACTTTTACCGCCCATGTGTCGGGATCGAAAACCTGTCCGGATTCCGGATGTGACATTCCTCCTTCTATTGCGCTTTGATTCGCTTCCTCCAGATGGTCTCGCCCAAAGTCGATTTCCGCGCTCCAGTAATCGCGTGGCCTTTTATCGCGGACCTTTTCTTTTAGAAACCGCAAAAACAAATTTTCACAGCTGAGGCCCTGCTCTTGTCGAGTTTCGAGCGGAGCAGCAGGTGCCTCAAACGGCTCTGTGCTGCCCCCTCCTTCCTCATTCAGTCTTGGCTGCGTGCTCTGCGATGATGGTGTTCTGATGGCCGGAGGAGGGACGTATCGCGCAGTGCTGCTGGACGAACCGCCCCCACTAGCGCTACCAACCCTTGCAATGGTGTACGCATCTTGTTCGGCTTCCGCTAGAAGAGATGCACTGTCTGGAACTTCTACAGGCGGCAGATCGTCAAGGAAGTCATTTTCCGGCAAGGGGGGCTCCGGCTCGTCTCTGTCATGTATTCCTGCCTCTGGCTCATTCTCTCCTTCCCCGTCCTCAGGTTCACTTGGGCACACACTGCTCGCAGCTGAGCTGTGGCTATGCCGTCTGCTCGAATCGCTTCGACTATCCGAATCAGAGACGCCTTCTCTCCCATCGCAGTCGGATTGGTTGCCAGAGTAGCGGTCCTGCTCGTCGTCTCGTCCTCTCTCCGCAGCCGCAGCTGATGAAACCTGTGATCGCAAGCTCCTCTGGACACTCATTGCATCAGTATCCACTTCTCGCTCATCACCAGCACCACGCGCGGGGGCGCTTATAGCGTCGGTGACCCTAGCTCCTTCAGTTGCACCATCTGTGCCGGTGTTTCTACTTTGAGCCGTAGCGGCGGTGCCCGAACTACCGACCTGTTCTTGCGGTCGCGCATCGACTAGTCCGGCGCCTTGATTTTCGTTTGCGACCGAGGACGCACGGGCGTCCGAACCCTGTTGCGCGATGTCTCCTGTAGTCCTCGTCCTTTCTCCTCGTTCGGCTCCTCGCATCGTGCCTCCATTCGCGACAAGGGAACCGGAATCCGCATGGCCGACTCCTCGTTCCACCGATCTGCCCTCCTGGTTGCCGCCAGCACGACCCCTTCCTGCCGTTTCATTGTCGGTCTCTGCCGCGCCGTAGTCTACCGTCGAGGCAGCACTACCTGTTGGCACCGCTCCCGCCGCTCCTCCATTGCCAGCAGTTGCACTTACTTCGACGCTGGTCATATTGCCGGATGGCGCTTCGCTCCCAGCCCCACCTCCTGATATGGGTGGCGATTCACCGCCAACGTCGTCTCGTTCTTCTCCATAAGAAGATCCTGCGCCAGCTTCTGCACCGCTCCCCGGACGCGCTGCCCCCTCCATTTGTGACGCATCTGAAATACTTCCAGTTTGATTATTGCCGCCTGATGTCCGTTGCGATTGCTGCTCCTGTGCACCAGAATTGCCAGTCGCAGCACCAGCAGCGACTATAGCTGGGTCGCCACCTGCATGTAATGTTCCGTCTATTGCGGTGCCTGCTTCATCGGTTCCAGGACTTTGCCCATGCGTACTGAAACTACTTCCTGGTTCTTGCGGAGGGTGATTTTCAATGTCAGCTCTTCGTGCAGGGTTTCCAGCTGTGCCGTTTGTCGTTTCTCCAGATGTTGTTCCACTTTCACTGTTTCCAGGAGGAGACACCGACGTAGGAGAAGGAGAAGCTGTTGCCGGGTCAGGTCCCGGTAGGTCATTTTGGAACCGCTCATGACCTGGAGACGTTGTCGTCGAAGTTGCTAGATACGGTTGATGCGTAGGAGAAGTCGCCGCTTGCGTTGTGACTCCTGTCTGCGCTAGCTGGCCACCACTTCCCGCCACGACTGCAGGCGAAACCGGCGTGGCAGCAGGAGATATTGAAGCTCCTTGAGCAGATGGAGTAGCAGCGGCCGCAGGCACAATCACTGGCACCGTACCAGCATTCGCTGCCGGCTTTGATTTCGCCGGCGCCAGAAACTCCGCTCCGGAAACAGGCCCCGGGGGGAAGAGGCTCAACAAGCCCGATGAAGGACTCGCAGGAGGGGTCGGTTGCTGCAAAGGAGCGGTTGTTCCGGCATTCCCGCTCTGACCATCATTTCCTAGACCTGTTGGTGGGCCGCTCGGGTTCCCTCCAGGTGAAGTGCCACCACCCCCGCCACCGCCTCCATCCCCGTTGAAGATTCTCGTCGGGACTAAAATCTTTGGTTTATGCCAGCCGCCGAAGCCGCCAAACAGGTAAGCATCACCGTCTCCTGAAGATCCCAGCTCTGCTTTCTGTTTGTTCCCCTCGCTCACGTTGCCCATATGGACTGCCAAGCCAGTAGCGCCCGCGAGAAGACAAACAGCGATGATGGTGATGATGATGGTGGAGAGCGAAGAGGCCAGGAAAGCGGCGCAAGGAGACGCTGCGGAAGATGTCGATGACGAAGAGGGATCTTCTGTCATGGAATGAAATTTGTCTTCTTGCGACGGTTCCTCATTATCGTCACGTGCAAAACTTGGCGTCGTGTCTCGCTCCCCGGTGTCGATGGTTTGTGTTGCAGAAGTTAGCGATGCTGTTTTGTTGTTTTCCAAAGCAAAATCTTCGGAAGCGACGCCTTGCGCCTGCTGCTGCTGCTGCTGCGACATCAATGCCGCACCTTTCTCAGCATTTTCATCCAACTCATGCTCTTCCTCCGAGGACGATGCCAGCTCTGGCTCGTGTTCTTCTGCTACTTCATTTGCGAAATCTCGGATATTTTTGTCGCTTCTCATTTTCTTTTCTTCACCACCCGACTCCAGCACCTCCTTCTCGATTTGGCCCGTAGCGCCGCCGCCATCATCCAGGTTTCCAGGTCCGTCCTGTCGTCGTGCCAATAGCTCCGCTTGCTCCGCACCCGTAGCACCGAAAGAAGTCGAGTTGCAGGAGTAGTTCATCTCTTGTTTCGCCAGCAACGGTAACGACGTTTGCTCGATAAATTCCTCTTCGTAAATGTCTGACAGCCGATGGCCCTCCCATTTCGTCGCTTTTCCCTTCATGTCTTCTTCATTGACAAGGTTTTTCGGCATTTTCAGCAGCTTTTGATTCTTTCTCTTGATGGTCGCTTGGCATGGCTGAACATTCGCATCGTACTGCTCATCTCCCATTTCCAAATACTTCAGCACCGTCTGTGCGTCCCACCGCCTTTCCCAACGCCACCGCAGCGTGACCTGTAGCAGAGACACCAGATGGCCGAATAACGCCGCGTCTTGCTGCTCCCACCGCCGAGATTTCGAGTACAGAATCCGGACCCGGGAATCCGCCACGGCGAACTGCGCCCGCATCCCGCACCCCTCTAAATGCTCGTACGGCGCCCGACCGTACAATAATTGGTAGAGGATGATCCCCAAAGCCCAAACGTCAGCGGCTGGCCGCATTTTCAAACTCGCCGATCCCTCATCCGGCTGGTAGAACGCCTCAGGTGGCATGTAGCGCGGCGTGCCGCACTGGCGATCGCGGGAGACATGGGTGATTCCCTCGTCTTTATTGATCCCTCTCGCGAGGCCGAAATCAGAGACCTTCACGATGTTGTCCACGATGAGGAAATTCGCGGGTTTGAGATCAAAGTGGATCAACCCGAGACTGTGGATGGCCGCGACGCCCGCGACCATGTCGCGCCAGAGGTTGCGGATGTCGTAAATCGAGAAGATTTCGTAGTTTTTCCTGAGGAAGGAATGAAGGTTGGGTATGGGAGGGGAAAGAAGGTGCTTCAGTTGCTGAACCAGTTCTAGTTGCAGTGCAGATGCGGTACAAAAATTGACATATTGAAAATCACATCCAGTTGCGCCTGCGGGTTCACTCGCATGAGAAATTAGGAGTAAACTTCCCCCACTGCTGCATCTTGTCCATGTTTCATTCCGCATCACAAAAATATATTATGACTCAAACCAACACAAACGCTTCCCTCCCATACCACAGTCCGCGAATTCTAGCAAAATATGGATCACCAGGTCCTTCGGAAAAAATTTCGCTTCGCCGATCATCTTCACTACCCGCAGCTCGTCCGCGTTGTGGCCAGCATTGCCCTTCCCCCCTGCGCTCGCACGATTTTTGTCCCGCAAAGCCCGCAGCCAGTTTACCTCCATGGCAAACGAACGCATTTGCCGCGCGTCCCGTGCGTAGACGACCTTCAATGCGTATCGTGTGGCGGATAGCTGAGAAGCTTTCGTCTCCCTGTCGCGACCGTTGCCGCTGCTTCCAATGCCACCACTTTGCGACGCGTCACGATTGCAGCTGTAGTTGCTCCGACTGCCCGAGGCTGTAGTAGTTGAGCCTCCGTCTACCACACAAGTTCGCAAATCCACGCACTCAAACACTTCCGCGGATCCGCCCTTGCCGATCCGCTTCACAACTTCGAGCAATAAAGTCGGCTTGTTGAAGTCCACGCGATGGCTGTCAGCCACCTCTTCGCCCATGCAGATGACCATGCCTGGGCCAACGCGGGCGGTGGCGGTCACGTTGATGTTTTTGCGCTGAATGAAGGCAAACGTGGAGAGTAGCGAATCGTTTTCTTGGTACGAAGTCCGGCAGTCCTCGTCGTTGAAATACTCGGGCAGGTCGCTTGGGGAGTTGAGAAAAGGGGCGCTGTGGCGCCCGTAGACGGGGATGCTGGCCACGGAGGTGGAAAGTAGAGGCTCCGGAGATGAAAGATTCGCCACTTTATTTATTCCAGGACACACATCAGGGAGATTGTCGCTGGGTCCACAATCATGATCCCGGGGGTCGTTGCCCATGTGGAGCTTGCCATTAGGCGAGGGAGAAGCGTCAATCTTTTCTGCGCGCCGGGGTGCAATCGGTGTGGAGTCCGGAACGACAGGGGCGCAGAGGGTTTCGGCCTTGTCGCTGCACCTCAATCCAGAGCTAGTAGTGTCGCGGGGATTTTTCCTTTCTATTTGAAGACCATCCTGACCATGCCCTTCTTTCTGGTGTCCGTCTTGAGCAACGGGCCCTTGGGCTTCTTGCTGATTCTGGTGGAGCATTGGCCTCGCACCTCGCTGTTCTCGGTTGTATTCAGGGTCCTCAATCGTGAAACCCACTTCCTGCTTGCGGTCGCCGTTTGATGTATCCACAACAGCCACCTTTGGCAGGTCCGCCTGGTAGACAAAGTCTTGGACTCCTTGACGCTGGTCGTTCTCGACAGCATTTCGCTGATATCGTTCTTGCGGTGCCGGCGCTCCCGCTGTGCCATTTTCGCAGTCGGCATTGCTGTCGAAACTGGTTTCTCTGTTTTCCAGCCGCCCTCTGGCGGTGTGTGAGTAGTTGTTGCGCTTCTTGTCACTATACGCATCAGTGAGGCCTGCATGGTCAACATTTCTCACCCTCGGAGCCGAGGAATAACAGCTCTCGGCTTCTCTGTTCGGATTGTAGCCCGTCGACGAAAAGTCGTCTCGTGTCGACGGCCGGATAGCAACATGGCCGCGGCCGGGCCGCGCAGCGGCAGCTGCGTTCCTGCTTATCACATCGTCTTCAATCGTACTCGTCGCCGCCGGCCTCCTGGCGTCGTTTTGCTCCTGATAGTAGGAGCTTCCATGATTGCCGGCGGACGAAGTGGTGTTCACTTCTACGCCGTCGTAGGAGAAGGTCGCGCTTCGCTCACGACCGCGAGGGTCGTGTGGACCAACATCTCCCCTCTCTAGCAGATCGTCCTGCTCCTCCCGTGCAGCTTGGCACTCGTAAGCAGCCTGTTTGTCTCGAACGCCTTCTCCTTGTTGCCCCGCGCCCGCTCCTGCATGTGCATTTGCGGTCTGTGCAGCAAAAACTTTCTCCCCGAAGTCGAATGTGGTCACAGTATGCAACGCCGACGTTGCTTGTGTGGGAACTGGGGCGACGGGTAAAGGGTAGCTTGGGACATCGTGCTCTTCTTGGACGAAGCGCGCATTGTTCTTTTCGAAGCGAATAATGTTGCCCGGCTCTGCTAAGTCGCGGCCTGCAGTAGTAGTAGATCCACCCTGATCTGGATGGTCGCGAGGGTGAAAATTACGTCGGCCAGATGGAATCACGGGTCGTGGGGGATTGTCTTTGTGCTGGTCGTCGGGCATAGGGTAAATTATCTCCAGGTCGTCGCACCACAGAAGGAGCAGTCACTGGCTCGTAGGTAATAATAAAGGGGTGATACCGCTCTGCCTGTCGATATAGTAGTTGTCGCGCCGATATTTTTATGACGGCCTCAGAAATTAAATTTTAAAATCAGACCATAGCTAGTTTTGTGCACCGTTTAGTTAAGGTTTTGCATTTAAAAAGGTGATGTTTAAACTAGCTAGTTCACGGAGGTTCAGCTGCCTTGCGGATGCGTGTCGCAATGGCGGGCGGAGTCACTGACGAACCAGCACCGGAGGCCATTATTTTGATGCGAAACAGCTCGAAGTAGACACGAATAGCAACACAAAAGAACTAGTCGGTTAGTTTGTATGGCCCAAAGGGTTAAAAGCTTCCACTTCCTGCTATTGATTCGGTTGGAGGAGAGAATTTGAGTCATCATTATCATCAGCATTGTCGGGTGAGTATGGTCATACGTATCGTGTTTGTGTATCGGGTAGCGCAAACGAGATTGATTTTTGATCATTTCTAACAGGGCTGGAGTGGATTTGTAGTTGATATCTTACAGAAGAACCCCCCGAAATTTCGAACGACCCTCAGGAAGGAGGAAAGTGCTTGCGCTGCTCTTTTGTGGTGTGATTCGTGCAGAAGTTTTCTAACAAAGCGCCGTCGTACTCTCACAGCGACAATGGGAACACAACCGAGACAGAGTATCAATGCTCATCTCCAAGTCAACTGTCACTGATATGGCATAACAGCGTGGACCTTTTTGATCTTGTAATACAACTGCCACATCATTAGCCGAAGCATGGCAGTGCTACTAGTCTGCATGTGAATGCGCAAGGATTACAGTGCGTTGGCTTTGGATTTTGGTTTCATACAAAGGGAGAAGGAGCTGCTAGCCGAGCTGCAGGACATTATGGACCCACTCACTCAGGTGCATCCTGATTGTACTGAAGTCACTGCCGACATGTTTGTGAAACCGAGGGCGCTGATGCCGGAAGGAGATTTGGTCGACGAACGGCAGTGGCTTTGGATGGCCTTGCAGATCAAGACGTGCTTGATTTGGAGCAGTGAGTGGGTCTGCCGCCTGCGGTACACGCTGAATACCCACAAAACCCGGCTGCGTGGCCACGTCTTAGTGGGTTACTGCCACTCCCAGCCGAACAAAATTTTCGTCGAGGTGGTCCACCGGGCGAAGAATTACGTCCAGTTCGACATCAAAAAACGACTCCATTCCAAGGACGAGCTCCCTGGTCTTCTGTGCGCGCTTTATCATGGTGAAAGCCTCACGCTGTTCACGGACCCCATTACTTGCGCGTACAGTCCCGAAACCTGGGTGGAACAGGAAGCGCGGCGCATCTTCGTCAAGAATATCGAGGACACCCAGACGCTGCGGTACGTGGCTGCAGAGCGGGAGTTCAGCACGGTGGACGGTTACCTGATCAGCAATGTCGACGGCGTGCGGAAGGTGATGAGAATCCAGGAGAAGGTGATGACAGTCCGGAAGGAACGTGGAAAATTCATGGGGCTGCGGGCGCCGATGCGACGGCACAATCATACCACACAACAGACTGCAGCTGTGTTTTTCTGTGGCAGGTTGTAGAAGTTGTAGTCGCGACCACGTGAGGCCGCGCATCTGCCTATCACATCCTTGTCATCATCACAGGTCGTCCGGAAACCCCTACAACATCAACGACTTTGACATGTTGTTGCTGCATGTTCGCTCCGATCCTCACGGGACTGGAAGCTGTGAATCCCTCCACGGTAGTGCCTTGATTCCGATGAGGACACTGGTGGAAGCTGGGTGCGTCACCTCCGGGTAAGCATTATGTTTTCATCTATGATGCGCGCACTACTACAGACGTTTATTACTAGGATGCATGTGGAAAGAATCAAAACAACCCTCAGGAGACAGTGAATCTTAGTTGAAACGCTACTTGCATGGGTCTACTTTTGGGGACCTGACTGGAAGCCACTTCTTAATAGCGTTTTTTTATGTATGGCGGCTTGTTTTCGGTACGTAGCCTACTACGATACTTCCTGCTACACCTCCAAGGGCTCCGGAGTCTGACCGATAAATCAACAGTAAAATACTACACAGCGACACGGTGGGGAAGACGATTTTGAGTATGTTTCCTGTAGCGCCTGGAGTACCGAAGCCGCGGATCGACGGGGTATTCGAGCAGTACTACGCGCCTTGCTCTTGTAAGGTCGCGTTTGGAAACCGATTGAACGACATCACTCAGGCAGCCGAGTAGACCAGTGGTAGGAAAAACATGGACGACAGTATGCGCGAGTACGAAAATCAGAGATCAAAACACGAACCACAACCGACATATCCTGCGGAATATCTTTAGAACTCGAACCACGCCACAGCTTTGCAATTCCATGCGCTGCAGACAACAGCTCGACGGCACAAGATTATTGGATTTGCAGTGCAAATATTAGTGGTTCGTTTACAAGGTGGGAAATTGGAGTTCAATGTTGAATCTGTAAAATTTAATGTAAGAATTTGAGGAGAAGAACATACAAAAAGTGATTCGGAAACCGAAGCAGAACAGTCGAAAAGTAGTACCTAGTTTTCTCTTTCTTGTGTAATAAATTTCTAATTTTCTTGGAAAGGATTGCCAGTCCTTTTCCATGTAGCCAGCTGCTGGAGTGCAGCGCTAGAGCTACTACATATTTTAGGTGTTGAAATACACCAGCTTCTTCATCTTTCATATTCATAATAGTACTTTTGGTACTTTGCTATAAAATTGAACATCGACCTACAGCCGTGTTCCTTTTTCTTTTCTAAAATTAAGTTTTGCAGTCGCACATAGACTGTTTGTAATCAAATAGCAGCGGATAAGTTGCCGCTTTCCGCTGCACTAAAATCATATATTATTTTCTTTTTTCAAATTTTGTGGTTGCTTTGAATTCGCCTTCTGTGAAGGGTCTGCCAAACCATTCACGGCGGAGTAGAAGCGTTGAAACATAGCCCCGTAGGACTAGCGGTAGATCATAAATATTTACTTACCAAGCATCGAGTTGTGTCATTCTGTCCAGTCGGGTGGAAGTTTTCGCCCTAAGTAGTGCGGAATCAATTTGAAATCTATTGCGCACGCAATAGACGACGATGGATATTTCTAATAAATATTTTTTTAATCGCAGGTAGCACCTCTCTACTATCATACTTTTGTAGTTGACCACTTGTTTTTGTTAGTGATAGTATGTAATGCAAAAACCTTGAGCGGTTTGTGTGCAGCCAGCGGCATAATTCATAGTCCCTCTGGCTTCGTGCACAGCTTCCACACATACAAACAACACTCCATCCATGACAAGCTGCGCTGCACCTCAAACCTTGCCCAAAATTTCTGCAAGGTGTTGCTGATTTTAACATAAAAATAAATATCTGCCGCACTGTTGCTGACGTCATCCGTACTGCTAGAAGAAACAAAGCTCGAAAATCATAAGTATTATTTTTTCCTGTAGCAATCTGTCATGCGTTGCACTGTGGCGCTGTTCTACCCCTGGCTCGGGGGTTTCTTATCGTTCGGCTTCTTGACCGCCTTTTTGGCATTGGGTCCGGTCAGTTTCGGCACCGGACCTTTTCCGGGGATGATCAGCTTCTTGGGGGACGGTTTCTTCTTCCGGGCGGCCAGAACCGCGTCGCGGGTAGCCAATCCGTACGCCTCCATGGTCAACTCGATGTAGTACATTCCACCGATGACGTTGCTGATTCGCCTGAGCCAGGCCCGACCCTGCGGAATGTTGAACTCCCTGATCACGTACGGCGTCAAGTGCAGCATGGCCTGGGTGTCGATGTCGTCGATATTGGCACTCATTTTCAGCTCTGGCGCCAGCTTCGAGTTCGTCTCGTATCAGCTGGAAAAATGTTCTTTATCTACATCATTTTTGCGGTTGTGAATACATAGATACAGACGTCGACTGCATGACATCAGAAAAACGACGTAGGGAAGAACATTTTTCCAATTCATAGCGGTTTGTAACTATCGCCTCCCCAGTGGACCCGGATCGAATCCGAAGCATGCCCCTGGAATGTTAAGAATTCAACATGGTTTTGTGATGCTGAAACAACTCCTGTGCACAAAGACGGATACGAAGAGAGAGACGCGATAGCTTCGCGCCCTCAGAAAGCACTACTATGCAGAGTCAGAATCACAGTCCATCTTTGTATCATTTGGCACCGTATGTACTATTTGGATCTAGGTGGTTCATGGAAGCCTATTTATGAATATCCTGGTACCTGCTTGTTGCGGTGGCTCTTGAACATGGCCAGCACAGTATCAGCATCGCCAACAGTTCCCATCTCGTACTGCAGGACGGAGCGGTGCCGCTCGATAAATATTGACGAAAACCGACTCAAGCCAGCTACTCCACCTTCGACAGCATTCTGCATAGATAACGCAGCTTGCTGCGGAAGAAACAAAGCATCCACATGAAATTCTGCACCAGCCCAGGACGTTGCAAAATCTGCAAGATTTGCATGACAAATTCTTCGCTAGAGGAGGAGATGCGCATGTCTTTATTATGTTGCCTACGCCTATAAGAATTCAATGCGTGCTTCATGCAGGTCGTGCTTCCTTCTCGTGGATACCTATTGAAGGCAGCAGTGATAGAGTTGCCGGCTTTTGCAATCATACCGTTCCCGATGATCGGCGCGTTCACTCCACCAGCGGGACGGCCCAGGTTCGGCTGGCGATCCAGAATGCGCGCGTCCGCCGGAACAACATTATCCGCGATTTCCAGTCCGTGTGCCAACTGGATCTGGTCGACTCGTCGGTCTCCACCCAAGATCTCGCTCACCTCGGCCTCGATGACATGCGGATTGTCGATTCCTTCCACGATGCGGCGGCACAGCTCGAGTTTGTTTTCCTATGTATGCATCGAAAACCACAGCCATACTGCTGCTGTACTACCTTCAGATAATTTGACTACAAGCATTACAGATTTGTCATGCAGAATATTGCTCCACGTGGGTTTCGAATTGTGTGGTGGTAGCACATCAAATGCAGAAGCTGCGGCTTCGCCTTGATAAGGGGACAACTGCTCGAGGAGATTCTTCTGCACATACGGACCAGGTCGATTTTGACCGCGACCGTGGGTTCGGTTCTTCCACAAGTAGTGCAGAGCGTCCATGTGCAGATCGGCGTTGAACGAGTGCCACCGCGTCATCGCAAATCCCGATGGCGAGATCCACCGGCTATCCATCAGCTTGAAAACGACGGTGTTGAACACGGGGAGCGTGTTGACTTGCACCTGGCCACCGTAGATCTCGCAGCCCTGCAGCTCGCGACCGTAGACCTCCACCTTTTCGTGCGTCAACGGAAAGCAGTACTCTTGGATTTCCGCGTCTCCGTACACCTGCATGCGTGCTTATGCAGACAAATAGAGAAGAATCTGCGGCACTAGATACGAGCACGCATAACAAGCTGACAGCCGCAAAAGTCTCTTCCTTGCAGTATGCTCTTCCAGATATTATCGTCGCTGTATTTCATCACTACAGTATGCATCTTTCTGGATTTTGTGATGCAGAATGTGAGTTGGTGTTTCTAGTGTCACAGAACATTTTTTCGATTCATACTTGCAGGTGCATTTTTCGTCGGTTAACCCGCGTCACGCGGTACAGGTGCCGCTCACGACCGTCGATGTACAACGGCTTCGCGAACATCTTGTAGTCCGGAATGTCCTTCAGCCGCACGGAGTATTTTCCATCATCGTCGAGGCGGTCACCGACGGCCATACCAAACCGGTACTCCGGGATTGTTGTCCACGGCCCGTCGATCACTTCCAGGTAGCTGCAGGCGGGGAAGCCGAGGTCGCAACCCGGGACGCAGGTAAACGACGGGTCGCCCAGGTAGTTCACGACGTCCTGCAAAATAGCACCTTCTGCATCCCTGTTTTTCCAGGTCGTTTCCGCCATCTGCCGCATCTGGTCCCAGCACTTACTGATCTCCTTCCACCGGGTATCCGATTGCACACGCTTCTTTTCCAGCGATTTCATGGCTTCGATCATGTCGGTGTGCGAGAACATCAGGGGGGCGTCCCGCAACGTCTCACAGGTCTGCTCGAACTCATGTGGCATGACGGCGCTGACGTGGTCGGTGAATTTGGGGAACTGGGGGGACCAGAACCGCGGGTGCTGTTCGGCCCAGTTGATTCGGTCCAACTGCTTGCTCGTGACAATTATCCTGTGGAAAAAACTGCGACAAAGCAGCTGCTCACTTAGCTATGTAGCATGACAAATGCCCTACTGCGACTGCTGTTAGCACTCGCAGTAGGGCATTTGTCATGCTAAATAGCTAAGTGAGCTGCTAACTTGTCGCACTTTTGTTCGCTCTGGTAGTGTTATCATCTTTTTGATGACGGCCGCGCTGTCGCACGTTGCGTTCCTTAAATTGCGCTTCATTCGCAAATTCTGTCAACGGCCTGCTCCGCATCGTGGTGTCGACCCAGGTACCGATTAAGGTCGCGGCGTTCCGCTTCAGGGACAGGCACTTGAGGTTGCACTTGCCGCTGACGGTGGTGGGGGGTAAAAACTCGTACAACTTGATGATGCGCTTCGCACCGGACGCGTCCAGCTGCGGGAACCGCCCCTCGGTCATCTCGGTCCACGCCCCCAGCTGCATATCCCTCTGCCGAAACAGCATGTTCCCCGTCAACGACTGCATCACTTTCCAGGCCGCCCGGCGCTGCTCCTGTCCGCCGTTGTTGTATGCTGAGCCTAAACCACAAAAAATCTCCGAGTCCGCCTGCTTGTTCATCTTTACCAGCAGTTTCTGCAGCTGGTTCGTGGAATACTTCTTGTTCATGTACGCGTCCGGGTCCAAGTACATTTGCGCGTGCTCCAGCTGCTCCACCGTTGTGATTGCAGGCTCAAATCGGCCGCAGGCCTGATTGATGATTTTGGGACAACATGAAGACACCGCAATAGATTGTCTACATCTGGATTTTTTGCATGAAAAGTTCTTGCATCGATAGATTCTGCATCACAAGTAGTTCTTGCATCTTCAAACCCAAAAGATCATCATAAGTGGAGCAAGACAAACCTACCTCAACATGCCGCAAAATGTTTGATCGATCAGCGTGCCCCTTCGCGACGGTGCAGATGATGTTCAATTCGGCGTCAGACAGATTCATGACCAAGGACAAAAATTCCGCCGGGTACCCCCTCCAACCCGCGGGCAACTCGTCGGGCGCAATAAACTCGTCGGAGTAGAAGGCGGGCACCTCGTTTTTATCCAATTGAAGTTTCAGCACTACAGACGCTTCTTTTTGACAGCATACAAACAGGCTTTTGATCGCGACAAGCGATCAAAAACAGTGGAAAACATTACATCTTGATGCAAAAATTTTCAAAAAGAAGTAGCAGTGGTAGTGCCGAAATTTCAAAACCATATCCGTTCTCGCGAAAAATTTCGTCGATTTGGTTCCGGGTGAGGTTGGCGGGGTCCACGCTTCCGATTATCGTGGTGGGGTCGACCATCGTGGAAAATACATACATGTACTTCGCCTTGCAATATGCTAGAAAAACGCCTCCAGCTGCACCAAAGATATGACCTAATCAAGCAGCATCGCTGAAGCTTACATATTAAAAACATATAGTACCAAGTGCTTTGTGGGTGTCATTATCGTGCAGAATACGCATGACACTTTTTTGCAGTGGGAGGCGTTTTTGGTAGCATATTCCGCCTTCCTTCATTTCCTTCGCGAAGTCGTATAATCCGTGCCAGCGGCAGGAAGTCGAATGCATGATGCAGTCACCTGGTGTTGATGATGAAATTGCATCAAGAATTGCATGACAAATCATTTAAATATGTTCAAACCTTCTGAAAGAGACAAAATTGACCTCCCGAAATGACTCATAGGGGGCACCAAAGGGGGGCACCGAGAGGGGGGGTCTATAGGAGCCCGTTCCGGACTCGCTTTTTTCGCTAGCACGCATGCTATGGTGGACTTGACTTCAGAGTATAAGACCCCCCCTATAGACCTCCTATAGACACCTCTCTCCGAGGTCCGGAAGGACGCTCAGCCCTGCCTCAAACCGGTGAGGCAGAGTTTGCGCTTTACGAGCAGGAAAAAAACCACTATACGCTCGTGATTAGGTGCCCTTAGGCCGCCCAGAAAGCACATCAGGCGAAAACATATAGCAACTAGTAATGATTTGAGTGCGTTTGTTCAGGGCGTTGCACACCGTCCCTGCATTCGTATCCGCGATCAATTGCTCCCGGAAGGGGCGGTTTGACCGAATCGGGTTCACCATGGTTTCCTCGGCCTTCAGATCCTGCATGGTTTTCAGGATGATCGCCTGCCTGGTTATCAAGGAACAACACTGCATCAAGTCAGCATGCCTAGAGGAGAAGGAGGTGGGAAAAACTGCATGCCTAGGCATTGAATTTTCTGCATCACTGATGTAGTACTATTCTGATGCTGCAACAACCACTATTGCACTCACTTGATGCATTGTTGTTCGAGGATAGATGCACCGTCGAGGGAGGTTAACATTCTCCGCTGCATCGCGCGCGCGTCGTCGCCCGGTTTGGAGATTCCCGCGCAGTCGTTGTTGTCCCTGATTGTTTTCGAGAAAAAACACTATATATGAAGACGAGATGAAGTTCTGCATGGTGGTGGAGGCACTTTTTCAATCAAGCAGGATATGACTTTCACGATCTGTGTCACAACATCAGCGACAACAACAGCGCATGACAAAACCACAACCGTTTTTCAATAGTTTTCGCATGACAAATCAGCTCGCTGTGCCAGGTTCTGATCCTCTTCATATTATGTTTTTACGCGGCAGCAGTTGCATTTTTTACCTGTGGCAAATTCCTTCGATGTAGCACCCGCGAAAGTGCTGGAACCAGCCCTGGCACAGCCTCATTTCCGGCGTCCCCTGATCCGGCATGAAGTTGATCTCACAGCAGGACTCCGCAAGATCCGGATCCGTCAGATGGTCGATGTTGAGGTCGTCGAAGGAAATGTTTCTGTTGTGGTAGTTTTTCCGCAGTACCTGCATCCCGCAAAACGCCTTGATCATGCACCACACGTAGACGGCCGAAAACTGCGTCGGTTGATACTCCAGCGGGTGACTCAATTTGTCGATTCCGGCTGTTTTTAGTATCCCTTGCAAAAAGCGAGCCAAGTGGAAAGATACATCACTGCGTTTACAGGTAGATCCAGCAAAGTTGTATTATGCTGTGGCGCGATAATGCCCTTGGAGTTTATTAGTTTTCGCATGACATTTTATTAGTTTGCGTTGCACTTGGCTCAGATTTTTTGTTGATATGGCAGGGGAGCGGACAAGTGTGCAGGTCGTCGATTGTCGTCCTTCCCTGTTCGTTCCACTGGATCCCATTCTTGACGACACGTTGCCCGAACTGGTTGATCGAGTTCATGTCCCTCTCCAGATCAATAGTGTTCTCGTAAAACATCTGGTTTTTGCGTTTGTATAACAATAAGAAATCTATCTCAATAGGTGCAAAATCTCAGCATTACAAGAGCGGCACGCATTACAAGTTTGCGCATTTGATGCACAGCAGAGCACAAACCTAGGACAGGCGAACTGGTGCAGACATGCTGAGAACTACCACAAAAGGAAAAAGCTCCTGCAGGAGTCCTTGCATGATTGATGCGTCTTTTCTGCTTGGCTACAACAACCTGATAAAGAAAGATAATACATTTGCAGCATAGACTCCCCGGGACCGCACCGACCCCTTGTCAAAGCCCATCGTGATCGACCTCTGCGTCCGCGCCGGTCCGAATTGCAGGTCGAACATGTCAAAAATCATATTTGTGGTAGTTTCTGTGTCCTTGTTTGCCATCGTGTGGAGCTGGCAGGCGAAAAAAAATATCCGGTGGATTCCGTATGTCTGTAGTGTTTTTCTGGATTTGTCATGCAGAATAAACCACTTCGCACCGCATGCAAAACAGCATCTTCGTTGTATCTATTCGACACCATAAAGCTGTACCCGCGATCGCCAATCATTCGAATCGAACCCCATTCGTCCAATCTGCTCTTGGGCCTTGACTACTATGGGAAGCCAACGCCCTCTGATGTCAAACCAAAATAGACCACATGATATTCCCAAACGTCATGCACCTGTTCATGCATAAGCATTGCAAATTGCCACCCATAAACTGCCGTGACTCCATGCGAAAGTGTCAGCATCGCCTGACATAACAGAAGCATTGACTTTCATAGCCCAGAGTCCCCGCATGGTGATCCGGAAACTGTAGCGGTCGGCTCGGGCCAGGATGTGCCGCAGCACAGAGTCACCAAAGTGTATGCCACTGAAAATAACACCATTTGCGCTCGAGGAAACACCGCTTCACTAGTAGTTGTTGTGCTTTTTTCTTTTGTAGTCATGCACCCGGTGGAACCAGAAAGAAAAGGCGTTACTTGCAGTGACATACACTTCATCAGCACCTCTGCTTCGGTTTTGTGTTCGACCCACCAAACGTAGCACCACATCTGATAGATATTTTGTTATGCATAATTTTCATGCAGATAAAAACGATAGTCATGCTGACGAAGCTTCCCAAAAAGCAAATTTTTGCATCCTGATCATGTTGGAAAATCGTACTAGTTGCTCCGCCGGAGCGCAGGTCTCCAGCTTGACTCCTCTTGGCACCCCCAGCTGGTATCGGGCAAACGGCGCGACCTTCCGCTGCAGCCAGTCGATGTAGTTCGCGTGGTCGGGGGGGCAGAGACTTCTGAGGTACCTACATTGATGTTAATCTTGAGGCAAGCTCGGTTCGAGTGAATGTATCAAATGACGCATTGCAATGGCATGACAGACAAGATATGCAGATCATGGTGACGACTTGCGGACTGTCCATACACGATGCTCATGCAACACAAAATCTGCCTCAAGATTGCACATCATATGTAGAGCGGCTCGCCGGTTTTCGGTGACCTCACGGGCACGTCCCACTGGTGGTCCCGGGGCGCGATGTATCGTGGCTGGTCCTGTTGGTGGACAACCGGCGCCGGAACAGGCTGGCTCGGGTTGTACGGGACGATTTGGAGGCTTTGCAACATGATGCTCTGGTCTTGCGGCGCAGCAGCGACTATATTCGGCATCTGCTGTGGCATGGGTTGACTCTGCACTTGGTTTAGCAGATTGACACGGGGAGCCGGAGCTTGTGCATTTTGCTGTATCACGTCGGGTGAGCGAAAGTAGGCTTCCAGGAAATCCTCATCGCCGAGGAGGCGCGACTCTCTCTGCCGCCGGCGCTGCCCGGGCGGTGTGTCCATCGTTCGATAGAAATTTATTACTTCTTACTTGGCTCAGCTTTCTCAAGCTACGGAATACGAGGTAATCAAGTGTTGGTGTATCGCTCAGGTCGGGTAGGAATCTTATGCGGGATGCTGCCAGTTACATCAGGATAAGCCTCAAGATGAATATGCTGACTTGGTGCACTCTGAAAGAGCCTTCTCATCACACACGCTCATCCTCACGGCCCATACGTACAACCCCCTCACGGATATGGTGCTACTGGATTGGAACCGACATCTTGCTGCGTAAGCTCAGAAAAACCGACTTTTGTGCTGTACGACCCTGAACACGGCTCGGGAAGCGCGACACTTATCACATCAGAAAACGAAGTTCTTTATTTTCCATATCAAAAGACATCATGATTCGAAACAAAAGCTTTTTTCAATTTCTGCGCTTTGAAACAAGGCATGATCAACTTGCATCGATTCCCACCGATAAACTCCCACTCATCTGCGCAAGTAAGTTCTCAAACATATCCATATATGTTTACCATAGCCTTGGCATCGCAGCGCTGATTCAATCATAGTGAGTCCAAGATTTGCCTCCTCTTAGTCTTGGATTGTTTTCAAGTGGTCTTGTCTGCTTTGGAAAAGCAAACAAGCATGCTGTCGACATTGACATCGCTGCTAAAAAGCAGCACAAACTTAGTTCCTGATAAGTATCAAAACAAATATTAATGTAGTGCTATCGTTGGTAGTGCTAGTATACTTTGACCGCATGAAGCGGCATAAAACAGAGTGGTAGGCGCAGTGTTTTTACAAACAAATTGATAAATCTAAACGTAAATCGGACTCGGTCGTGCTGAGTCCGGAGAAGTTGTTGTAGTTGTCGCTGACTAGTCTATACTTAGACTAGACAGCAATAATTCTTTCTAACCATCACTGCTAGAGATGAAACATAAACTCGACACGCACTGAAAATCTAGTGATGGTCAGTGCGGACGAGTGAGGGAGAGACCGATAGTAAATCTTCAGTGAAATAAACAAGTAGCTCACTTCAAATAGCCTGCGGACAGACCCTCGCACTTAGCGCCCAGTAGCACGGCCGGAGGAGTCCTTGCGGTCCTTCTTCTTCTGCTTACTCTTGCTGTCATCATTCTTCTTTTCCTTTTTCGACTTCTCCATGGCGTGCTTCTCCTGCTCCTTCGCCTTTTCCATCTTCTTCTTCTCGGCCTCGGTCATAACCTTTTTTCCCTTGGTATTCTTACCAGCCTTCTTGTCCTCGGCTTTTTTCTTTTCCTTCTCCTCCTTTTTGTCATCCTGCTTGATGACGGGGGTGGCCGCACCCTTCTGGGACATCGGGGTTTCGGAGCCGCTGAAATCAGACGAGAATACGCACTTCAAAACGCATCAGATCTTCATGTCTACGCTGCGTACCAACTGCCAGGGGTAACATTAGTACTTCGAAAGCTGCCTCTTCACCGAGGCAAAATATACAAGCTTGGATGTAGATAATGCATATGTAGTCACTGTGCATATTCTCGGACAAGACAATGTCATCGCTCGGGTTCAGGTTGATCATCAGGCTCACCTGGGATTCGTTGTCGGTGGTGGACGCGTTAGCGTTTTCTTTAGAATCGTCCTTCTTTTTGATGTCCTCCGGCTTGGGCAACACGTCCCCCGCGGACACGGGCACCTCGACCTTCACGGAACCCGGAATCGGGATGTGCTCGCCTCTCTGGCTCACCGCGGAGATCACGGGCGGCATCATGGGGGTCTTGAACAGGTGGGTGGGAATCGGAGTCTGGGCAACCTGACAAGTGTAGTTATTTAGTTCGCATGGGAATACTTGAACTAAGACGCGGACGCATATGATGACATCAACGCCAAGTAATTGAAAAAGCGACGTTTCGAATCACATGTATCTATTGAATAACATCAAAGCTGATAGCACCGACGTCAAATCGTTCGGGGGCAGATGCTGCGGGTGGATTTGTCCTTGCATGTGCTCCATCTGTTTTTTCGAATACTCAGGTGGGTCAGGACGATAAGGCAAGTATAATTCATCCAAACGCAACCTCAATTCCTCCAAAGGCATGAAATCCCAGAGCGGTTTCTGTATTATTGTGCATGCCTACATAAGTTTTTTCTTCCCTCCGCATGCAAACTATACACCTAGCAGGGTTCTAAAGAGTACAAGTCTTGATCTACCTTGGCGCCCGCAGACACGGAAGACGACTGCTGCGATTGCATCTGCTGGGTTTCGGCGACCTGGGAGGCGTACTGGGAACCGCCGGTCATACCAAAGAAGTGGTTGGGCAGATTGGCACCGAACATGCTGCCCATATTCGGAGTCATGACACCGGACATCAACCCGGAGTTCAAGCCGGACTGGTTCATCGGAGTGGCAAAGCCGGTCACCGCGGCCTCCTCGTACGCGGGAAACTCCAACTTTATGATGATGAATTGCTTTGCTCCAGACACGTGCAGCTGTGTTATGCATGTATACAGTCGTCGCTTAGTCTAAGTGTCTCGATCTAGAACATTTAAACTAAGCGCAATGAGCATGCCTGTTTTGCTTTTTACAATGCTGTATCTGGGCAAAGCAGTTTGCACATGATAAAACGGCAGATCGCTTTGTCGGGCAAGTGTTTGCGCGACTCCTTCAACGGTTCGAACGTGCCGCTCAGCAGGATCTTCAACGCGTGCTGGCAGTGTATGCAAACAAAATATATCCACTGGGTTTTTTGTGTAGCATAAAAAACAAGAATGGGCTGGTGACGAGATGTAGTTTCATGGTCTGACTTGCAGCCCTCCTGCCTATGTATTAACACCGTGGACAAATTGATTTTATGCATAAAACCGAACTGGCAACGAAACCCGCGCCACGGGCACTTCGGAGTGGTCTGCTTTTTTCATCAAATTATACTATCTGGCACGATACAGAAGACCGATTATTGCATGCATTATATCATAGCACCATCTTGCACGAGAATAACCACCTGGTTGATGTCGATCTTCGCCACGACCAACAGCTTGCAGATTTGGGACCGGCAGGTGATGTCGTTCTGGGCCTTACATTATGCACCGCAAGTAAATCAAGCACGCAGGCAAGTCCTGATGTGCAAACGCATGCTTTGTTATACTGAAAACCAGTGCTGGACGCAGCACTGCAGAATTTAGATGCGGTTCGAGCCTGGCTCGTGCTGTTTAAAGTCATGCTTGTCGGTGCACGGTGTGCCTCTACATTCCTTTCATTTCTATGAAAGTGCTTGATTTACTTCTCCTTTCATATCATCAGGGGGATGTCGCAGGTGAAGCTGATCCAGTGACGGCTGTGGCCCGGCACGGATTGGGACCAGGCTGATGCTTATGTTGTGTATGGTGATGCTTTTGATGGATTTGGATGAAGACGTATTACGAAACAACACCGCGATCAACTCCATCAGCTTTACTACCTATGACGAAGATGAACAACAACAACTAACAAAAAACACTCAATACCGACGATCTCGTTGGGAAACACCTCCTTGGGCACCTGTTCCAGCGGAATAAGACCTTGCAGGCGGCGCTCATCAGCATCGTTGGCATTGTCGATCATCCGGACATCCTATGCACACAAAGCCGAGCCATACTGTAGCGAAAAATCAAGTGCAAACGCGACGCAATGGATTCAAGGCGTGAAGCCAGTACATTTGCATTACAGAATTTGTTTTGATTAACATGTAGCAATGCCAGTAAATCGCGTCTGCACTACAAAACAGTATGGCTTTTCATCATCATAACCACAGCTGCCGCTCCGCGACCGTCATGTGGTTGATCGCAACCTGGTTGGGGGCAGGAACCCCAGCAGCTTTCGGCGGCATTTTTGGATTTTTTTGTGTGTCAGATCTCAAAACTCTACAGGCAAATCCTCTCTCCCTACGGGCTGTCATGATGAAGATCGTATGATTGTCGTCTTTGCTTTAAAAACTAGAATCAAAACAGAAGCAGACTAATGGATCAATGCCACGCTGGTTACAAACAAAACAACACAGCGACGGAGTACACTTTAGATCACTCAGTTCTCACATCTAAAACAATATATCAAAGGTCGGCATCTTTCTAAAACATAAAGAACACAGCAGACTCGTATCGTGCGTGAGCTATATTATCTTCTTGCAAACTGCTCACGTGCAGCCGTTTTGCTCTCGACTATCTCAATTCTGATTGTATTTTTGAGTACTTCGATATGTTTTTGATGCTTTCGTTTCCATTATAACATCTGCACATGGTGACGCATCTTTCCATACCTTTGCGATAAATACTCTTCATCCATGATCTCCGCGAAGGCGATAGGGTACTTAGCCGCCGCACTGCTCCGAGTTTGCCGCTACCGAGGACCACTGCCGTACCGCCGGTGGTGTTTAGTGTTTCGACACGCATCCGCAAGGCAGCTGAACCTCCGTGAACTAGCTAGTTTAAACATCACCTTTGTAAATGCAAAACCTTAACTAAACGGTGCACAAAACTAGCTATGGTCTGATTTTAAAATTTAATTTCTGAGGCCGTCATAATTTTACAACTTGTTTTATATTTATTCGAAACAATATATTACAAAGAAACCCTTTATTCCGGGGAACAAGAGGCGACACTGCATGCGGCACGATGTGGACCTCGTTCAGGAAACTGCTCGTCCCTGATGCGCATGCACTATGCAAGAAAAAAAACTGTGTAAGTGTAAATCTGTGATGCTAAAACAACCGCACCGACATTGCCATTGTCCATTATCGCTGGGGAAGCAAGCCTCCGCAGGCGCTGGAACGTGTAAATCTGTGATGCAGAAAACGTAAACCAGTTTACACTTGTCATGCTGGAAGTGCGTCATAGGCTCCTCTCATACGTATTTGGTTTCCCTTTCCACATCCACGTGCTAGCTGTGCATGACAGGTTTTCCCTGTAATGCAAAACGAATTTGTGATGCTGCTCTTACTACGAACTTACCCCTACACAGTTTTTTTCCTGGATATGCGCTCTTCCGCTTCTATTCGTGTCCTTTGGACCTTCACCAGTGATTACGAGATTGTACTACTAAGGCCCCTTTCAGAGACGTCGATAAACTTCCCCGTGCGAAAATCTTCTCTCGGGTTTGGCAGAAAAATGTCCATCCGTGTGCGTTCCACTATCATGCAAAACTCCTGTCTAAAGATCAAAACTAGTCGCAAAATTATGTAAGTAATAAAGTAGTCGCGTGAATAAACTGAAACCGGTTGTAAGTACGTAGTGCTGTTAGTTTACACAAAATTTTTCTTCTGCAGCGACTTATTGAAAACAGTGAAACTGGAATATCTACGTGCTGCAGCTGCCTTTGTGAATTCTCAGGAGCACTACATATGTTCTTGACAGAAAAACTTCCAAGTGCCAGTCATCATACACTCAACCAGAAACATTGCCGTTCAAAGGCAGTTCCATAGAATCGTCTAGGGCTATATCTATGTAAGTACTGAAAAAATCGTCGCCATATTACCGCGACTACAACTGCCCGTGCCTGAAGCGATAGAAGACAGAAAACGGTTTCTTCAATGAAACGCTAACGCAGAGCGCATCACTGCGGTGATAAGACGATGCCACGACGACGAGAGCCGATCTGACAAAACGACTAGTTGTACGACCAGATTTTATTTCATGAAGCGATTCTAACTTCTTTTCGCGAAAAGAAGTAGATGTCTACCTAATACTTAGCTTCAAAAGCAAGATTTTTTTGGGCGGGCGATGAAAAGCAAAAAAGGTTTTTCGATTTTGACTCTTGCATTTAGTGTGTTGAGAGCTTCACAGTAGAGCCATTTCTACTCCATTTCAAGCTGTATTTTTTCGACAGGATGAACTGCCAGCCGGTGGTGCACCATGTTGGAAATAATTCCAACACTGACGGTGATCTTCTTTGTAAATGGAAGCCAGTACACAAACATTATTGGAGCACACGGTGTTTCATGTAGAGGATTATGCCGCACGTAATGTCCATCGTGCTGCATGCAAGCGAAGTCGATTTTAAGCTGCAGCAACGATCATGTGGTTACAAGGTTATGCGGAGCTGCCTGCGTTGCTCTCTTTTGAGCGGACAAGGCTGGCGCAGAGCTATGGAGTGGAACAGAGACGCTTTTTTATTCTTGATATGCACAATGGATCATGAACATTTCTTCGGACTGCGAGTGCATTTTCACTGAATCTGAAGCGTTGACGACAATTATATAGGGACGACAGGTTGTATTAAGACGCAAGCAAGAAGAAAAGAACAAACAATGCTTGCGACACTACTGGGATGAACCGCTCAGCACGAAAAGAAAACTTTTCTCGAGTTTCAGAGTCGGAAATCAAATCTGGGACAAAGGCCTGCTCAGCTGGCATTTTTTCTTTCCTTAGATTGATAGTAGATGTACTTCTTTTATTTGAGACATACCGGGCCGTGCTTTGGATGTTCGTTTTCGTTATTAATCTTAGAATTATTATCATACATCAAACAATTGTACATTACAATTTCAGAACCATAGTTGGTGTATCAAACTTAAAGTCAGTTGTCGTGAGTCATGTCTTTTACGTTCTTGTTAGAGGTCTACTCGGCATGCTGTAATATCATCATGCTCGTACTTTTACCCGACCAATGCGCTTACTCTTATTCAACTTTTACTAGAAACTCTCTACGACTTCACAACCAGGTGGCTTATACAGAAGTACTCTTACGTACAATAATATTTATCATCAAAAAGCTCAAGTTGAGGTTTGTTTATCATCCAGGCAAGAAACTCGTATACAGGGTGGAGTTCGCTTGAGGTTAACAGGGGAACGAGAAGAAAACAGTTAGCAAGAGCCCTCTCCCCATCTTTGCAATTAGAATTCGTCCTCGATTTTCGAGTGGACAGCAACAAAGTATCTCTCGGGATTATCTGCTAGCATCTCCGGGAATGTTCCCCATCCACCTTCCACTCGTTGCTTGTACGGGGCCATATTCTTCAACCGTTTTGCGTGGAAGCTCCGCCAATCCCACTGAAATTGGTCGTATGACCAGCGAGGATCGGTTCCATCAGAACCCGCGATCCACTTTTTTGCAAATTTTCGAAACATTTTGCGGAAATATGGGTGCCAGTCTTGGTCTAGTAGCTCCCGAGGCCCATATCGAGTGCGCGACCAGGTTTCGCGCAGGGAAGGGTTGAGACAGTAACCTGCGATCGAAATCGTTTACGTTTTTATTACATGCGCATGAAGATAAGATCAGCTCTTTTTGCACTACTTTCCCGTGTGAGTGACGTGAGTGGGGGCGGACTCGGGGCTGTAGGAGCTCCGGCGAGTACTTTCATGAGCTAAACTTGACCCCACTTACTGCTATCAAAACCAAAAGGGCCCCGCTCATCTATATATTTCATATCAACGTCAACGTCTAGATTTTCTTGGTAGTACAAAGGGTGTCTTACCGTGCTTCACCCTGTACTCCAACGTTTGGTACACTGCGTCGTAGTTCTGGAAAAGAAACTCGGTCGCCATAACAAGTCGGCACCTGCCATCTAGAACAGCTACGTGCGGACTTGGTCCAAGTACCCAATCTGCGTGTCTATCTATTTCGTGTGAGTCCATGTCCTTGTAGTTGTGAAACTGCTCAAAGGGATGTGGATTCCAAGTCACGACCTTTCCATCGATGATCGATCGAGTGGTGATCGTGTGGTAAGGGAGGTGATCGAGTGGTGGGCGGCTATCTGCCCACCAACTCGGACTCGTAATAGCACCACTGTTGCGGGTTGGAGAGCGCGCCACCTTCTGGTGAAAGAAGTCGAGAACTTCGCGAAAGAAAGCTTTGTCGCTTTTGTGGCAGCCCTTTGCAAGTGCATCGGAATCGTACTCGTGCAGTATTGTGTATCGCACGCTCTCCATGCTTTCATACGTCCGAGAAGGGTTACAGGTCTCTCTGGCCATCGTCATCAGAAACCGCACCTATAAATATCAGATTGAATTTAGGAGATCTTCTACTTCTAGGGACCTCATGGAGCGTTGGAAACAGCCTAAGAAAAATCTGACTAACATTCTGGAGAGGGGCGTCATCCGTCGCAGCAGACGCAGACCATGATGTTGACGTACAAGAAAAAATGAGTATACATAGACATAGGTGTCGTGTTTTCTGTGAATATTAAATACGCTCCACTCCGTGTCACGCAGCGGACGTCTCTGTCTTCCCGGAGATGTCTGCTTTTGGCTTTCAACAACAGTGTGGAACTTTTCCAAATAGTCCGTCCCACGATCGACGAATACATTCCAGAAGTGCCGCGGCATCTTCGTCCCTACCTTTTCGCGCAGGACCTCCAAATACAAGTCCTCGCAGCTTTCTGTTCGACTCTCAATGTCAGTTGGTTCTCGCGAAGCGTCATTCTCAATGTCAGTTCTTTGTGTAGGGTTTCCAGCTGCGCCGTTTATCGTTTCTCCGGAAGTTCCACTTTCACTGTTTCCAGGGGGAGAGACCGACGCAGAGGAAGGAGAAACTGTTGCCGGGTCAGGTCCCGGTACGAAATCTTGGAACTGCTCATGACCTGAAGACGTTGTCGTCGAAGTTGCTAGATATGTTCCTGCCTCTAGCTGATTCTCTCCTTCCCCGTCTTCAGGGTCACTTGGGCACACACTGCTCGCAGCTGAGCTGTAGTCACTATGCCGTCTGCTCGCAGCTGAGCCGTAGCTATCCGAATCGGAGTCGCTTTCTGCTCCATCGCAGTCGCACAAGGCATCCTGGATTTTTGTCGGAAACTTGACGAGAAAATCTGAAGGATTGTCGGCTAACATCTCCGGCACGGGGCGGATTGGATACTTCCCCGTGTAGTGATCCGTGTGCTTTAAACGTTTCCCATGAAAGCTCCGCCAGTCCCACTGCAGCTGATCGTACGACCAGCGAAGGTCCGAGCCATCAGAGCCGGCTCGCCACTTCTGCGCCAGCTTCCGGAACATCTTCCGAAAAGCCAGATAATACTGCGCGTCCAGTCGCAGAGGATCATCATCGAAAAAGTGACGATAAGGCCTCGCGCCGTTGTCGTCGGACAGTTCCGCGGCTTTGTTCAAGCAATAACCCAATCGGACCGCGAATAGGCGTTCGTACACAAAGCTGGGCTTTTGGAAAAGAAATTCGGTTGCCATCGCGAGCCGGCACCTCCCATCCAAGGTCTTTTGATTCGGGTTCAGAGACATGTCTACTAGCTGTACTGGTGGACCGGCGGCAGCACGTTGCCGAGAAAAGGCACTGGTTTTAGGCGGATTCCAGACCACCACTGCCTTTGACTGCGTTTCTCGTTCGAGAAGCCTCGTCATAAAAGATAGATCTTCTGGTTCTGTGGACCGGCACGTCCTCGTGAAAAAAGTCTAGGACCTCGCGAAAGAAAGTTCGATCGTTTCTGTGACAACCCGTGGCGAGAGCTTTCGAGCTGTACAGGAGCCACTTGTTGGTAGTATCCGCGCGCCGATGTGGCACTGTGGGCCCACATGTTTCTGTCGCCATCGTCATCAAGAGGTAAACCTAGTGGTGAGGATACACAATAGATTGACATGAGAGCCTGTCACATCCTTCTTCGAAGGAAACCGTAGTTAGTAATCGCACAAAACTTTCTTAACAATGCGATACTTAACTTCTGGCGTTGCCAAAAGCAAAAGCAAAAAGACACACAGTACAATGAAATGCGATGCAATGCTGGTAAAAAGGTAAGCAGATTGCAGTCCATCAAGGTATTTTATGAAGTATCTAAATACGGTCCAATCCTGCTTCTGTTTCCCCCCTGGAGACGTGGTTCTCTCTGGCGGATGAAGTGTCCGAGCATTTTGGTTCCGATCCATTTCGAGAAGGAAATGTTCTAGGTAATCGACCCCCATGTCTATCTGCCTATTCCAATAATCCTCGGGTAGCTTTGCTCCAACCCTTTCA
The DNA here is from genome assembly GCA_905178155.1 of Amoebophrya sp. A120. Taxonomy (NCBI): domain Eukaryota; class Dinophyceae; order Syndiniales; family Amoebophryaceae; genus Amoebophrya; species Amoebophrya sp. A120. Next base: position 11,483,526 of record CAJINV010000001.1, read on the forward strand.
CGCAAGACCTCAAGAAAAAGGTCTTCGCAGCTTTCTGTTCGATTTTCCGGTTGGCTATCGTGTCTGTATTGCTGCACCCCGTCTTGCTGCTGCATCTCCTGCGCAACACTTGTGGCGGCAGAGTGTAGAAGTTCTTGGCCTTCGGGTTGCTCATGATCATGAAGGCTGGTTTCCGACTGGTTTCCTTGCTCGCCTTCTGCTGTCCTTCGTTGCGCCACCTGGCTTTCAGCACTGCTGGTGCTGGTCAATTGTTGTTCGGTGGAACTACGACTCGCTTGTGACAGGTCAGCACTTTCCGGAGGATCAGGCGAACGACGCGGTCCTTCGCCTTGCTGATCCTCCTGTGAAGCGGAGCTGGCAGCAGCAGGGTTGTCTCCTTCTTGCGCATGTTGACGGTCATTAGTTTCAGTCTGCATTTCTTCTTCGCTTCCTCGGGGTGCAGTTCGTTCTTGCGCCGATCGGTTTTCGTCACTGTGGGTCGTTTCGTGCGCTGCCGGGGCACTTGAACTTTCTGGTGTCCGGCCACCTCTCAGTGAGAGGTGACGATACAGAAGGGGCAGATACGTCACAGGGGATGACGATACAGAAGGGGCACCGGTCGGTGCTGTATGAACTTCACCAGGCAGCCGGATCTCCTGCTGCAGGTCGTGAAACTCTTCTTTTACGTGCTTGTCGTTTTTTGGGTCGAAGCTCCAGGGGTCGTAGACAAAACCAATAGGAAGAGAGGGAAATTCCATGCGATTAGCGCTCTGATCATAATGCGACTTCAGCCGAGATACGATCCAATTCCAGCGGAAATGCAAGTAGCTCCACTTCGGTCCCGAACCGTTCGACCTATTTCTCCAGAATGACGCGCGTCGGTAAAACTCAGCTCGGAAGATCTTGTGCCACTGCGGATGAACTAGCGGCTGGGTGCAGGAGTGCGGTCTCCGCTTCAACATGGCTTTTTCCGGCCAGTACCAATACTCGGCCTTGTTTTCCAGGTCCAGTTTTTCTCGCGGACCGGTATTCAGGCAATAACCTGTGCATTGATATAGTGTTTATATTTAAGATAATCTTGTTTGCTTCCCTCGTCACGAGTTACTAGACTGATTCAATCATAAAATACTTGCTTCAGTTAGTCAGCCCACAAAAAACGTCGAAATATCAATCGCGTATGCGTTTCGTGAAGCCTTTTTCAAATCCATCAAGCGCGGGTCCAAAATTTCCCGTGCGGAGAAACTGAAACCGTAGGAGTGAAAACAACAAAATCGACTTGAACAACGTCCTTGTTCTTTTTTATTTTCTATGTATACTAATTGGCTTTCTTCAAATAAAAAAAAAATGTGTACCATAAGCAATTTCGTCAAAAGCAATAGGCCCGAATTCATGCACCGTCTTCTGACTTTGGAACAGATACTCTGCCACCATTCCAATGCGGCATCGCTGCTCATGAATGCGACGGGCGCTGTCTGAAACTTTGGCCTTAATTGTGATACGGTCCTGGGTGTCATAGGTGCGCGGCACCAAATCTGCAGGATCATCCCAGACCACAAGAGGCGTTGAGGCAGAACCTGACGTAGGAGCCGGAATGCGTTCATGGAAAAATTCCCACACATCTTTGAAAAACTTCTCGTCTTGTGCGGGTAGGCAATGGGTTGTCTGCAGTCGCTCTGTGCCGTAAACTAGAACTTGCTGCAACGGCCAATAGCCCCTTAAATTCCAAGGCAGGAAGGTTCCGTAACAGTACGGCATCATCCCGAGAACCGTGGCAACCTGTAAGAATAATTGTTTGCTTTTTCATTTCGCATGATGCTGGCCTACTGCCAGTACAAACAAACAAGAACCAATTTTTGAATTTATAGCAGGATCTACTTTGCTGTCTTTGAGAAGATTAAGGAACGGCGCACGTTATTATAGTATAATCTCTAAAAAGAAAAAGGTCTAATGAATCCTGCTTGAAATTTTGTGACTTCTTGATCCTCGCCGGGTGGAAAGGAACAGACAAACTTGTAAACCAGCGTTGCGTCTTGAGGCATTCCTTTGTTCCACTTTTCTGGGTCGTAGTCCGAGGGAACACCGAACGAACACGGTCCTATTCCGCTCCAGTGACGCTTTTCTTCACCCGAAGCTTCGCCGAAGATCTTGGATGAAGAGTCCTTGTTTTTGCCAACCTTGTATGCGACTTGCGATTGCCAAGTGAAGCGAGCGTCGTATTCGGCCATATAATCTTGCTCGTACTCGTCGCCGTGGCCATAGTCTTCTTTGATGCAGGCACACAGTTCGTCGATCTTATTCCAAAACTTTTGCGCGCCGCAGTCCTCCGAGGTGTATACCATGCGTACGTCAGTCTCGTCAGGCTCCCATCCAGAAGAATCTTCTAGTTCGCTGTCAGAATCACCGAACTCGACGTATGTCCGCATCTCCCCTTGGTAAACCACGTATTTGTATTTCACGGCCGCATCCGCTTTTTCCTCATTCGCAACACCAACAGATGTTGAGTGCTTGACATCAAGCACAGCTGAGTTTTCCTCTTTTTTCTGCCGTTTTCCGCTATCGTGTGCTTTTTTCATGGCATTCGCGGGAGTCGAATTCTTCGCGGTCGACTTTTTCACGGAGAAAGTGACCGAAGAGGTATTGCCTTTCGGGGCGTTGACTTTTGCGGCACTGTCCTTCGCGGTGCTGGTTTTCGTTTTCGAGGCATTGGCTTTCGAGGCAGTGGCTTTCGAGGCATTGGCTTTCGAGGCGTTGGCTTTCGAAGCATTGGCTTTCGAAGCGTCGGCTTTCGAAGCATTGGCTTTCGAAATATTGGCTTTCGAGGCAGCGCGTTTCTTCTTCACAGTCGCCTTAGCCGCGGGGGCGGACTTCTTCTTCTTCTTCGTGGCAGGCGTAACCACCGCGGACGACGATGCCTTCATGGCGTTTTGCTTCTTCATGACGGTACTAGTACCACTGGGATCTTTTTTCTTGCCGAGCTTCTTTGTTTCCACCTTCTTCCCTTTCACCGTGACCGCTTTCATTGCCGGTGGCTTGATGTTGCCACCTTTTTTGTTGTTTGTGGCGCCAGACCCCGGCATGATTTTGATTCGAATTTCTGTGCTTAGCCTCGCTGCCTCGAGCACACAAGATGAGTGCAGAAGAATACAGTACTACGGATCAGCTTCAAGCCAAGAACGCGGGCAAAGATAGAGAACGCTTAAAGAACGAGCACAAAAAGGGAAATACCATGTGGAAACAACGACTTTGTTCTGTAGTCGTGGTTATGTTTCTCTTCACATACGATCGGAGGACCTCGGATGGAACATTGTAAAACCATTAGAAAGGTTTTACTCGCCATGCATACGTCGCCCAGAAACAAACGATAGCAATCAGCACCAATCTGGTTCTGCATCTGTCGGATCCCTTCAAAGAAACGGTATGGACAACAGCACTCACTGAACTCTAACTCTAAGCGAATGAGAGCTATACTGAACTGTCTTTACCGGCGCAAGGTGGGATCGTGTCGATGTCCAGCCGCTTGAAATGGTGCAAAGGCTGATGATGATGATCCATCTTCATGTGCATCAGGGCATAAGCAGGAGCTCGTTAGAAATTTAAACTAGTAGATCTGTGGAGTTCCTCTGTCAGGAGCGAACCTGCTTCTTTGTGCCTGTGGTAGTATTGAAACTTTTGGAACAAACGAAGATGGGAAAAAACGTCCCGCGATCTACTTTCCACATGAAAAAGTCTGCCTGTACTAAGAAACTCCAGTCGTGGCGCGCCCGAAGTGATGGGGTCAAAAGGATTGCGGAACGATTTTGATTTCGCACTCTCTTGCGCAAATAAGTACATTGTCGTGGCATGATTCGCATTCATTGTTGGAAATCAGCACGAAACTTCTGAGACGCTTCGTTTTCATAGCACATCAACACAAACTCGGAAGCTTAAGACCAAAAACCCTCTGCATCATCATCTCCGCAAGCATGTTAGCTCATCCTGTAGAGACTTCTAGCGCGTCACGCGCTTGACCAACACCGCGGTTTGATTTTGTGATCGGGGGCCAGCCACGCAGCGTGGAAAATCGCCGACCATCTTGTAGACGAGGGTCGCATCTTGGGGAATTCCCTTGTTCCACTCAATCGGGTCGTAAAAATCTGGTTTGTATCCGCTCGAGAGGGGGTAAAGAGCTCCTAGCTCCTTCCAATACTTTCCCATTTCCGTCGAAGTTTGCCCGAAGACCTCGACCGAGGGATCCACTCCCCCGTCAATCGCGCCTCTGTCCGTCGTCTCTTCAACATGACATTTCCAGTGCAGACGGGCATCGTACTCACCCACGCGCATCGCGTCGGACGCACCGTCAAGAGAGCACACAAATTGGTCTTTGATCTCAGAACACAGACGATCGATCTTGATCCAAAACGAAAGCGTATCGCACCTCTCCGACGTGAATTCCTCCGTCACAGCGTTTTCCTCAAAAACGAAGTCCGCATTTCTTTCTTGCAGCGCACCCACATCGGCGGTGTACACAACGTACTTGTATTTTATTGGGGTCTTCTTTTTCGTTTTCTTCTCAGTCTCGGGTTTTTTGGCAGCACCAGTAGAAGGTGTATGTTTATCTTCGACGTCTTCCCTCTTCCCGTTCCCTTTGTCTTTCCTCATGACCGTTGCCGAGGTAGAAGGGTTCTTCGAACCAGACTTTTTCACGGTGGTGTTTGCTGTAGAAGAGGCCCGAGTAGACGGGTTGGGGTTGGCTTTTTTTTTCGGAGTCGCTTTCGCTTCGGGAGCAGCCTTCTTCATTTTCATAGCGGTACTGCTACTGGGTGCGGATGGTGCGGAACCTTTCACATCACCATCAGGGTTGACCGCTTTCTTCTTTTCCATCTTTTTCTCTTTTGCCGTGACCGCCTTCTTGGCCAGCGGCTTGATGTTGCCACCCTTTTTCTTATTTGTGGTTCCAGAACTCGTCCTCGGCATATTGACTTCGATTTGGGTATGATTCTCTGTACGTAACTGCAACTGGAGCTGCTTGCCCCCGAGATGATGATTTCGGTACTGGAAAAAGCTTCACAACGGACACAAGGATCGGATGGTAAAGGTAATTCCACTATCCCTAATGTTTCAAAGAGCAACGACACTGCGATGGTAGCAATCGGACTTCATGAAAACAAGCAAAACATCATGGAAAATTCGGCTCGACATACACACTCACATCAAAAAGCAAAATCCAAGCGGAAATAGAATGTTGAATAGTGATCATAATCGCTCTGCTTGTACTTCTGCCGCGTCTGTTGGACTTGGATTGCAAGATCACCAAACGATATACTGAATTATAGGAGCTACAGTGTCTGCGATCGTACCGCCGTGGGATCATGTCGATGTATCGTCGCTTGAACTCGTTGAACAGTGGAACACATTGCTCTTCACTATCAAACCTAAACTCCCGAGCTGCGGCTATCCCAACATGATCCTCAGAAATGGGAATGAGTTTACCTTTTTTCCTTTTTGTTGCTCTGACACGATATCGCGCAATCTTTTTCATTCTACAGTAGAGACAGAGTTTGTCATCAGACAATGCCAATAGTAGCGTACTCATTTCCGCGAAAGCTAATCTACATTTTTGACACTGTGTCCAGCAGCTGGAGCCGCCTCATTCCAGATTGATTTCTTCTTCTTCTCGGCGATCCGCTTATTCTGCAAGGTCTTGAAATACAGTAAGATTGATTCACTTAGACAAGCACAATCGGGGCGATTCAGATCATTTACCCACGTACGTCTGTCTGAAACTCAATAAAATGATGAATACAGTAGCACGGCAATGGTGCCCAAGAATATTTTGTATACGAAACGCGAACTAATTTGCAAATGTGATTTGAAACAGAAGCTGCGAGGAGTCCACAATACCAATTCCAGTGGCAGTGGTGCGTCGGTCGTAGAGAGAAACTTTTTGCAACAGATTGATCAATTGAAATGCATTTGACAAGGAAGAATGATACGCACATTTCGAACCCAAGAAGTCTCAGCCCGCTCTTTTCGGATGCACTATCTATTACTGGCTCGAAAGTGTTTGCGGGTGGCGGGTCTCGCGCCGCCGTGGCGCTCGCGATGCACGGGCAGGCTGATCCTCACCTTCTGCACCTGCTGCTAGCGCACGCCCGGTCTGCACAACCGATGCCGCAGCGGTATTCCGCAGTCCTCCCGCTCCCGTGTTGTTGGACAGTGCGATGGACGCAGCACCTCCGCTGCCACTGACGGTTCTGGCATCTACCAGGGGCGTCGGGGCAGGTTGCGGCGTCGGAGCCGTCGCCCGTGCCGCCGGCATGAAGGAAATTGCGTCACTTGGGGGCGCAAGGATGACATCCTGCGACGGCCCGGCGATGTATGCCGAGCCGTCGCCCGCATCCGCGGCACGCGCAGATAGCACCTTGTTCTGGCGCTTTTCAAACAAGGCCTGCATTGCTGCCGTATCCTCCGCCGACAGAATTTCGGACGCCTTTCCGCCACTCATGCCAAAACTCGTCCTATCGCCGGACGCAGCTGCAACTTTATTAGCTTTCATGTCAGCGGCTAGTTCTAGAGGATCTGCTGCTTCTCGTTCGACGGCTTTGACCGGTGCCTCTTCGCGATCCATCGGAGGAGCATCTCCTCCTTGCTTTGGCGCCGCGCTCCCGAAGGAAGCTGAACCCCCGCGGCCATTGAATCCGGATGTGCGCACAATGCTCGCGGTTCCGGCCGGCGCCTTCGCAGCCGCCGACGCGCGGGAGAAGTTTTGCGCGATCACGCTGGCACTGGAGGTGAGCGCGGGGGCCTTGTGCCCTTTGTCGTGATCCTCCGCCTGCCAGTGCGTGGACCGCGGGCCGGTTAGCGTCAGCATCTGCTTCACCTTGTTGACTGCCGCTTTCATGCGGGGCGGGCCGCGACTGCGACGGTCGACCGTGTTGTGCAACGCATCCTGGTCACCAGCAACCAGCGCGTCTACGACATGGTCCGGAGTCGAGTTGCTCAACCTCCGTTCGACGCGATCGGTCTTCACGTGCGTGATCTTCTCCCGTTCGTGCGAAATCTCGTGGTGATGCGCGACCGCCGCCACCCGCGCGACGCCGGCTTCGCGCTTGTAGTCGTAGGCCTGATTGTGCTTGGCGAGGACCCGCAGCTTGATCTGGTTCTCCACCTTGCGTATCCCTGCGCGGAATCGGTCCACCGGGGTGACACTTCGATTATCCCCCGTGGACGTCGCTGCGGCTCTGTCCGCCGAAACACTCCCGCTGCGCGGCGTTTTCTTTCGATACTCGAGAAAATCCCCTAAAGTCTTCGACTGGCGGCCGCTAGGCTCTCGCACGCTATCGGCAGCACGAGCAGCTGGGGACTTCGACCTCTCGGCGACGTACGCGTCAAGCGCCATGTTGTCCTTTTTCATTTCACCTCCAGGTTTTGCGTTTGATGACGTGGTTGAAACGCGAGATAGCCGGTTAACAACAGCGCTCACTTCGTCGCGACTGCCCGTTGCAGTTGCCGCGCTTTGCCGCACTGTTTCCTTCCACTTCTGGCCGTTCGCCAGCTGCCCTTCCGTGCGCGAGCTTCTTCTCGGGTTCACGTCGCGGTGCGCGAACTTCTTCTCGTACACGGAGGTTTTGTTGTTTCTCGAGGAGTCGCGCCTCTTCGCCCCGCTGATGGCGGACTGCAGCACGTCGCCAGCCATCTTGTTCAGCGCCGCACTTTCGTCTCCGGTCTTGTAGAACGCTGGGGGAGGGCCCTTTTTCCCGACTCGGTCCAATTCATCAGTATCCTCTTGATCTTCCAAATTTTCTGTTGGGCGATAAAACGCAGCGTCCCCGGCGGCACTGACCACGTTCTCGGCTACCGCGTTCAGCATTTGTTCCTGTTCCGTGAGCTGCGGTTGGCCGGCCGTAGAAACAGATCGCCGCTTGCCGGTCGGCAAGGCGACCGCGCTGACGCGCTGGGACTTCCGGGAACTCCGTGCCTGCGCGCGAAAGTCCTTCTCTTCCTGCGGTGCCAACTGGGGGGCCATGGACTGCCGTGCCTCGTTGCGAGCCTGCAACATGTACTCTCCGAAGACATCTTCAGTTGTACCTTGGTTTGTTTTTGATGAAGTGGAATCTTTCCCGCGCGACACACCTCCTGGCAATACCAAAGTCAAACTATCCAGTGAAGGAATGCAAATGGAACGATCCAACATCAAAAGACACTAACATCCTGAAAACACTCACCATCGAATTCCGCTGTTTCGTTGCTCGCTGCTTTACTGGACGACATTCTTTGTACGCTGCTGCCCGCGTCCTTGCTCGTCCTTCCCCCCAGACTGCTTGCAGCAACCACCTCGCTCAGCTCCAGACCCGGGCCTAGGCCCAGTACCTGCGACGCACTCTGCTGACTTGTCTTCACGGGGACCATCTTCATGTCCGCGCCGTCCGGACTGTCGCCGAAATCCGGGTGCACTTCGACCTCGCCGGCTTCGTTCACGAACCCCACGGATCCGCCCAGAGGAGACCCAGGCACCTCCTCATCGGGAATGGTCAAGAAGTCCACTTTGTTCACCAACGTCATCAGTTCGTCCTGGCTGGCGTAGGGGTCTTCCCGGACGATCGTTTCGCGCTCTTCGCTCACCGCGGCTTCGTCACTGATCGCACCGTCTTGGTAGGTGGAGGGTTGCGGGGTTTGTTTCCTGCTGCCTCCATACGGCTCGCTTGTACGGCGGCCGAGGGAGGAGACTGCGAGTTCCGATTGCGCATACCCAGACCGCGCATCGCCACCATTAGAAGCCGTTCCGGACCCTCGGAGCGAGGCCTCACGCGAGGTTCGAAGTGGCACTTGTTTGTTCTGTGCCGTTGTTGTCGTGGGAAGAACGTCGCCGCTGCTCCTATTCGCTTGCGAGGGCCCGCTACTCGTGTCGGCAGTAGAGCCGGGCACTTTCATGCGCTCTACGCGGGACCCTGACGCGGTCCTGTTCAAAGTGTCCCTTATCGCTGCTTTTGGAATCGACTTTCGCGATCCTACCGACACGCGGTCCACAGCGCTGGGGGCCCGTTCACTGTGCGCTGTCGAGTATCGAATGGCGTCAGGGCCGCGGAGACTTTGCGCGGCATGCTTCTCGACCTGCTTCGCAATCTTATCCTTCGCATTGCTGACGTGAGTCTCTTGCAAGGAGATTTTCCTTTCTTGGCTGCGGTCGAACCCGCGCGTGCGCCCCGAGGCGGTCAGTCGGGTGACCGGCGCGTCGGGTGGATGAGTGGTGATAGTCGATACGGTTTTCGCAACAGCGCCTGCCTTCGTCGGATCCTGAAGCGACACGGACACGGAGCATGAAATTATTGAAAGATGAACGACACTAATGTCAAAAATCCAGAACCAACAAAAAAACTGAACTACGAGATGCAAACCGTCGCAAGGAGGAACGTATTGAAGTATGTTGATCTATTGAAGAGTTTTGAGCCATAGCATACCGGCTTGTCCTTCGCTAGTAGTGGGTGCGTCGCGACGTGTTTCGCCTCTAGCAGGTGTTGCGGCACTCGTCCCTCTGGCTGCACTTTTTTCGACGTCTTCCGCTGTGACGGCGACTTTGGCACGTAGCGCTGCAGCATCAAGTCGTAGTGCGACTGGCCCGACGGCTTCTGCATGCGCTGTTTGTGCCGCTCCTGGCTCTGTTCCGTGATCTCCCGCACCACGGGGGATCCGAACGCGAGCGCCCCGGTCCGATCCGCCCGGGCAATGTACTGGTCCAGTTGCGAGCGCGCCGCCGGGGCCGCGGACAGCTGCTCCTGGCTTTGCTCGGCCGCCGAATCCCGGGGCGGCGAGTTGGACCGCGACCGCGGGGACCGCAACCCGGCGAGGCGTTCCTCCCGCCGCTTGGACCGTTCCTCCTCGACGGCAAGCTGCTCCAGCTGTGCCCGCCGCGGAAGCGCTTCGAAGGCCTCCTTACGTGCTTGAATCAAGCGCTCCCGGTGGTCGCGTTGCGCCTGCTCGTGCGCCAAGCGCACCCGGGTGGGCTGGTCAATCCGGTGGGTGGGAAAGTGGCTGCGAAAACTGCGCCCGGAGGAGTGCACGATCAGGGACTTCGGCGACGTGCTCTTCGGCTTCCACTTTTTCAGGCCCGGGACCAGATCTCCACGCGCCGCGCTGGACCCAAAACCAAAATTTTCGCCCGCCCGCTGTCGCCGCTCCTCGCGCAAAGCGGCGCGCTCCTCAACAGTCATGTAGGCCGTCGCAGGCTTGATAAGGTTGCCGTCTTCATCGAATTCATCTGCAAGTGTTAGTGTATGAGTATCTATGTGTTTGTTCATGAGATAAACGGTCTCATATCTGATGATCTTCATCGATCTTCTAGTGCTTTGCTAGCTCTGCTGCACAGACGTACTTACAACGTCAAACAATGAATACGTACCATCATCGCCATCTCCTCTTTCCGCCCTCGCGGCGCTTTCTCTTCGTGCGTCCTCCTGTGCTTTCAACTGTCGTGCTAGATCCTCGGCGGATTCCGCTTGCTCTAGACTTCCGAGTTTCAAATCCAAGCGGGACAAAAGGACAATTTTTGGGACGGTTTCCTCCAGAAATTCGTAAAACCGTCGATGATCTTCCAGCTTGTCCTCGAATAGGCGCTGTGCGTACGCATCCCCAGCCTCGTGGTGCACGCGCGCGGTGACCGCGTCGAGTCTTTGCTGCACTGCCTGCAGTCGTTGGCGCCAGTTCTCCTCCTTCGTTTCAAAGCTCTGGACCTGTCGCAGCTGCGACGTTTGCGCTTCGAGTGCGCGCTTCTGCGCCTCTAGCCGTGCGCGCTGCGTCTCTAGTTCCTTTTTCACCCGGTCGGCGTCGGATTTGGACGCGAACACTTCTTCAAACTGATATTTTTGTTGATGAAAAGATACTCTAACTTTTTTACAGAAGAAGCACCTCATTCCATTTGATTCCTTGCAAGTACCGGATGAAAGCAGGTGCACTACACCCAAAGTTTAGATTTGTTACTTACCCTTTCCTGGAGCTTTCCCGCCGTCTCTTCCAGGTCTATGACTGGGGCACCATATTTGCCGCCTTTCATCCCCAATCCACTGGTGCTACTTTGAAATCCAGTACTTCCCGACGTTGTAGCAGATGCTGATGCACTTGCTGTCAGTCCTTTCGCAGCTCCTCCTTTGCCCAGAGCGCCCTTACCCTTCGCCTTGCCACCCGCGTCGGCCGGTGCAGCCTCGCTGGGAATCGCATTCGTCCCGTCCGCAGGAGCTGTTGCTGCAGGTTGATCTCCTGCTCCCGTTGTTTGTGCGTCGCCACTGGCAGCAGGGGTGGCGCTCTCGCCCTCTGGTGGTGGACCAGCGCTCTTTTTTCCAAGCCCTTTTTTCTTCCCTCCCTTCAAACTAGATGACGCACCGTCTTCCGTCGACACGGTTGCAGCTGTGGCCGCGCCGTCCGGGGGTGTTCCAGTTGTCGGAGCTGCAGCATCACCCTCGGCCGCTGGCAACGCGGCTTTCTTACCTTTCTTCCCGATACCTTTGCCCTTTCCAAGCCCGGGCGTCGCTGCAGGTGCGGCGTCGGCCCCCTCCATGTCCGTCCTAAAATAAGAATAAAACGTTGCTGATGTACCTAGAAGACCACAACTAGTTCCGCAACTATCAAATCTCAACGTCCGTCGTTCAGCATGGCATCGTGACGATGTCGATACGAAGGTTTTTTACACAGATGAGAAAGTCGCCGCGTCGAGCCTACCACGACATTCCCGACGAATCACGAAGCGATCAAATACGAAACGATCAAGGTATAAGATGAGAACGAGTCAAGTAAAACGATTTGACGAATGTTGAACCCAAGTAGCGAATCGAATTCCTAGACATACAGCAAAGCGAATCAATTAGTAAGTCTGGTGATTCATCTGGAGCGTCTAGAAAAGCTCGGATATGCATGTTGATCGACGACACGCCTTACCACTTTTCAAAATTTTCCTTGTGCATGTGCTTCATCCATCCTCTTTTTGGAAGATATCGCTTGTGAAGCGAACTACTCTTGAGTTACTTTACTCCGCCTCCATGGTCGACGGATGCGAAAACTTTCTTGTATCTTGCGTGGCAATCATGCAGTTGATGTAAGATTTTTGCGATTAGCGTGATAGCGCAGAATCTCAGAAGGTGGCATTACTTCGTACCGATTAGCTGGAGATAATGTAGCAAAAGTTGTTGTGTCTATCTCTGACCAGCAGTTTGCAATCAGCGACGCGGCGAAATCAGTACGACGACACGTCGTCGCCCAGCACAAAAGATTCGCACTCCTTTGCCAAGTCCTGCACGACGTTCCGTTTGTCCTGCAGGATTTGCTTTTGCAACTCCAACAGGTCGCGCTTCTGCTTCAGATACTGGTCGACCTCGGAAATGTGGTTGATAATCCCCAGCAGCTTCTCCTGCTCACCATTGGACTCGTCGTCCAATGTGGTCGACCACGATGCTCCGAGGCCGAGACCTTCCTCGTCCAGAAGATCTCCCTCGCCGACCTGCGCCGTCGTGGGCGACACCGTGGTTTTTGGGTAACACCCCGCTGCTGCTGCGCCGGAGAAGGGGCCGCCCACTTTGGAATAGTCCACATACATCGAATCTTTCTCGCTGTCGTAAATATGCGGGAAGGGACGAATCGTTAGCATTTCGTCGTCCACGTCGGCGTCGCTGTTACATGAATATTGGTTGGTGTGATTCGTTTTTTTATTCTGTTTTCATCTGCGAAGTGAAATAAATAATAAAGGACAACTCCATAATGGTACTCGTAGACACATCGACAATCACAAATGCAAATAAATCGAATTACTCATAAGTACCTAGATGAAGTGCTGTTTTCTGCTTCGTCACAGCTACCCGGCGCTGCAGTGCTTTTCGTCGCCGACGCGTCCGCAGCGACCTTTGCGGCGCTTGATGTTGCCCCAGCGGAGCCCTTGATATGCTTCTTGAAGCTCCACCTAAGTAGATGACAGATACATACAGACCAAAACAAATGTTTGGTTTTAGTTTTTTGCTTCGCAATACAATGCGCACCATGCAGGCATAATCGTCAGCATCGCGATTCTTCAACACCGAGGGAACAACAACCAGCATCTCAATCTGTACCTGCCCGGCGTGTGTTCCGCGTACACGTAATCTTCCTCGTCCGCTTCGAGAAGCGTTCCCCCTGCTGCTGTTCGCGGGGGAAAGACAAGATCCTCCTCCTCGTCGTCCTCGGACTCTTCGGAACTCATTTCATCCTCGGCAGACTCGTCCTCACTGTTGACATCGTTTTTGATATTACCGTATGCATGGCTCGCAGCTGCGCCGGCATGATTATATCCACCGGTGTTGTACACCAAAGGGTGATTTTTCAGCAGCTCTCCCGCGACATCCACCACTGGCTCTTCTTCGGATTCGGTTTCCGAAACGTCGGAATTTCCATCTTTTTCTTCACCCGCGACAGCATAATTCTGCTCCTCGCCGGAGGACGAATCCTCTTCGTCGGAATCCTCATCGGAATCCGTGAAATTCGGCGGTGTCGTGTCGAGAAACTTCTTCTCGTTCGAATTGTCATAGAACCGATTCATCTGCTTTATGTACGCCGCCGTCTGGCTCGAGGAGGAGAAGGCGTTCGAGCTGGAGGAGGGCGCCGATATCGTCTTCACCGAGCTTGGTGGGGGGGTGGTGGGCGCAGAGGCGGATGAAAAGTAGGTGGGTTTGGAAACATCTTCATAGGGTACAGAACCTCTTGCCATCGGGGTCCTCGAATACAGTACGTCGTGCGTGCGGCGCTTGGCCTCCTGCCGCAGGGCTTCCATGCGGTGCAGCAGCCTTTCCTTCTTTTCCAGGTCCGCCGAGATCCTGGCGTTCTCGTCGCGGATAGCCTCCACTAGGCTGCCGGAACCAGGCTTTAAGTAGTCGGTGTCTTCTGCCTCTTCCTCGGAGGACTCTGTTTCCTCGGATGAACCTTCTTCGTCGTCTTCGAGCACGAGCATAGCCTGACGATTTCAATTTTTCATTCTTCGTGCTGGTCTTGTTTCATCATTTCGATTTCGCCACGTACGACGTGTATGAAAAAATTCGTTTTCGAAGTGACAAGAATATCGTGCTGTCTTGTGGGCGGCCCGAGTAGGGCGGTTCCAGATCCCCCAAAGAAAATCATGACATCAGTGACAAGAAAGTATACCTCTTCCTTCGCCACCTCCACCAAATGCTTCGCTCCATGATACCATGTGAAGAAGTCTACCGGCGTGGCGCAAATGATCTTGATCTCGTTCTCCCCCGTCTCCTTCTTCATTTGCATCGTGATCGAGTAGATGCTCGATCCCGGGGTGCCGTAGCGGGGGGATATAGAACGCGACCGACTTCCGCTGCCGCCAGAGCCACCTGCAGAAACAGTAACAGCCATGGTCACGGTGTTGAGATACAACATATTCACGAAGGAATGTCAAACGCACGGAAAAGGACAACTTTATTGTTCCTGAAGCTGATAATGCATTGATCCGATCACTTCGCTACCCTGGAAAAGGAGCAAAACCAACTTCATTTCGGTACGCTCATCCCGTCCTCGTGCAGAGGCAGCAGCTTCCGGGTCCTCCAAGAAGCTTCTCGGTCGTTCGCCCACAACGGATTCGATGTCCTTGATCTGAAAATAATTTTTGTGACTGTGGGACAGACGTCACTCCAGACTCGACTTCCGTCCGCGAAGTGGTAGCAAGCAACACACAATGTCCAAAAAAACACAAGAGACTTTATTCGCACCGCGATTCCCGGCCAGTTGTCGAAAATTTCGTTTCGTTTCAGGTCCACTTCGGCGCCCTTCGGGAGAAACGTGATGCGCTTCGAATCCTCTGAAAGTAGTACGAGGTGAATCTCCACCGGTTCGCCAAACATCGAAACCAGCAGCGGCATTCCCTGCCGCATGGCCTCGAGGGAGCTCTTCTCCACCATGATGCTTCTTTTGCGCTCTACCTGGAGAGGACTTCAGGCGATTTTCTTCGCGGAGTTAGTAGACACGAAGAAAAGCAACGCTCTTGTACGAAAACAGCACAACTAATTTCAGAGTCAGCCACAGAGTCACATTGACGCGCAAAATAAACTAGCAACATTCTGTCACTCCGCAGCCAATTTGGATTTGCGTTTGCATAGCTGTGTCCCCGGCTATCAAGAACAACATAGCACCTCATAACAAGAAGGTGACAGCGCATGGTGCGCTGCATCAATGGTAATAGGGATGTCTGGTGATGATTTCGAGCGTGCTCTGCAGCTAGAACTCTAGTTGACAAAGAAAATCCGCAGCTATGCTGAAGTTTTTAGTGTGATTGTGTTTTTTGTATGCGATCGGAAAGCCGCCCCGGGTGGAGCTTACGGTTACTTTTTGTTTTTACATTTCTCAGGCGCACGTATGAACTAGCAAGCAGGGGTGGCGGAGTTCGACAAAATACAAAGTTTTAGAATGAAAGTAAGTTTAGGCATGTTGATGGGGTACTTAAACGCAAATTTTGCCACATACGCATTTCATCAGGTTCTGGACCTGGTCAAAACCCCACTGTAGGTTTGATTTTAACCTTTGGAAGTTAGTGTTAACATCCTTTGGAAGTTAGTGTTAACAGTTGATGTGACCTCGAGAATCCATTTTGTATCAATGAATTGATTCTTTCACATTAGCATAGTAGTACTCCACTCGAGGAACTACGTGGTGAATCACATCCTCATCCCCACCGTCGGAGCGCTGTGGGCCGGGGTACACATGATTTCGTAACTCCAGCAGGATTTCGGTTGCTTGTACATCGCCACAAACTGCTCCGCAATGTCCTCTGGGGGCATCATCTTTTCCACTGGCATTCCCCACGCCCGGGTCGCAGGAGAATCGATCACGCCGTCGATGTTGATGTTGCAGACGTGCACGCCGAGCGGACCATACGTCTGGTACATGGATTGCCCGAGGCTACGGAGTGCCGTTTTCCCCGGCGCGATACCACCGAATTTCGCCCCGCCGCGCAGCTGCATGGTGGCGCCACTCAGCAGGATTGCGCCGGACTTTCGTTCCAGCATATCCGGGACGCACTCGCGGGTGCAACGAATCAACCCCCCAATCTGTGTGTCGTGGGCCATGTTAAGAAAGCTGACATCCAGCTCGTGAGGCTTCATCGCATCGTCTCCGAAACTGAAGCCCGGCGGGAAAGGAGTGCCTGCGTTGAAGACCAGGCACTCGATTTTGGCGTCCGGAAAACTAGCTTTAATCTGGTCGAACGCGCTCTTTACCTGGTCGTCGCTGGTAAGGTCCATTGGAACGGAGATTGTCGTCGCCTGCAGACCTTTTTCCTTCTGGATACTTTTACACTCATTTGCGACTTTTTCCAGAACATCCGTGCGCCGGGCTGTCAACACAACATTGAAGCCCTGCTCGGCAAATTTCATTCCCAGTGCGCCACCGAGCCCGTAGCGTGTGTACACCGAAATGTCGGAGGCGCCTTGCTGGTCGTGTTTCGAGCCGGCGCCGACGATAACTGCGATTGGGGAGGAGGTCATTTTTGGAAAATTCGCTGATGCACAAGTTGTTGGTTCTTGTGTTGTTTGATCGTAAAGTTATGTACTTAGTACCGAGAAAAGTTTAATAAACCTGACTTTGCAACTTTTGCTGTGAATACGGTCTATTTGAGAGGTTCTACTGTGAAGAGACGAGGGCGGTGTAGGAAGGCTTTGAGCTGCTGTGAAAAAGATCAGGTCGCAAGAGCAGACACAAGTCAACTTCTATCGGTCGGTGAAACAACAAGCGCCTAAGTTTCCAGCAATTCGAAGTAGGAGGAGCGATGTCAGAAAGAATGGATCATCTTATTCTTGGATCTCATTTGAGAAACCGAAGGATTTTATTGGTCTCACGACAACATTGCATGCACAATTGAAATTATCATAAACCGGTGCTAGACATGATCCTCGGGAAGTCACTCTATTACTCTCGTTAAAAAACGCGCACACTGCTAAAAAACAATCGAGGGAAGACACGATCTGGCACTCATGCTGCAAGAGGAGCTATTGAACCAACAGAATTCTGTCCTATCTGGTTGTATCAGAACTCACTTTCAGGTACTGGCAACATGCTGCCAGTCATGCTGATCCTTTTGCGCATCTTATTTTCTGTTTCAAGAATAAGTCTAACGACAGAGGAAAGACCGCCAGGTTGGTTGTCCACCTGACGTGCTCGTCGTGAAAGTGCATGGAATCCGGAATAGGTTTGACAGTAATCTAGTATCTCCCTTACGAACGACTGTGAATCGACGCGGATTGGATTCTAAAGGTCGTGGTCAACACAAAATCGACGCTTTTACATGCTCATCTTGACGAGCTTACATGTTTTTGCTGCTTCTACCTCGAGCTGCCGGTTCAATCGAGAGACGGTATCTCGACTTTCAGCTTAGCTGCGATTGTTTTCAAAGCAGTTGCAGTCTTCTTGCTGTTTTTCTCGAATACCAAGTGCCAGGCATTCCACAAGTTTTCGAAAGTATTTTCGATTCCAAGGATATCCGTCAAGAAGTACCACAAGACCATGGGCTTCGTTGGCACACGTGATGCTGATGATTTCGATCCGGGGGGAGGTACAAAATCCAGGCGGAGTACACTTTTACTTGGTGGCTGCCTCCGCTGTTCTACTGGTGCGGTCTCGAGTGCTGGCTCTGGTGAGTAAAACATGTATGGTTGCGGACGGTAATCCATTCCTCCAAGGACCGTTCTTGCGACCGCCATAGTACCAGTCACGTATAGAAACATCCGCTTGATTATTTTCGTCCGAACCTGCGTTCCACGCTTCACTTCGTGCAGAAAACCATGGAAACTCTCAAAAACCCGCGAAGCGGCAGCGTCACCTGCACTAGCACGAGAGGCACGAGCGCAAGCCTCACGTCGTGATGGTAACACTTTTTCGAGGTCCTTTTCTGACACAAACATGTTGGCCGACCAAAACACTGTCAACAATGCTTGATTGAACCGGCGCCTTCGAGGGAGAGCCAGGCCCTCGTACTGCTTCAGCATCTTTTTCATCCTGGCGGTCTTCTCCTGCTCGTCATCCTCATCTCCGTTCTCTTCGCTGTGGAACTGAAACGATCCCGTGGATGAAATAGCCAGGACAAAAGATGCTGTTGCTTCATCCACCTCTTCGGGCGAAAGACGCCCTTTCCCATTCGCCAACGCGCAGACTTTTTGTTTCCCGTGTGAGGACTGTAGCTTCCTGTACGCAGAAATTCCTTCACCAAATGTGGCCATCAAACGCATTGTTTCATCTTGGGACGTCGGCTCGACGGCTCGAGATCGCTCCACGCTTTCGTTTGCGAGGACCTCGTCAATATGCGTGAACAGCTCCTTCCCGCTGATTGTAGTCTTCTGCAATCCCTGCCACTGCCAGGACAAGAGGAATGCTGCGATGTTGTGACGCAAGTTGGGACAATCATTACCAACGTCAGAATCATTGCTGCCGGTGTGCCACATGGCCGCGCCTCTCTGTGTGATGAACTTGTTTGCGTCTTCACTGCTGCTCGTACCGAGCCAGAAACTCGTGGATGCGTCTACGTTCCGGTCATCTTGTTCGTCTTTTTGCTCGTGGAGATCCAACAAACACGTTGGCACGAAGAGCGTGTAGAAGAGGAAGTACGCCCCGTACTCATAAAAGGGAGGTGGTTTCCCTGTCTCCGGGTCTAGAGCGCCAGGTGTGACGATTGTACCGGAAGTCCGGTCGACGAAACTCCTGACGACATGGTTTTGGCGCGTTGTGAAGTCGTAGCGCCACTGTCGGAGTAAGAAGTATAGGCATTCGAAAACGCGAAGACGCCACGACCCGTGGTTATCGACGTCGACAATGGGGCGTGACGCCGAAGGTTTGCAGACAGTTCTCGAGCCCTGCTTGCTGCGACTCCCAGTTCCGGGTTTTTTCGAGACAATCTCTTGTGATTTCTTTGAGATCGCGGGACAGATGTGGGAGCCGCAACATCCCTCCAATACCGCGCGACCATCCTTGGAAAACCGGTACGCGTGCAGCATAGCAAAAGCACCATACAGGATGTGACTCACTCGCCAGCCCCAAGCATTTTCCTGTTGGACGAGATCAATTTCTTCGCTCGCCCCCGCCGCTCTTGTCCCCTGACTTTCGTCATGAACAGGATGTGTCAGAGCGAGATGCAGGAGATCCATGTGACAGCTTATAACGGTGCCGAGAACGTTGGCCACGGACGTTGCAGTAGCCTTTCCTTGCTTCGCCGATGAAGAGCGATCTTTTGCAGAAGCAGTACATTTTGAAATTGAGGACAGGAGCAGTTTGGTCGATGCAGATCCTTCGCGCGAAGTCGAGCCGTAGGGACCGAGTGAGTTTGCGAAGATCTGCCGCTTAAAAACTGTGTCCGCTATCCCTGTGCTCAGGGTTCTGAAGACGCCGCTATTCATTACTGCCTCTACACATTCGATGGTTTTCTGCAGCAAGCGACATAACCAGTCCAAGGTTTCATGTTCGTGCGCGAACGCCCACCGACTCATATGTAAGGGAGCGAGGCCTGGAAGCATATTGCCTGCGAGAGGCCCGCCGCACTCGCAACGATACAAGCCACCCATTTCGCTGGTCATCCGGCGCATGGTGTCCTCCCAACACGAAAATTCTGTCGGAACCAACGCGAATATATCGCGAAAGTTTTGCGCTTGCTGGTGGTATTTGCTGAATTCCTCGAGAGTCTTGGACTGTACTCTTCCTGGGCCGCCACAGCAGTCCAACAGCAAATATTTTCCCGGCGATCCTCCTTGTAGTGCCAGTGCGACCAATTCGACGCGAAATATCTTCGCGAAGTCTTCAAAGCGCTTCTGACGGGGTCCCCCGCGGCGCTGCCCATCACGTGAAAAATACTCCAACAAGAAAGTGAAAAAACGAAACGATCCTTCGTGCAGGCACTGATTGTAGACAAAGGCCTCCGTAGTCCTGTCGTCCAAAGTAAGCCCTCTGGGATTGCAGCGCACCAGTCTCAGGTGATCTCGAAGTGACTCCAGAATGTTGTTGAGGAGCGTCGCGTGACGGTCTTCCAGTGACGCAGATTGCGTCCTCGTCCACCAAATGGTCTTCATTTCCGCCAAGAAGTCAAAAATTTTTGAGAGAGTCTTTTGTTGATCCTCAGAACCAAACGGGAGTTGGGCTGCGTGTTGCTCCAAAGCACAGGTGTAGTACAGCTCCAAGTCCATCAAGGTTGCATGGTCCGCACCCTTTTCCGGTCGGCCTCGAAATTTTGCAAACTTTCTTTCCTCGAACAAGACCTTCTCCAGAAACTCCACTGCACCGAGAGCATTGTTGTCCGCCAGAAATGCGAAGTGCCTCTCCTCGACATCCAGCATTTCCTGAACGAGCAGTTCCTTCTTTTCTGCTGCGCGCCGTTCGTATTCCGTTAGGAGCCGCTCATACTCGGCTTTTTCATCCGTGGCGAGAACGGGCTCCGCACGAGGTTTCCAAGGTCGTGGCGCAACTGTTGGGCTCTCCTTGGCGTGATCCGCAGTGCGCGGAGCGATCTCTCCGCCTCCACCTGACCCGGCATCACATGCACCCGCATCGTTTGCATGGCCTTGCACCGGCTTGCATCTAAGATCGTCCTCACGATCAATGTTCCGTAGAATGAGCCACCAAACGCTCACACGCACCTTGTGATTGTGAACCGGAACAGGCTGGGTTGCGCGCTCGGAATGCGTGAACTGGTGATGAGATCCGCGTGTACGAGTGTGCTCATATCCTTTGTCCCGAAGGATCTTCTCGATCGTGGAAAAAGACAGCATGACGCCTGAGTTTTATTCTACTTCTTAGTTTACAACTTTCACAGAGCCGAGAAATGTAATTCAAGGTGTTGCCCGTTCTTCTACTCAATTTTTATGTTGGATGAAAGCATTTTTTTTGCTTGAACGAAAAAAGATGCACCAGAGCGACGACACGAACACCGGTTTTGGTACAGAGCTAATGCTAAATACATCTTTCAATAATTCAAGGCTGATGAGTCGCTGGAGGATGTCGCTCAACAAAAATTTCTATTATAGAAAAATCATCTACTGAAGGATCATTTCTATGGTGCTCGTGGCCTTCTTTCCGTGAAGCGTCAGTGGCAGAAGTTGAAAACTTGTTGCTTATTCGCTAAAGTAATACCACGTAGATATGCAGGGCCACAAACACGAGGGTAACTGTCACCGTCTACCACTCGCCTGAACAACAAAGATGTGCTCATGATTATGTGCGCGGTCGGAGAGCGAGAAATTATTCTCACCTTATATTCAATTTCATCGAGCTGCAATTATAGCTCGGCAAATCTATACTATGGATGCTTTGACTTCTTGGGCTTGGGCAACTCTGCGGTAACAAAACATCAATCAATACCGCGCAGCCACAGCAAAGATTCTAGTCTAACTTTGGAATAACGACTTCGAGCTTTGCGGCGATGAATTTCAAAGCTTCCACAGTCTCCTTTTCGGTTTTTTGAAAAAACAGGTGCCACATTCCCCACAACGCTTCATAGAGATTTTCGAGGCCCATAACGGCCGTCATGTAAAAGTAAACGGGTGGCGGTTTCGTTATGACTTTTCCACATTCACTTTGTCTCGCGAGAATTTCTTGGTCTTGTGGCGGCGGCTCCGTCAAACTACCCCTCCATTGTTTATTCTCCAGCATGTCGCACCTCTTTCCTTCGCGGTCGCTTAGATTGCAGCGCTCTACGGCAAGCTGGTGTAGTTCCTGGTTTGTTTCTTCTTTTCCCTCCGCCTGAGTTGGACAAGGACGTAGGCGCATTTCATCATCTGCCGCTGCCGTCACACGACTCTCTACGTCTCTTTCATCATGACCAGCACCAACTGCAACTCTTGCCCTGCGCACCAAATCATAAGGCCGACACCGACCTTCCATTTGCGTCAGCATGTCGATTGCTGCTGGTTCCGAATCTCGCCATATGCTAAAAAAGTCTCGCAACCTCTCATACTGAGTACATTCTTTGCGGTTGAGCAGGGCCAACAACTCTCGAAACTTGTGAGCGTAGGAATTCACGTCGTCGCGGCCTCTTCTCTGTCGTGGCATAAACATTGCTTTCAGCTCATCGGGGGAAAAATGCTCGATCGCCCTTAGTACGACAGTCACCAGGGCTTGGTCCCGACGACGCTGCTTCGACAGCTTCAGCTCACTGTAATCCCTCTTGATGCGGGATTCCATGGCAGGTATCTTCCTTGCGATAGATCGCGCTCCTGGATTTGCTTGTGTTCTTTCCGGCTCCTGGTCCATTTTGCCCGTAGTGGAGGTTGTGGTAGGTTTACATTTGTTCTCTGCAACATACAAGTCGTTTTCGTCATCATCGCTCTCAGCACCGGTTTGCTGCAGCCTGTGAGTATCGCTGCAAAAGTGACCAAGCACAACTGGCGCAACCGCGTCTCGCAGCTCTCCCGGCCAAATGTGTCCGTCCCAATCCGCGAGAAGAGTCAATACATCTTTGCCTTGTGTAAGTGCTCGGAGCGTTCTGTACGCCTCCACACCACAGCCAAATAGATCACACTCTTTCAGCGAATATTTGTCGTCCTCTTCTTCCTCGTCACTGTCGTCAACCTCGGCACTTCCATCCCCAATCTCGTAATACAGAATCCCGTCGAGCCAGTCGAGCCAAGGTTTGTCGTTGACGGTTGAATGCAGTAGGCCTTGCATTTTCCACGACACAAGGAACATAGCAAGTCGGTGACGCAAAGTACTAGTAGTCGGCATCGCACTGGCGCTTGCGTCATCACCCCACCAGACTGTGTCCGCGGAAGTACTTTCCCCTGGTTCTTCCGCGTCGAAGGAAGCATTTGCAATCAGGCAAGCAGGAACGCAAAAGTTGTAAAGCATAGCAACAGCGCCGTAGCGGAAATGTTGATGCTTTTTTCCGTCAGGCCCAAAAACGCCAGGCATCTCCATCCGTTTGGTTACGTCATTACGGACAGGCTCGATGAAGTGGCTCCGTTTTGACGTCAGATCGTACGCATACTGGAGCATCTGCATGTACACACACTCGTAGACACGGCATCGCCACGACCGGTAAACGTCCGCTTGCTTACCGGTAGTGTTCCTGGTGCTGACCTTCGAAGTCAGTGCCGGCTGCTCTTTGAGTGCCGGGGGGAGCATGACAGGACAAAGCCGCAGACCGTGTCGTCCCGCCATTGCCTTTCGCCCAACAGCATGATAACGGTACATGTACAGAATCGAAAATGCCCCGTCCAGAATCCCTAGTAGCGGCTGCCGCAACGGGTTGGTATGAGGGTAGAAATCAATAAACTCCCTGTGTTCATCACCCGGACGCTCCATTTCTCTCAGTAGCGGTAGCGGATATAGCAAATCCATGTGAGCGCTAAGGGTTCGTCCTAACACGTCCGCAGCTTTGAACGTCTTGTTTGTCTCCAGTCCGAAGGCGTGATTGAGAACTCTTTTGACAACCGCAGCTCCCAGGCGCGAACACCTCCCGTGGGGGCACAGGGAGTCCGCCAAGAATCCTGCATCACCGTCGTCGCGTCCTGTACTCCGATTCTTTTTCTTCGCTGTGCCGGGTCCCGCAGTAGCGCCCGACCCGACCACTATGGGATGGTGCTGGAGATATCTCGCGAAGAAGCTGCACAACCACGTGAGTTGCGTTCTCTCAAAAATGAAGGAAGTTCGAGTGTTTTCCGGGGTTACGATCGCCTTTCCACACTGTGTAACGAAGCCGTGAGAAGGGGCACCACACCCACATCGCCTCATGCCCCCGATTTCCGTTCTGAGTTTCTCCGCAATTTCGTCCCACCTGTCGTCGGGCACCAAGTTGCAGACGTCGTGAAAATTCTTCACGATTCGATAAAGCTCCTTGACCCGCGGCACCGGCGTGCTAGTTTCCTCTTGCAGCAAATCCTCGTAAGTACAAAAGCCGTGGACCGAGACCCTTCTTAGGTAATATCTCGCCGGTGTGTATCCCCCTTGTTGTGCCAGTGCAACAAGCTCAACAGCAAACACAGCAGCCAAGAGCCGAAACGCGCGTCCGCGGCTTACCTCGTCCCGCGTGGAAAAATAGTCGAGCAGAAATGTGAAAAACACAAATGTGCCTCTCTGCGACCTCGCAGTCATGCCGGAGTGGGTATCCGAGTAATTATGGTTGTCTCTGCTGGGATCGAAGCCTTGTTCTCCGCTGTTGCCGCAGCGCCCCAGACGCAATTGCTCGCGGAACGAATGAAAAATGTTTGCGAGTAACTCCGCATAGCGACTATCAATTGCAGCCTTGTCGCTTCCTCTCCACCAAACGCCTTTCATCTTCTCCAAAAAATCAAAGAGCTTCTTCAGCAGCTGGGTGTGCTCCTCTGACCCAAAGTCAAACTGAGACGCACGGCTTTCCAGCGCACAGCTGTAGTACAATTGCAAATCCATCAGGGTCGCATGGTCCTCGCAAGAATTGTTGTCTCGCGGCCGTCCCGACAGCTTTGCGAATTTGCGCTCCTTGAAAAGAACGCGCTCCAGCAGGTCGAGGGCGCTTTTGGGGTCCCTGTCTGCGACGAAATTGTGGTATTGTGCCTCGACCTCGAGTATTTCTGAAACCAGCTTGTCTTGGCGTGCTTGTGCCCTTTTCTCATATTCGAGTAGTAATCGCTCGTACTCTTCTCGTTCATCTGTGGCCAGCTCGGCCTCTGGCTGCGGTTTCCACGCCTTGAAACTCCTTTCTGACGAGCTTGTGAAGGTCGATATAGTGAGAGCATTGAGCTTACCGGTGGTAATTGGGCGACGTAAAAGACTTGCAGCTCCACCGCCTGCGCAGGACCCAGCGTCAACGACAACTCCACTATTCGCCTGAGGTTGCTTCAGCAGAATCGGCTCACAGTGGAGCTTCTCGTGCTCTCGATTGATGTTGCGCGAAATCAGGAGCCACACGTTTACTCGAACTTTGTGATTGTGGACCGGGACTGGCTGCGTCGCTCGTTTCGGGTGTGTGAACTGGTGGTGAGATCCACGAGTCCGCGTGTGCTCATAACCCTCCTGGCGAAGGAATTTCTCGATAGTCGTGAAGGGGATCATTTTTCGATATTTTTATTTGTACTGGCCTGCAGAAGTAATTACAAGACCAAAATGGGCGATGAACCTACAGAAAAAGAAAAGCAATGCTTAAACTACGTTCTCATATTTGCAGCTCCCATCTGGTAGAATTAGTCTGGTAAGAAATAAGCGAAGGAGGCACGGTCTGAAAGACGCTCACATAATACCGCTGAAATCTGATTATAAAGTGAAGGATTATTTTGGATGATTGGAAGCATGATCGCAGCGACAGCAAGTTCGGAAGCAGAAGTTCGTAGACGACAAATAACCACAAAGCTTGAACTTCTCGGAAAAGTATTAAGTGTCTGTCGGTCTTCCTCGTGAAATTGATAAGTAGACAGAGAACGCGCCGGCAATTCATCGTGTATTGCGGTGGCTGTAGCCTAGTTGTTCATAAAGGACAGCTTTTCATTAGGTCATACTTAACAAAAGGTCGGCTTTTATCTAAACAGCGCATCTAGGTTAGTCCAAAGGCGGTATCTCCACCTCGAGCTTCGAAGCGATTAACCTCAAAGCCTCCGTGGTGTCCTTTTCGTTCTTCTTGAAAACCTGACGCCAGGCGGACCACAGGATTTCATACACATTTTCCAGCCCCATCACGTCAGTCAGGTAGAACCACACGGCCGGCGGTCGTGGGGTACTTTTGCCACCGGGCATGTCCTGTGATGTGCTTTCGTCTTCCGCGAGGAGTGGCACCGCTTGCGGACACGGCTCCTCAGTTCCGCCCCCCTCTTCTGCCTGTAAGTGTGCGCCGTTTTCGCCTATGCTGCTCCGCGGAACTCGTTCAGAGCATTTATTTTCATGTCTCTGTTTCCGCTGGCGGCCGTAGACAGTGCTACGCACATCAACAAACTCGCGGTAATACTCTCCCGTGCAACATTGTTCCTGCAACGCCAACGTATCTTCAGAAGACCAAGATTGTAATAAATCGTACGGACGGCACTCGCCATGCATTTTCTCAAGCATGCTGATCGCAACCGGCTCGCAATCCTTCCAAAGCTCGAAGAAACGTCGAAGCCGATGGAAGTAGACCAAGTCGTCACCGCTGCTGCTTTTGTGCTGCAGCAACTGCACAAATTCTCGAAATTTTTGCCCGTACCCGGCGGAATCACGATTGCCACGGGAGACAAATTTTGCCGTTAGGCTTTTTATGCTAAGCTCGGACGCCTTGAAGAAAACTGTAACCAGGGCCTGGTCGCGTCGCCGCTGGCGGGGAAGTGCGAGACCGCTGTATTCCTTCAGTCGTGCGTCTAGAGCAGGAGACACTGAGACTTCCTCGTCATCCTTGTCTCCCCACAAAGTTGTCACGCCAACATCTGAGTTATTTTCGCTCTCGCTGTGGTGGTGCTCCTCTTCCGGAAAAAATGAACCCTTGTGAGCGCCAGTGGAAAGGTGACCCAGCACGACTGGCGCTACGGCCTCTCGCAGTTCTTGCACGGTGATAGTGCCCCGCCATTCAATCAGGAACTGCATCATTTTTTCTCTCATGCAGCGCACCGTTCTGTAAGCAGAGATGCCCGAGCCGAACAGACCAGTTAGCTTCCATTCAACCGGATACACAGTGTCGAGCACGGGCTCGGCGCTCGCGTCAATCTTGCCTCCTGTGCTTGTTCGATGCATATAGCGGGACTCGTTCCGCACAACGTCGTCGAGCCAATCGAACCACGATCGTCCGCAAACAGTCGAATTATGAAGGCCCTGCAACTTCCACGACAGTAGAAACATCGCGACTCGATAGCGCAATTCCTTCCTCACAGCGTCGCCACCCCACCACATATTATCTAGGAAAAGTTGCTTTTCGGTTCCATCATCTCGTCCGAAGCAAAACAGTTCATCCGGGGCTAGAAGGCACGCCGACACGAAGAAGCTGTAAAGAAAACCGCATACTCCGTAACTGTACAGGTAGGAAGGCTTCCCGTCTTGTCGGAGCTCTCCTGGAATTTCCTCCTTCTTGGTGGACGGGTTCAGGATGGGACGAATCGAGTGGTCCCTTCGCGATGTCAGGTCGTGCATGTACTGCAGCATCAGCCTATAGACGCACTCGTACACGCAAGACCGCCAAGCCTGAAACACTTCCGTGTGCTTTTTTGTCAACATCAAGCTTGATCCCTCTTTATCCACCGGTAAAATCATGGGCGGACACAGCCCACCTGCGTACCGGCTGCCCATTGCCTTCCTTCCTCCTGCGCAAAAGCGGTGCGCGTACAAAATGGACAGGGCGCCACGAAGAATTGGCTTTTGGACATCCTTCCACTGATTCGACGGAGTCCAAGGGTCCAGGAGAATGCCTGGCACGTCTTCCGCAGATTCACGCCCCCGCAGTAGCGAGCTCCCGCACAGCAGGTCCATATGATTGCTCAACGTTTTGCCGAGGACACTGGCCGCCTTGCGGGCCCTGATATTGCTTTCAGACCCGCAAACGACTCCCAGCAAATCTTGCACTACTAGCACCCCAAGTCTTTGACATCCTCCATGAGGACATAGGGCGTCAATCTCAAAGTCTGGATGCTCCCCGGAGAAGTACGCGAGGCGGGATGGTAGAGGCGCGCTGAGTATACCGGATGCGGATACGCTCTCAAAATGATCCACGCATATTTCGAAAAACTTGGTTAGCCACGCAAGCTTTGTCTGTTCAAACTGAATTGCCGTCAAAGCCGTTCCGGGAGTTATTATCGCTTTTCCGGACGGGCTTACAGAGTGTCGGTGCGGCCTACCACATTCGCACCTACTTAAGCCTCCTAATTCGTCCGAGAGCTTCTCCGCAATCTCAGTCCAACGTTCCCGGCCAATGTTTTCCTCCTCTACTGAGTCAAAAGCATCACGAAAATTCCTTGCCATTCCGTGAAGCTTCTTGATATTCCGCAACGTGTTTGGTTGACGGCTCGGGTCAAATCCGGTGTCCCGAACCTTGTTGAGGAGAGTCTTCGACGGACCGCGACCTTGCTGCGCTAACGCAACAAACTCAACTGCGAAAATGGATCCGAACTCTCTGAAAGCCCGCGCGCGGGGCGTTTTGCTCGATGTCGAAAAATGCTCCAAAAGGAAGTCGAAAAAGGCTACTGATCCCTTCTGCAGTCTGTGGTGAACGTCGCGGTCAGTCTGCTCAGTGTTGCCAGACAACTGGAGCTGCTCCTGCTCCACCACCTCTGTGTTACGATTAAGCTTTAGCTGGTCTCGCAGTGATTCCAGAATGTTTGTTTGCAGTTCCGCGTGCCGCTTTTCCACCAAAGCTACTTCCTTGCTTCTCCACCACACGCCTCGCATGTTATCCAAAAACTCGAACAGTTTTTTCAATGTGTCGGTTTGTGCCTTGGACCCAAAGTCCAGCTGCGCCGCGCGGCTTTCGAGCGCACAACTGTAGTAAAGCTCGAGGTCCATCACTGTTGCGTGTTCCTCGCATGTCTCTGTTCGCCGCCGAGTGAATCTACAGAACCTCTTCTCCTTCAGGAGAACCTGCTCAAGCAGTGCGATCGCGCCGCAGGCATCGTTTTCGGCAATCAAACTGTGGTACTTCTCCTCCACCTCAAGCATTTCAGCAACGAGTTTCTCTTGTCGTGCCTCCGCCCGTCTTTCGTATTCAGTGAGGAGCCGCTCGTACTCCTCTTTCTCCTCAGTGGCGAGCTCGATTTCCGCTCGCGGCCTCCACACTCGCGGCGTGCTTTGCGGTGTACTCGCGACCGTCGATGGCGCGGCGGTAGACACAGGTGAAAGCGAAGGCCCTTCGCCTTCGGCACTCTGCTTAATAAATGGGCACGCTTCGCCCGCACCGGCGCAAGTGGCGTCATCTGTCCCTTCATCGAAAACTTTGCTGATCGGCTCACAGCTGATTTCGTCCTCACGATTCATGTTGCGCGAGATCAGGAGCCACACATTCACGCGAACTTTGTGGTTGTGGACCGGCACCGGCTGCGTCGCCCTTTTTGGGTGCGTAAACTGGTGGTGTGATCCACGAGTCCGTGTGTGCTCATAACCCTTCTGTCGAAGGAACTTTTCAATGGTAGTGAACGGAATCATTTTCGTTTGCGTTATGATCGTCAAACCACCGCGAAAAAGTCACTCAGTAAAGGGAAAAACTAAATATGAAAAAAAGCAATCACACGTAGCCGATATCTTCAAATATGATATCTAAAAAGTCGATCATTTGTCATTCTCTCTATCTATCATGAATGTCTATCTAAACAAGCACACAAAGAAAAAAACCGTCGCTGTCTCACAGCAGAAAAGTCGAAAGATACTTGTTTTGAAGCTTCATGCTTCTCGTGCGTGTTATAGAACGAAAACATCAAGGCACCTAGGTTGCTGCTGCAATCGGGCGAAATGAAACTCGCTCTGTTATGATGGAGATTTCTTTTTTTTTACATCCTTTCTTTATGTTTGTTGTTCTTCGACCATGATCTTGCATCCGTTCGTCGCTAGATGTAGAAAGATGTAGACGCAGTAGAGGTTGCGCACATAGTTCATTCCAGACGAGTCATCTTCAACATTGATGGTTCATTCGACATGACAGAAGCCACACAATATGAAACGCACCAAAATTTCAGCGAAAGAGCTGGCTCTTCATTTTCAAGATTTGCGACCAGTGCTCTGACGGCGCAATCTGCAGGTAATTGCCGAGGTTGCGTTTCCGGTGCTTGTTACCGGTTTTTCGGGTCGGAGCTCCCTCCGCATCGGTTTCATCCGTTTCCTCTTCCTCCTCTGACGGGCTCTCATCCTCCACCGCCGCCTCCGCCAGAATTTCTGGCTGCAACCGCAGATCATTGTCCAGAATGGCAGCGAGATCCAGAGACAACTGTGGACCGGGGTTTTTCGCGGTCTTCTGCTGGTTACAGCGCCGAGAAAGGATTTTCAAAAGCTTCTCGCGGTTGAAAGCTTGCGGCTGCACCAGCTCGATGGTGTCATCGATCATGGGTGCCTTCACGTGCTCATCGAGCAAGTGGTCCACGCCGAGCGAAGGACTGGAATTCACCTCGATCAACCAGCACTGCAGGTTCGCATCGAACATCAGATCGTAACCGAAAACTGAAAGGTTTTGGTTTGTTTGTTCGAATCATTTGACTACACAACTTTGGCATACAACACAAGTGGGTCTGCATCCACTTCACAGTGATGTTTTACAGCACCGGAAATGGGTATGGAAAACGACACGACATATGAACAAAATTCCATACTTTCGAAGGCATTCCTGTTCTCCTCCATGTGGTCTTTGGCGACACACAGTGATTTCAGGATGCAGTCCTGGATCTTGTGCCACACGACGTCCCACTTGATGTGGATGCCCTCGAGGCGGTGTCGCAACGTTTTCAGGTCGATCTTCGTCCCGCCGAGTAGCGTGTCCCGCGTGCACTTCTGATTGTGCTCGTTCTGCCTCTGGATGCTGGTGTTTGTCAGGTGGATCAGCGTGGACAAATCTTCCAGCGTATACGGAACCGTCGCAAACCTCGCAAATCCCTCCTGGTACAGGTACGCGCACAACTCCGGTTGAAACGACGTGACCAGCACGTAGAGGCGCAAGTCCCACTTGTAGCCTTCTAAAAGTAACGGGTTCGACACATATTGCTGGATCACGGAGAGCTCGCCGTAACTGACGTCGCCTATGTCATCTAAAACGTAGATGCCTCGACCGCGCGAGCTCTTCGCTGGCTTCATGATCCAGTAATTGGGCTTCAGCCGCTGTTTCAGCAGCTGTTGCACGGATTTCTTCTCGAAGGGTGCTGCGCTTTTTTCATTTTCCTTCTCCACTTCGGCGGTCACTTGGTCCTTGATTTCGCGATTTTTCTCGTCGGTCGCCGCATACGTCTGGCAAAACGCGACGTACTCTTTCGGTAGGATGAAGGTCTGCGGCATGATGCGAAACGCGTTGGCGGCCTGGTTGCTGGCGCAGGTCTGCTTCGTGTAGCGCTCGATGTTTCGCTTCAGGCGGTCTTTCCTCGTCAAATGCTTGTTGCCGGGAAAGTGGTTCACCTTTTGCCAGACCAGCAGCTTACTGTAGTCGATCTTCGGCTGCGACCACGTCCAAAGCAGGTTCCACATGAAGTTGGAGATCGTGGTCCCCAGCCCGTGCTTCAGCTCCTCCCAGTCCTGCTTGCGGTTGAGTGACCGGGTCACGATGTCGTACACCTCCTGGCGGGACTCGATCACCTTGTAATACCGCGTGCTGTAGTCGTACTTTAAGCTCTTCGGAATGGAAGGCTTCGCTGAACTTGAATTGTTCCCGCCCTGGTCCGCATTCTGGTTTTGATCCTTTTCGAGCCCGCCGAGAAAGACGTCGAGCTGCAGGCTGCGCTGAATTCTGGTTGTCGGAATCCGCGCTTTTGCGCTCTGCAATTTCGCCGCGATAGTGCTAGAAGTGGACCGGCTGTTGGCATTGCTCCCGTTTTTCTGCTTATTACTCGGCGCAGTTGCTGCGGTGAGCTCGCTGAAATGGTCTCTGTACGCTTCCTGCAGTTCCCGCATCAGTCGCGGGTAATACTCTTCGTCCTTCGGTGCACGGTAGAAATGCGAAAAAATACCAAAAAAATTGCCGTGGTAGTCCTTCGCAATCTCACTTGCAGTCGCGGCAGCAACTTGCTCCGGCGTGAGATCAAGCGTGTCCAAACCTCTGCTTGCTGCACCCGCGGCACCACCTGCTCTGGCTGGCTTACTTTTCTGCTTGCTTGCAGAGGACGTCGATGCGTGGTGCTTTCCACCACTTGGCGGCGGTTCCGCGGGTGGGGACGATTGAACCCCCGTGCTTGGTGTGGTGGCATTGCGCTGCTGTGGTCTCGTCCCCGGAAGCCCTTTTCCTTCTTTTGTTTCCTCAGGACCAGTTCTTGCGGAATCCGGCGGCGGTGAGGAGTCAGAAACTTTTTTATTGCCAGCACTATCTGCACTATCTTCCGCTGGACGCGGACTCTTCGACGCTGTTGGAGATGCGGTTCTTTGCGTGTCTTGCTCTTGGTGCAGTGATGTGCTACTGCATGTTTTTCCACTACTAGTCTCTAGACCAGAGGTAGCGCTCCCTTTTTGAGTTAGTGACTGTGGTGCTTTTGAAGATGCATTCCCTTCTTGTGCCTGTTCCGCCGCGGCGTTCCGCGCCTTTTCCTCCTTCAGCATGGCCATAATTCGTGCGCGACGGCTTTTCGGACTTTCTCTGGCCCGATCCTGCCACTCCAGTTCGTGGGTCGAGTCTTTGCTGCTTTTCCCCGACACGTTCTCATCGTGGCTCTGATGCCCGCTTCCTGGCATGGTCGCCATTACCTCGAACAACCGATTGCTGGAGCTGTATTTCCGCAGCAGCGCGTCGCGATCGTCCTTGTGGTCATCCTCTTGGGCCGGCTTTATTTCTACTTGCATCTTAATCGAGGACTCCGCCAACAGTTCGGTTCTTTCCCCGGTGTTGGGATGAACGTCTTCAACAGTTTCCTCTCCACAAGGTTTTGCATCTTCAACGCTTGCTTTTTCCTCGCCGTGTTTACTCGATTCTTCTTCAGCACTGTTGGCACGGTCGACATGCTGCGGCACATGTTCTCTTTCATTTTCTACAGCTTGGTCGACGTTCAGATGAACCACACCAGTTTCATTCCGATGACCGACATCGATGTCGGGTGGAACCCGCTCCGTGGTGCCCTCATCGTTAACTACGGTGCCTGTGGTTGCACTAGACTCGTCCTCGCCTTCTTCCATGGTCGGATCGCAAGTGTCAGTCATGTCCTCTGCTGCTGTAGAATACATCACTTCCTCCTCCTTCAAGGTTTCCGGATCGGGCAAAAGTTCGTCTTCTTCATCTTGTCCACCGAGCGTGGCGGCGGCGTCGTCGTAGTAGGTCATGCCTTTTGTCTCGTCTGCTTCCTGGTCTGCTTCCTCGCCCATTTTCTGTCCATCCGCCGAAAAAGAACTTGCAGGCACATCACCGACTCCTTGTTCTTCTAGGGCCGCCCCTTCGCTGTCTCCTCTCGCATCAGCTGGAGGTCCTTCGTTTTGCATTTTCTGTGCGGCTGCTTTATCATTTTCGAGCGCTGTTAGCGATTCTAGATCTTCTTTTCCGGTTGTTTCCGATGATGCAGCATCTCGCTTCGTCGGCGCGATGGAAACTTCGTGCTGCGTCGTGGACGAAAGCAAAGAAGAACGACCGCGCGGACGAGCCGGAGGTTCTTTTGAACCTGCTCGTTTCGTTAGGTGCTGCTCAGCTATTGTGATGTTGCTTCTGGTCCGATTCGTGGCCTTTGCGTCCGCTGGATTGTTTCCCTGCGCGAAAGCAGAAGAGCCGGTACCACCGTGCGCTGAATTTGCGGCCGCAGGCCCCGGTGGTTTGCCACCTCGCGCGGCCGTAACAGTTCCTACAGCCCGGCCTGTGACACCCGCAGTGGCGGCTCCCTTCTTCCCACGGCACTTTGAAGATGCTGGCACACCACCTCCAGTCGTGGCTGCAGAGTTGCCCTTGCCTGATGTCCCCGCACTGCTGGAATTGGTCATGCGAGTCGAGGAAACTGGTGCCGGGTCGATTTCTGCTAGAATCGCGCCCTTCTTCATTCCTTTCCCCGCTTTCCCGGCAGTGCCACCTCCTGTCGTCGCGGGAGAGGCCATTGCGACCGGTCTTTTTTTCAGGTTGGTGGGCTGCTGTACCGAACTACTTGCGATGACGAAACCAGCGCCAGCGGCGCCGCCGGGCACCGGCGTCGGTCGGAACGGTTGAGCACCTTTCCCCTTTCCTTTACCCAACTTGCCCTTATGATTCGCAGGATGGACTGGGGGGCCCTCGACCGTCGCAGTCCCAATTTTCTCTATTTGCGCCGCCGCAGGCGGAGATTTTATTTCCCCTTTCGCTTTCCTTGCTTTCGGAGACACGGAATGCTCCGCACCTCCTGTTGGCGACCATGCATCGCCCAGCCGCGGCGAACTTGCCTGTCCAGGGCTGCCGGGCAGTGGCGGAAGCGTAGTTTGCTCTTCCCTGCGTCGCGGCTTGTTGCGCGAAGACTCTGGGTAGAGCGAGGACGTGGACACAAAAGATCGTACCACCGGCCGCTCCACCGCGAGGTGTTCCCCATTTTGGTGTGACGGACTCGAACTTGAAACTTCGTCAAAACTGATGCTGCGTTTCGTCACCGGAAACGGTTCTGCGATTGTATGAGGATGCTGAGCTACTTGAGCATTTGTTGCATGCGACGATCCACTACCGTCGACGAGAATACCCGGGCTATCTGCTCGCCCCTGCAAGGCATTTTGCAACTCCTCTCCGAGCCGCCTTTCTTCGAGCTCGATTTCGATTTGCCGTTTCAGCCGAAGTCTGTGTTCGTTCTGGTCGTCCGGTACAATCTGCGCCAGAAGTTCGCGTATCAACTGTAAAAATGTCATCTGGGTCTGGAAGGTCACAACCTGTGATGCTGTCTGTGGATTCTATAAAAAATTTGCATTGCATGACCAGCAAGAGGGGTCGGGTTTATCCTACGCGGAGAGGGCATTTCTCATGCGGTAGAGGTATCACAAAGCCCTCTCAAAATCTAATCTGTGATGCTGCGGCATGCATTACAGCCATCATGGCTCATGGAAAATATGCACGACAAATGAAATCTTCCAGACCCGGACATTTTTGCATGTGATATCACGCAGCTCCGTCGTGGTTTGATCGTAGATGTCAACGTCGCAGACCTGATCCTCATCATCGCTCTCGTCGTCGTCTTCGACAATCTCCCGCACGGGCCGGTAGGCCGTTGTCATGTTGGCCACGAGGAAAGCCAACGCGAGGACCTGCTACAAGAACTGCAGCTTCACAAATCACAGGGCGCGCAATAGTAAACTGTGGAAAACAATGCCGACATGCAGATATGAGGGCAATTCCAGATCCAGTTGTGTATGTTGCTTTCGTTTCGTTCCTTCCATGTGGTATCCCTAAACCCGAGCGGCCCGTTGGACCGCGCCGTTGGGGCTGGGTAAAGCGTCCTGGGCCTACCTCCCAAAACCGAGGCCCAGCACGCCTCACCACCACCTTGCCAAACAGGGCAAGACCCCTCAGAACCCCACAGCAGGTGGTTGAATGAGGGGAGACCCAGCCCCGCCCCAATTGCCCTCGGCAAGGCCCTACGCCGAAGTGGAACAAACGAAATCCCAAAGCGAGGGACAAGTAGACACGGGAAGAAACCCAAACAAAACCGCCAGTGGTAGAAGTGGGAACACTGTTTTCTGAGTGGGATCACATGACAAGCCTGGGCCCGCGAAGCAGTAAATCGCATACCCAAAGGTGGAAAATGTATTTGAAGAAGAGACGTCATACCGTCCAGAAACATCTGCACACTGAGTCCACAGGCGGATCTCAAAACAAAAGGGTACAGGGCAAGCGCAAAAAACATCGCGGAGTGGCTCAAACTTGAGCCAGCAACTCCTCAGCCGGAATAGAATCCAGCAGCTCACAAGGATCTTCAAGCGGGGTCGCCACCGTGGTCAGGAACCTCTGAATCTCATCCCCCAAAGCGACACAGGAATGAAGCTGCACCCTAGCCACCCGACAGAACTGCGCCCAAAGTGCATCGCGGGTAGTCGCGTCAGCAACATTTTCCCCGGAGGGGAGCCACTCGAAGTACGGCACTATGGCAAAACGGGCACACAAACTCCAAAATAAAGCCGCTACCACCGACAGGTGAGCGCGCTCGCCCGATCGACTCCGCAAAACCCCCACCGCAGTGGTGTTGTCCAGAAAGAATACGACCCGCTTGTGCGACAAGGTCGGGCCCCAGAGCATCAACAGAATGACCGGTGTAAAACTCTCCAACACGTTGATCGGGAAAGACCCCCAAGAGGCGGATGGAAAATTATCCGCCCGCGAGACCGGGTGGCGGAACGCCTGGAAGGCACCCTCCTGCAGAAGACGGACCCCGCCGAGAATACCTCGCCCCCGCTTCCAACTCGCGTCCGAGTAGCACACCTCCACCGGGAGGCCCACTCGTAAGAAGGAAATCGGAGGAAGGACCGGGAGGCAGGCCGCCATGAAGCGTAAGCTCGCCGCACAACCGGAACCCAAGGGAAGGCAGGTGGCGCGAGAATGAAACAAACCTCCACGCCGAAAGACCGGCTTCAGCAAGCCATTTAGACGCCGGCCCACCAGCAGTGAGAAGGGGAAAAGGAACTTCCCGGAAAGGGTGGAAGCCCGCGCGGGACTGAGCTCCCCCGCCCCCAAGACTTCAACCAGGGCCGCCCGAAGGGTGGCGCGCTTCACTTCCGACAACTGCATCGTGGGAGGCGATTGCGACACGTCAAAATCCAAGCCCAAAACCCGCAAAGCGGTGCGCCCCCACTTGACCTTCTTCGGCTTCCAAGGAAAACCCAAAACCTCCAACATGTACACAATGGCGCGCATCAGGAGACGGCGAACCCTGCGGGGCGCCGTGCCGGTCATATCATCTATATAGATGATCAAGGCCACGCAGAAAAGCCACCGAACGCAGAAGGCCAGAAACTGCCCAACAATCAACCACTCCGTAACGGAGTGAATGTTCCCAAACAGGAGCGTGAGGCCGCGGAAGGCTTTGTAGGCCTTCGCCTTGGGGTCGAAAACCCCGATCCAGTTCGTCGCGCTCCCCGCCTTCGAAATGCTTACATTCTTGTAAGCGTTGGCAATGTCGATAACCCACTGGCAGAGCCCCGCACCCTCAGGGTCCGCACCATCCTCCGCTGCGTCGAAGTTCGGTATGTGGTCCAAAGCCGCCCAAGCAACCTCCCGCCAGCCCGGGTCGGACGGGCGGGCATCCGGGAAAGGATCAAAATCATACTCTTCACAGGCCAGGGGGTCTGCCCGGTTGCCCCCTTGGTCAAACACCCGCAAATCCCGCCAGAAGTCAACCCGCGGCGGGCCGCCTTCTTCTAGTAAAATCGCCGAGCTCGAAGCAAGGGCGAGAGCATGATGAACCGACGGAATCGGCATCGACGACGAGATGTCGGAGCAAACATTCAAAGGCACACCATTGTCGCAGAGGCGGATCTTGTCCGCCTCATGGTGTGCAAAACGAGTCAGAAGGATGCGCGCCCCCTTTTCCCAAGCTTCGTCCAGGGTAAAAGGACCCTGGAGCCAGCCGTCCTCGGTTTCTTGGATTGTAGTATCCCAGCAGTGCTTGACATCTTCACCCGGCATCCACGATGAGCTGCGCTG
The DNA here is from genome assembly GCA_905178155.1 of Amoebophrya sp. A120. Classification (NCBI taxonomy): domain Eukaryota; class Dinophyceae; order Syndiniales; family Amoebophryaceae; genus Amoebophrya; species Amoebophrya sp. A120. Next base: position 11,520,631 of record CAJINV010000001.1, read on the forward strand.
CCGCAGGCGCGAAATATTTTCCGCACCCTCAACCGAGGCTGCTAGGTCCCCCGAACCGGAGCCGGTAGTTGGGGCCGGGGGCAAACGTCCACCCTCCGACGCCTTCATGAGTTTCGACGGCCAAAAGTCTTGAGCCGCAGTGGGGCCGACCGATTCCCCCCCGGAAGCTAAAACCCGCCATACATGCGAGAAACCCGAAAAAGCAGACTCTCTGCCAATCTTCTCAATAACCCCGAAGTTGAACTTCGACCGGATTGGCCTGGTATCCTTCCAACCACCTGCCAAGACCTGCTCCGAGCGAGAGACGGTCGCTGGGTCCGCCCGGGCACAGGCCAGCCAGTAAACGCCCGCCAGAATCCGGTCCGAGAAATCCCCAAAGGACGAGCTGTGGCCTTCGCGCAGGCACTGTTCGTTGTGCCGCGAGATCAGTCGCCGACCCGAAAAGGCCGGGTGGCTCCTGTCCTGCGACAAACCTGGTAGAAACCTGTCCCGGTCCCGCTGGACCCGAGAGAGAAAGGCAGAAACCTTGTCAGCCGGCGAGGACTCCATTCTGATGCTGCACTACGCTGGCGAGCGCGACTCTGTGAAACGGAAGTAAAATTCTCCCTCAAAGGAAAAAGGCGAAACCGTCGCTCGCGACGGTTCCACAGTAGAGTGTGGGGGGTGGGCCCAGATAGCACCCACACCCTGTGGTGTAAGCGACAAGAGAAAAACCACCAGAATGTGAAAAACAAGAAAAGCGAGTGTACTAAGTAGCCAACCTGGGCGCGGTCTCGTGTCAGCACGGGAACTGAGGGGTGAGAAGAGCATGAGCATAACGATCACAAAGTACCGCGCCGCCAAGGAGGTGAGTTTGCAAGGGTAACGGATTGGTTACCGCCAGTGCCAAACAACCCTCATCCCCGTGGCAACACGAGACCGACCGCTGAGCATGTCTATGCTACACAATGAAAGACAACCCACGGGGGGTGAAGAGCCACTCTCCTCTCGACCGAAGGTTAACAGCTCACAAACACCTCGTGAGCACAACTACCACTCCGATCTCGGAATCTAACCGGCATCTACACCTAATCAACAGAGACGGAATGCAGGGAGCAATGTAGACCGAGGGCAACAAAGGGAACACCCCGCGAGCCTGGCCACGCCAGACCGCGAAATAAGTACCAGGCCAAGGGGGCCCGGAACGTTTCTAATTTCCACTCACAACAATCACACTCACATCTTGTTCTCACAACAGAGCAAAGCTTTCGCTAGGAGCTAAAATCCAAGAGCAACCAGGCCAGCATGGATTTGTTCATGTAGGAGTAGTAAAAAGCAACACGCCGACGGACCCACTTGGCCGAAGGCGAGGGCCAACCTCTAAAACTAAACTGCACATGCTGCAGTGCCTACTTCGGAGGCGCTTGCGCGTCCCCTCTCAAATCTTTTATCACAAAGGGAGACCGCAACACGTGCGGGAATCTGCAGCTGCTTCCGCGATTACAGCGGCCACGAAGAAAGTCGTGGCAAACAATCCCCACGTTGGAAGTAGTAGCCAAAATTTCTTCACCTCTCACCGGATCCCAGACCTTAGGGATTCCGGAGGAAGAAGCACGCCCGGGCGGGGCAGGACCCGGACCCGGGGGACGTGGAGCGAGTTGTTTAGGCGGTGCCGGGATCTGTAAAGAGCGAATCTGCCCAACGACACGGGCCCCGAAGCCCTGTGTGCCCCCGCGCACTTCGCCGTTCAGGATATCGCGGTACTGAGCCGGATCCAGCCGGCGCGACTCCCCCAGGGCAGTCAAATCATGAAACTCCGCCTCTGAAACCAGGTCGGAGTTCCGGAGCACTTTATGTGTGTTGCGAATCAGCATAACGTTAGTGGTAGGCGACCCCTTTTCGGCTTTGTAGTAGGACGCCAGATCCTCGAGCGGCAACCTAGCATCAATCTTCGCTCGTACCCCGTAAGCCTGTTCAGTGAAATGGTCTGCAAAGAAAATCCCGAAGCGAGTCGTCTGCGCGGTTCTATGTTTAGGCGCGGACGACAAAATCATCTTCACTTCGGCCCGCTCCGAAGCATTGAGGGCCTTGATGCCCTTAAGCGCCTTGATCTCCACGCTACTGCAGATGTGGAGCGACCTAACACCGTTGTAGTCCAGCACAGCTCGTGCCAGGCTCTCCGCGGGCACATCTACCGAGGACAGCGAATCAAGTGGGGAAGGCTCCCGCTGGTGCGCTAATAATTCGGATCGCGAGATCCCAAAGGCCTCGACCTCACTGTCACTAAAATCTTGCACGGCCTTCCGCTTCTTCACCGGGGGCGGGCCCTTGCGGGCCGGACCCGCCTCGCCCTCTTCCTCCGCGAGAAGAGCAGCGCAAATCTCATCTTCTTCAACTTCGGGGGCCGCCATCGGCGGGGCTTTCACTTTCGCAAACGGTTTAGCGACCGCCTTAACCGCTTTCGCCTTGTGGGGCGGCGCCTTCCCCTTGGGCTTGGCCGGAGCTTTAGCTTTGGCCGGGTGCTTCGCCTTTGCTTTTGCTTTCGCGGGCATCTTGTATCTGAACCTAAAAGCGATGCTCAATGTGAGTGTGAATGTGAACTAAGTGGCAAGATACACTTGCTCGTATCTAACGTGGTCCCCTGTACGTGGAAAATAAGCGAGAAGAAACCGGTCTGAACCCAAAGTGGGAGGGGGGGGGAGGGCCCAGATCCCATTTACAAGCAGCGTCTCCTGCTGCGATCAAAGATTTTCCCATACCGACCTAAACATACTCAACCACTCGCATTTCGTATCTGTCAAGAAAAATCGGGCTAGCCCTGGGCTCAAGATCTGACAGATTTTAGATTTGGGACCAACAAATTTATGTAGCAACAATTTCCGAGCGACTCGTGCACGAAATAGAACAGACCGCCACTGGACAAAAGTGAAGCAAATATATTTCTGCGCTATGCGGACTCTGGTTTTTTAGAAAACGATTTGGAAGTTTCCAGCTGTGCAGTGCCTGTAGCTCGAGCTGAAACATAATGCACCAGGCGTTCACTCCAGGTCGTCCTCCTCCGGAGACCAGCAGCATAGAAGCTGCTGCTCCTGGTCAGAGAATCGCGCAAAGTCATCACTGTATTCGAAAAAGGACAGGCTCCTAGCCTGAAGAGACCAGCCCTGCCTATTGGAGACCACCGCCACAAGCTTTTGCCGAGCTTTGGCGGCTTTCTTCCTATTCCATGCTAAGCGCGACGTGATCGCACACGTACGACGTGGCCCATGGCCACTCGTCTCGGCTAGCCTACAGGCAGACATGAACTCGCACTTCGATATCGGAAACAACGTGGCCCAGTTCTCAACTGAGCACACCGGGCAAACATTCACCCGGCTCTTCTTACACATGCAGAGCACCTCCATGCGGCGTAGCTGCGAGGTTTTGTCCTTGCGGACCATCAAAGCTGCTGACCGGGTCACACCTCCCTGCCTACGCAGGAAGACCTGCGAGCGGCTAATCGCCGTCAGGGTGTCGCCACGGATCCCTAGCGCCGAGGCCACTACTAAAATTTCTTTCTCCCGCTGTGTCATACGGCCCAGGGAAGCCAAAAAGATGGGCGTTGCCTTCTTCGGTTGAAGGTTCTGCGATTTCAAGTACCGGCCGATTGCCCGCTGCAGACCGAGGAGCTGCCGGGGGAATAAAATGTTTTTAATTCTTCCCGCCTCCCCTTCTAGCGTCACTGCTGAAGACAGGTAACCCGCCGCAGAGGTAAACCCCTGGGCCAAAAGAAAAGCGGCAAACTGTCGAAAATCCGCAATCCCAACTTCCCGGGCCTGCTCCAGGCCTTTCTGCACTTTGAACGCCTGCCATGCTCTTGCGTGAGAAGATTGCGGAGAACGTGTCCCGAAGACACTGGGCGCTGGCCCTCTAAATGAATACGTATGCGGGCGGCCCCGAGCCATGTTTGCAATCAAAGTTGTGATAGACAAGGTAAGACAAATCCACACATCGCCCTAACGGCACCTACTGAGACTTAGATCTGGAAAGGAACGGACCACTATCTGCCCTCAAAAGCACTACAGCAGCCTGGTAGTAGAAGAGAAAGAGAGAAAGGTTGACTTGGCGCGGGGCCTCAGAAGCGACCTAGCTACCCGAGCCCTACATCTAACATTCCGCACACTGTCGGATCCAATTTCCGATCTAACACTCTGAGCGCGTATCCTTTGTTTTTGAAGACCTTCCTTCATTTGAGCAAAAATAAACAGAGCCTCAAGCTCTTCAAAGACAAGTACTCACCTGCCGCGCAGTTGAAGCATGAGTATCAGAAAACTTCCATGTCTCTACGAAGACATGGATTGAAAAAGAAATCGTAGCAACCTGCTGTGGCCTTGCTGGCCCTAACTCACAATGGCTTTCGCGCCCACGCTAAACTGCCCCCGCTGGGGCCACCCTCTATGGTGAGAAAAAAGGAATAAACTCCCCCCGCTGGGGGATGCCCTCACTGGCGCCACCTACTTCGGTGTAGAACAAAAGGGCAAAAATTCACCTAAACCTACGTCCCCCAGACGCACATATCGATGACTCTACATCGCTCCTCCCCACTCTAGGGGAGGAGATCGCAAACGTGCAATAGCTTCTACGGATCTGCCAGCCGATATAGTGCGAACGGGGGACCCCAAATCCCAGTTACTACACGAAAAGGATCTACCGAGGTAGATATGTCATTAAAAAATTGAAACTGTATATATGAGTAATTCTTGATCAAATTCATGCGAGCGCTTTCTCGCTGCGTCGCTATCTTCATGACCTTCACGAAGATTTATAATGAGGCGAGGGCGAAAAGCTAAACGAGAAAAAAAGTCAAAGGAACAGGAGACAGACAGCACTTCCTCTATTTTTTTCCGCGTTACGTTGACGCCTCACGTCGGCCGTTTTGCTCAACTCGACCTCGCAGCAGCGCCTGCCTCTCCTTCATTTATCTCGTCGCTTTACTACGAAGAAAAGTTTAAGTTGAAGCTACTCGGCAGCTCGATATTATTCTCTCAGGGCTCGAAGCAGCCAGGGGAAAAAGACATCCCCGCAAAGAAAAGGCATCGACATCTTTCATTAAAGGTACACCTACACGTATAGGCCTACCGGCGGCAACCTAGCACTACGTATCTTCGGCGAAAAAAGTCGCATCAGCTTCACCGTCACCTTTTTCTTACTCTCCGCCTGCTTGGCTACAAGAGCCGGGTTTTGAATTTATGAGTACTCCTCTCGTGTAGTCTTTGCTCGTCGAACTCATGAAGCGCCCCTATAATTCATCACATGGATTTTTTTTTAGCCGCATCCACTCAGCAGCAAGTAAGTCCTGGCACTTTCAGTTGTTTTTCAGCTGTAACACTAGAACGCACACGATAAAAATGAAAGAGGCGACGCGTTTGGTACTAAATAAAGCTGCAGTAACGACAACGATTCACAGCGAAAGAACGACGAAAATTAATGACGACCTCGGCGAGGTTTCTACTTCTGCTTCTATCTACTCAAAATAACCAAACTCTTTTCTAGCGGATTTTTCATGTGCGAAATTGTCGAAAGCGGGAAAGAACAATACGGTAGTCTTTTACAGAAGATTATCATCAAGATATTATTTTCGTGTTCGTCGCTCTCATGGTCATACAGTCTTTGTTTCCTTTGCAATTGGCGCACGAGAATGGGCTGTGTATTTCAAACAGACAAAGTTATGCGCATATGATTGTTCTCCGGCTTTTCCAGCAATCAAGCCTGGAATGGTGTCAACACTAATCATTAAACTTTTACTTTCTTCCTTAGAAGGGTCAACTGTACTTTTACTTTAATCTGTGTTCTCTACTGAATGTCAATCCAGAGCATTTTATTGCGTCAGAAGTGGATGAAGGTTGATTTCTTGTTAGCGTGAAAACTATTGTGGGAGCTGCAAAAACTGCCATGAGTCATGCAGACCTATGCTGGCCTGGTGGCCTTATCACCTCCTGCGGACCTACTAACTTCTCAAGCGACGCTGCCAAGATTTTCGTCAGGCACTCCGGAATGCCTGCTGCCCTGCGTGTTTGTACTGGCTGTCCCCTGTGTATCCGGGTCGGGGGGTATGAACTTCCAGAAAACTATTACGGCCGGCGCTTGCAGAAAAGAGGTGTGCTTCTCCTCCTGTGCGTACTTGTTGGAACAAGGGCATTAGCGCTAATGCTAAACAATCAGCTACAGAAAGTCACTATGCGTAACACGCAACGATTGCCCATGGGCGAGGACGACTGCTGTTGAGTGGTGGTAGCTAGTGAATCTACTTATCCATCCAACCGAAATCCACCGACGTAATCATACGTCTTTCGCTGAAGTAGAACAAGTCCTTTTACTACAACACGCCACCCGTTTTTTGTTCCCATCAGGTACTTGTGCGCGTGGGCACCGTTTCTATATTGAACGCATCCGCCGCATTATCGCCTTTGTAACTGCTCGAGTCTTCGTCTATCCCGACTGCGTTCCCCGTTGCTCCAGGCGACGAGTTCAGGAGCGTTGCTTGGCCGCCGCCAAGGCGCGCCGTGCTACTTCGTTCCTCTGCTAGACTACCACCCCCTGGCTGCAATGCCGACCGGTCGAGTGGGTCCGGGAGCGGGTGCGTGCCGGGTTTCTGCGGCTTCAGCTCGATGTAGCTGAGATTCTTCCGCTCGTGGTACATCTGGACGTGCAGCGGTGTGGGGAAGAAGAGCATGTTTGCGCCCTCGATGAGGAAATCCGGCAAAAGACAGACCATCACCGCACCGAAGGTGACTATCCACCCGGAAGCCGACCCGTAGATCGCGGACATCATGTCGTATACGTTCCACTGGAAAATCTGCGCGAACCATTCCGTCTGCGTCATGAAAGCCAAACACGCGAAGTAGAAGAAGAGGTTGAAGATCAAGATCCCGAGGGAAAGCTTGATCCATTTCGTCGTGATAACCAGCAGTCTCAGGTTGACTACAATCACCATGCAGCTGAACATAAGCACGGAGCACCACCAGAATCCGCCGACGACACCGGTGCTGTCGTAGGCGGTGGAGCCGTAGCCAAAGAAGGGAATGACGAAGCAGACAAACCCGTGGTACATGGCGAGAAACACCCACTGGCCGAACACACGGGCGTTGAAGAACACGCGGTGCGGCCCGGCTTGGTACAAATACGGGTTGGCCCGGGCAACCGCACCGCTCACGTCCCCGTCGAAAGAAAATGAGAAGATGGAGGCAAAACTCGTCCACAGGCCGTTGTAGCAGGTGGAAAACCAAGTCGGAAAAATGACTTGCCCGCTGTAACCCGCAAACGCCGTCCAATACGCGTCGCACATCGTCAAAGCGATGTTCTGCAAAGCAAATAGAAATTATATTTTTGTCGGGTTGTATAAACTAACTAAATACGTACTAAATACGTGATGCTGCATGTGTGCTAAATACGTGACTTGGTTTTTTTTGTTTGTGTACTAAATACGTGATGCTGCATGCTGTCATGCAAGTCAGGAAATAAAACGTGCTCTTGAACAACATGCGATAGAGCTCATGTAGTTGCAACATCACCGATCAAAACTCCATCAACATCTCTACGGTAAAAATAAGTACCTTGTAGAAGTAGTAGCACATAAATGTCGCTACTCGTCGATACGCTCCCCTGCCGTGGTCGAGAATCAGTGGCTCTAGAAAGCGGAACTGTGAGATGGCGAAATCACTTGCCTGCACGGCTTGGGTGCCTTCTACGCCACGGATTCCCACACCGACGTGAGCTTCCTGAATCATCGCAACATCGTTGGCGCCGTCACCTTGAAAAAAAAAGACATGATGGGAAATAAACGACGTCTTCGATAGCTTGTACAAAACTGTTCACAAAAAACGCGGACGCTAATGCAAGATTCTGATTCGGTGAGAAAGAGAAAGACAAGAACATGCGGGAATGGGAACTGCAACTAACAAGCACTCCAATACTACAGGCGTCTACACTATTTCAGAGCAGGATCTAACCAAGCGCCGGCTACAACGAGCTAAATTGATACCGATGCTCAGCGTGATAACTTCTGGCAAATTTTGTCGGATCACCTTGACGACAAAGGCTTTCTGCTTGGGTGCTACTCGGCAGCAAATCACGGCTTTCGCCGCCATGACCACCCGGAAAAAGAGCTTGATGAGCGCGACATCGCCCGACCCGGTAATCGCGGTCATCGTATCTCCGTCAAGTGCAAGGCCCACGCTTGCTCCGGCGGTGGATACTTGGAGCACATCCGTCAGGGCTTCCTCGATCTTTTTGACCTAAAAAGCGGTACTCACGACAGTATTTCTTATCTACGTATACATTTTGCGATGCCGATCGTGTAGTTCAAGTTCTTCATGGTGATTACATCTTCACGGCGAGCAAGAAATACGTGAGTCGACTTCGCCTCCAAGATTGATTTCTACTGTTCGCGTCCAAGACAAACGCTTGAGCGTCTCTCTGTGTTGTTGTTCACACAGTCACCAAAAAAGAAACAGTACTGAGTACCTGATCCAGCCCGGTCAACTTTTTGATCACCATTGATTTGTCCAACAATCGACAGCTGAAACCTATGTCAATAGCGGTCTCCACTTTGTCGCCCGTGAGTACCCAAACACGAATCTGTGCGGAACGCAGCGTTGCGATGGCCTCCGGGACCCCTTCCTGCAGCATGTCTTCCACGGCCGTGATGCCTACGTACTGCAGCTCTGTTTCGACTTCCGCCGCGCAAGCCGCTATCAGCTTCTCCTTGTTGTCTAGCGCGATGCTGGCCTTGTGAAACCGGTCTGCCCACCCGTCGTACCACGCGGAGCCGCCGGCTTCTTCGGCGTCGGGCCGCAGGTCCTTCAGGGTCTTTTTCGCGCACACCAAGGTTCGCAGACCCTCGCTCGCAAACGCCACGAGCTGGTCGTGCGTCACCGGATCTATGTTTATGTTCGTGCGTGTCTTCTCCACGCCGGGCCGCGACGCTCCGACGGTGTCGCCGGCCTTGTTTCGGGATTCCAACAAAGGTAGTACCGTCATGTCCGCGCCTTTGGTCATGATCTCTATCTTCTGCTCGGTTTTGTTTTCTACTATCACGGACATGCGCTTGCGATCGCTGTCAAACTCCAGCACCCCGTGCACCTTGTACTCCCGTATTGCGCCGTCCGCAAGTTCCACGGTCAGTTCGCCGTTTAGCGACTTCGTAAGCCTTACGCCAGCCGCAGCGGCGCCCTGCACAAGCGCAACTTCATCAGGGCTGCTGCCCTGGTACTTGCCGCTCTCTGGGTCGATCACCACGGCGTGGCAAACAGAAAGTAGAAGGAAATAGTCGAGCGCCGCCTTGTTTCCTGTTTGATGTTGTAATACATCCGATGAACATCGACTGCAAAGTCAAAAATTTAAAAGAAAACGCACGGCACCATGAAGAAAAATCATTTTCGGAAGCTAAAAATTACGACTTTGCGTGAGAGCTACAAAAACTTCGCGTTTGCGGCCCAGCATACGCTCGTGTTTCATTTGAATAACGGCGGTATACTCAATTTATAAAATTAACTGAAAAAATCGATTACACTTCGCCACTATCCGCTCGTGATTCCATTTTCCATTCTAAAAATATTAAAAAAAAGATCTTTCAGAAATGATCGAAAACGCACGGTACCCTAATTTACCACAAATACACTTCGTACTTGTCAAGCCTACGCTACGCTTTCAACTGGATCGCGTCGTAATTAGGTATAGTTGCATCCCAATACACGAAAATACCTTTTTCGAAAATGTCTTTGTAGGGCTCTTCGTCGCCGACGATTCCGTATACAACTGATGGTTTTGCAACTCCTGCACCAGCCACAACCGCGTTCTCGTCTTCCGCGGCGGCTAGTCTTTTCCGTGCCTCTTCCAGCGCCTGGTTCGTTGGTGGTCCGTACACTTTCCCCTCTACGCTTCCGCGCACGTACTCCATTTTGTTGCAGGTGAGCGTGCCCGTTTTGTCTGAAAACACAATCTCCACCTGCCCGAGTTCCTCCATCAGGTCCGAGTTACGGCACAGCGCGTCGCCCGTCTCGTGCTTCATGGACTCGTCTGTCGTCACGAAATAGGCCAAAATCAACTTCGTGACCTCCATATCAAATGTAAAAATGTCTGGGTCTGGAAGAATGCAAGATTTGTGATGCAGGTTTTCCATGACGCATGAGGTCTCGAATGCGAGATCCAGCATGACAGATTCTCTGAGGTCTCTATCACGCCTTTCCTGCATGAGAAACTCCCTCTCAACTTGGTCAAAAGCGGACAGCTTTTGGCACTCACGCAACACAGATTTTTGCATCATTCAGATTTAGCATGACAAGTTCTAATCTTCCAGACCCAGACATTTTTACATTTGATACTCCAACGCGACGTACAAACTCATCGGAATCAAGTGCGAAAACGTCACGATGAAAACGCCAACCTGAAGTAGACCGTGATTTCGATTTCGTAATTCGAAAAAACACATGAAATCTTCGAAGTTGACTTTGTGCAAGTGGTCGTGGATCCTCTTCCTGCAGAGCCAACATTGATTTCTTAGTCTTTGCATTGAAGCACGACAATATAATCCTACTCATACTCCAACAAAAGTATGAGACCATCCAATCGTTCTTGAGTTGCAGCAATGAATTACGTCTACGGTTACGAAAAGGTGGAACCTTTATAACGAATCCGTAGAAGGACGTGTCAAATTCTCCCTTCCCGTCGGTGTCTTTAATCTGGAGGTAGTCCGCTCCGGAGTCTTTGTACTTGCTTTCCCAGGCCATGGCGCAGATTGCGCAGGCGACGACTGTGATGAAGAGGATAAGGAACAGCCCGTAGAGGAGTTTGTTCAACACATGCTGCATATTGGGCATCTTCGCGGGGGCCTCACGACTGTTCAGCATTGCCTTGGTGTCCCCGCCGGTGTAGACCGCAAGGCCGAACACACTGTCCGTGTTGCGGAGCGTGCAACCGCGGAAGATGATGTTGTCCAAGTTCAGTGGCGTGCTGGGCCTCTCGCCTACTTTGAAGCTTCCCTTGAAAACTGTCATGTTCTCGTGCGGGGGCTCAACAAGAACCTGTCGTTGGAATGCAACGCGTTGAATGACAAGAGAGTTGAGTGAGCGCTACACAGAAACAAAAAAATACGACTTCTAACTACGAGTAGTCGTGTCAAAAAACGAAATGGCAATTTGCGTTTTTTTCCTTGCTTTAAAGAAGAGAAACAACGCACCGCAATGAAACTGAACTCAAAACTAACCGCGCACCGCCAATTTTTGCAGGTCGTGGCTCGTCTCCGTCATTTCTGCTAAGTCTGGTGGCGCGAGCTTCAACTTCAGATTTGTTTCGCCGTCCAGATTTTTGGTGTCAATGTAGCAGTGCCCGCCACCATGGGAGGTGGACATCAGCACCAAATCGACGGGCACGCCCTCGTCCTTTTTCACTTTCACGATATCGTGCGCTTTCACCTCCGCCCACGCCATCAATTTCCAGGTTCCGTTCTTTTGCAGTACCTCGGTTTGTCGCTCATTCTCCTTCTTGTCGGACTTTTCACGCTGGTAGTCTTCGTATCGATCTTTAGCCGCGGTCCAACAGAGCACGAAAAGAAACGTGAGTACCTGGTGGTGGTTTCGCTTTGCTTTCAGAAGTGAAGAAAGCCTGGGTGACAAAGTCATGTACGTAGTACAGCTAATACCTCTGTGTTGTATCTACTTTCTAAAATCGAAATCTATCGTTACTGTTGGCGCCGGCATCTTCGGGGAGAATGGCATCATCTGCAAAACACAGATGATTGCGAAGTAGATGTTCGCGGACCGTCGAAACTGGAAATACACCGAATGCGGCAGCCACAGAGCGATGTAGCTCGAAAAGCGCTGCGTGCGAATCCGATTGTCCTCCTTGTAGGGGAGCGGCTCCTTCTCGTTGAACTGAGACGATATCCTTGGTCGCATATTTCGCCCGTGCGTTTCTTTTGGCTTCAGCCAACCGACAGATTCCCGCACACTTCTTGACAACCTTGAGGGTAACGGATCTTTGTGTTCCAGGTAGTCCGCGACCGTTTCCTCTTTCTGCGGCCCGAGTCCCAAACTAGACGCGACCGCGCCGGACACGCTGGCGCGTGACGAAGCCGTTTTTTCCAAGAAGCTCGTGCGCCGCGGTGTCATCTCGGCAGACGACGTGGGGTCGTGATGATCCCCAGGCGTCGAGACCGAAAGGTGCGAAGACATTTTCGTAGTAAGTTGTACAACTATGTGACCTGAAAATTCGCTCCGGCAGTCTGCAACCAGAGGCGGGCAACAAGAGGCCCACACAACCACAAGGTCGCGCTACCAAAGGCGGCCTTCACGGAGCAGGTCGGGGTGGTCGTAGGCCTCTGCACACCGGGGACCAGCCGCTACCGTTTCTTGGTTCAAGACCAACCTGCTTCTGTCATGATCTGCGAGGAGAGTCATTCGCAACAAGATCAACAGAAGCAGCTAAGCAGTGGAAGATAATCATGGTAGCTCAACTTTATTCCCGGATAGTGATACTACCGATAGGTACGAGTCACAGGATCTTACATCAATCGCTTTATTGCCAAGAACCGCGCCTTCCACTTCATCACAATAGCACAATAGCGGTGATAGTTCTTGCATGTGCGTCACCTCAGTTGCGTCGAATCACGACAAACATAAAAAACCTAAACCACATTTCTCTACGTACTACAAAGGTAAGTAAACTCTAACTGGATGGAGGGACCGACTCCTTCCCTCCTTGTCAGAAGAAAAAAAAACGACGGATGTTGCAGCCGAGGTTCATTCCGATCGTTTTTCTTTTTGTTCGTAATCAAGCAAAAAAAGACTAACCAAAACAGATTCTGATGCCACAAACACATTGGTGGAGCTAGTGTTTTTCTTTCTACACCACCAGCCGAATCTGATTCTGTCGAATTCGAGAAACAAAAAAAATCAAGACGAACAGCCCACGTTTTTAACGTTGGATAGCGTCAAACCTATGCCTTTGAAAAGAGGCTGGCAGGAAACAGCACCTCCGCTGGAAGTAAAGTATCGACATCCATCGCTTGTGCCCTTCCGGCTTCCATTTCCGCTGTTGATGAAACGTTTCTACAAATCAAAAAACAAGCATTTTTAGTGCAGCTTGTTTTTGAAAGTAGAATGATCGAGAATGGCATTTTTATTACACAGAAACAACGTATTTTTCTTCGAAACAAAAAAATCCAGCGCAAGCTTCTCGGCGTATCGCTCAGTTTGTTTTTGTTACAGCTCAGTTTTAGAAGTTGTACCAGCTACCAAAGAACAAAAGTAACATCAAGCTCTGCTATTCATAAGAAACGAAAACGAAATAGTGCTGCTCTGCTCACTCTTCAGGCTCTTCCTCCTCTACATCTTCGCCCTGTGCTTCACCTTCCCCCGGCGTCTGCTCGTGCTCTCCGTCCGCTTCGAAAAATGTGTTGGTGCTCGGATTTCGCAGGTAAGCATTCGTGTACACCTGCTCGGCCATGTCCTTCCCACCCTTGCTTCCTATCTGCAGAAATGTAGTTGTGTAGGCAGCGGAGTTGCAGTTGGCATTTGAAATGCGAACTTGTTGCCGTTCCAGGGTGGTTCTGCCGTTGTAAAACTGCGTTGGTCGAAGACGGGCGGCGGAATTTGTACTTGAGCTTGACCCCGTCCAAGACCGGACCGAAGGGACGAGCTCTTTTACTGCAGGAGCCTGGTTGCCGAAGCCGAGATGAGACTCCTGCTTGTTCCACCGAGCAATAATGTGATGCATTTTTCCTCGACGTTGCATGTAGTTCGCGCCGTCGCGTGGATGCAAAAGCGGGGTATCTGCACCAGTCGAAGGGGATGCTAAAAATGAACTTCGTCCAATTTCGAGAAAGCTGTTTACATTCTTCGCTCGGGACAACAGATCATCCACGGTTGGGCCGCCGGTGACGCTGTTTCCCGCGGCTGCCTCCTGAGGAGAGCCGGGCGGTGGCGTGGTGTAGGTCGCCAGGCCGGCTTTGGGCAAGGTGGGGATAGCGCTCGGAAAGTGCGGCACGGGAACGGTGTAAACGAATTTCTCTAAATTTTTCGCAACCTGCGCAATCTTCTCGGCGGCCAGGTTGATCCGGATCGCCAGGTTGGTTGCGTCCTCCTTCAACGGCTTTACTGCCCACTGCGCTGCCTGCTCTATGAAGAAAAGAAAAAACTACACGCCAGTGCACTATCAGTTCGTGTCCCAATACTTACTATGACTATCAATGCAAAAAATCTAAATCAGTCTTGAAGAGAACTGATAGGGCTAACATGATTTTTTGTCTTCTTCATATGAGCTAGGTCCAGGGCGTTGGCCGCCATCTTCGTGGAAATGGAGAGATCGACCGGCATCTTGATACTTTTTGTTGAACGACGAGGTATGTTTTGCCGTGGTAAAATTGCTTTCGCAACAGAACGGGAGTAGCAATATTGACACGAAGGCTCAAAACACTCTCTAATTCGCGCCTTCACCCGTGGGCACAGCACAGGATTGAAGTGCTGAGACAAAGAAACAAACTAAAACGATACAGAATCAAAGACTTTCAAGAATTGAAAACATGTTAGTGCGATAGGAAATCCGGACGGTCACAATCATGGCTTTCTCTGAGGAGTGAGGACTTTGATAAAGTACACTGTCTACAAGCAACATGTCGACGGACCATCTCATCTCGTGTTCGACTCTCAATCGCAACAAAGCACATCCAACTCAATAATTTCCGCAAACTCTCAACGAGCCACTGCTGCAATGTTCCGGGAAAACGAAGACCACAAGGAAGAGGCAGTTGCTTCACACAACAAGCACGATAGCATTGTTTGTTGATGTTTTGATTTATTTATGGGGGGGCCTGCAACAAGCGACGACTAAAAGCGATTCGGTTACTCATCCTCGTATCGCACAGCGGCTTTCTAGTTTTAGCTCCAGAGGTTCTACTGCGCTTATATTTCACCTGTAGAGGTGGAAGCGACTCAGGAACTCAAGCTGTAGCTGTCTCGTGTTAAGAGTTAGAGTGCCATGATTAGATATTAATTTTCTAAAGCTGTTTCTAAACCTGCAGGCAGCTACACATTGCTTGGCGTGTCGTGGGCGAGATCAGGATTAGGTTGTCACAACTTTCTGGTGCTCGCCTCGCCAGAACCGAATGCTTTATAATCAAATGCTTCAAGCAAAAGTGGTATCAGGGGGTACTGGAGGTCGTGGTAAATAAAGGAATAATTAATGTTTTACACATGCCCATGGGGAGTCATGCTGATAGTTTTTTCAAGCTTGTGGTCGTTGAGCTACTTTCTTATCACCGCGGTAAAATGTGCAAAGCTCTATAGCAAGAAGCAATTTAGTATGATGAAATGCGTGTCAATTGATCCCAGCGATACGGGAATGCTTCTAGAAAAGCGAGCGAGCACTCCACTGAGGAGAACCCACCTCGCATTCCCTGGAAAGCCTCCTCGTACCAAAATACGGTGCAATACTATGGCAAAAAATGTATGGTGCTACTTACTTACTAGAGTGTCAAGAGTTTTGTTATTTCGGAAAAAAAAACAAGCAGCAGTACATATGAAGCGGGGGCAATAATATGGCTATTTTGTTTGAAATAACGAAAACGGCAAAGAATCATCGATGTTAGGGTTCCGAGCCATCACGTAGCCCAGATCATTAAATGTGGTGTGCAGAGCGGTGTTTTCGCAAAGAATTTTTTTTGGTTTTTCCGACTCCACGATAATAAAAGATTTCTTTCAAAAAATTTCTTCGAACGGTGTAAATGCGTGTTTTTTGCTGAAGAGATCACTTCAAGGAAGTATGACAAAAACTGGATGAAAAGGAAAAAAAATTTTCTGAGAATCTTACGAAAAAAATGCGGTGCAAACTTTGTCTCCTCTACTACTTCGATTTCTTGTTATACTACAACTGCGTCCTTCCATTGCGTCTTTTCGATATAGCTTGCAAAAAAATACACCATAATTGCCTCCGCATTGACAGGCTGATGTCCGGGAACACGAGTGCCACTGACTTTTAATGCGAAGTGCATCTCAGATATATCTACTGCAAATCGAAAACTAACGCACGTTGAACTGAAGCAGAAGCTCCTCCTACTCATACTCAAACTCATCACAAAAATTGACTGATAACATACTCAAGAAAAAGCTTTTAGATTGAAGCATTCGACTGAAAATTTTGCTTCTACAAACGAGTTTTCCGCACAGACACTTCGCATTCTATTCCTCTCTTGAAGAATGACGAATCCGTCCTGCTTAAATTCTTCTCAACTACAACAAGTGATATGTACCACTTTCGTGAGCGAAATTTTGTACGTGACAGAAGTTCACGTGAATGACAAAAACTGAACTTACTGCACCTGCGCTTTTACCGGGTCCGCTGCTGTGGCGGTAGCAGGAGCTCCCGGCCACGAGGCCGCGGCGGCATTTCCAGAACCTGCGTACCACGCGGCCCATGCTGCCGGGTCGTAGGCCTGCGAAGGATCGTAGTATTGTGCATACGCTCCGGCCGCGTATGCGGCGGCCCAGGGGTTGCTGGCGTCGGCGGCCGGGCTACCAGATTCATACGAGTAGTCCTCCGGGCTCACGGAGGTTCCTTCCGGCATCCACGGCGAGGCGACCTGGGTTGAGTTTCATTTCAACGATGGAGGTGGATCTTCAACTACAAATTCATATACTTAATAAGCAAAATTTTGATTTTGTTTCAATGAGTTTGAGTTCAGTGCGTTGACCATGTAAAATCAGCCGCTATTGAGGAAGTAGAAGTTTCAATTTGTCCTAATCAGAAAAGCTAAGCATTGAAGGACACCTCTACATTTACTTCCGGTTTTCAATAATGAATATATTTCTGCTTGCAACAACAAAACTATATCTTCAGTTATACCGGCGACCCGATCACGCCGGCATCCGTTTTGTTAACCGGAACGCCATCGCGTTTAATGTGGTTGACCACAGACCCCTTGGCAAGACGGCCCGACGCCTTCATTTTCTCGGCCGAATCCACACCCTCGTCGATTTCTAGGCCCGGCGGCGCGCTGTCGCTGGCCCGGGACGGAGCAGCGGTAGAAGCACTAGCTGCACCGGGCTTCGTGATCGCGAAAGCTTTGTTCGGCTGCTTCTGCACATGCGTCGCCGCACCGGGAGTGAACTCGACCGGCGTTGCGGAATTTTCGTTTTGCTCCTTCGAGGCTTGCTTCTTCTTCGCGCCACTGGAATCGATCAAGGCGGCCTGCGCGGCAGCGACCTGCTTGGCGTGCGCCTCGTGGTACTGCGCCATGGCGGCGGCATGCGCGTACTGGTTCGCATAATACATGGACGCCATTTGCTGCTGGACACGCATCATGGCAGCTTGCTGCACCTGATGCTGGTACGCCGCGGGGTTGGCGCCCGGAGGGCCTGGCGGCGGCGGATACATGCCGTACGGGTACTGCGCAGCTGCTGCTGCGCCCCCGTAGTACGCCGGCGGCGCCCCGAACGGCGCGGCGCCGCCAGCAGCTTGTGTCTTTTTGTCCTCGTCGACAACCAAGTAGTCACCGCTCTGCGTCAGGTAGATGGCGGCCGGGTCACGGGTGATCGTCAAAATCTTCTTGTCGCCTTTGCCCGGCACGGCCAGCTGCGGGGACGACGATTGCGGCGTTGCAGTGGAGTCTGCAGGCACAGCATCACCAGCAGCTGCGCCAGCACCACTGTCGCGGGCCGCCGGCGCGAAGAAAGGGGTCGCGGAGCTGGAAAAGGCCGTCGGAGCTCCTGGCGCGCTGCTGCCAATCGTTTTGTAGTTGTTGTACGACTTAGTCGAATTGTAGTTGTAGCCCTCTCCGGTCTTCTTGTTTGCGTCAGTGTAGTTCCCGACGCTCCGAAATTTCGGGTCGCTTTCAAAGTTCTTGTTGGCGCTGGTCGTGTCCCGCCAGTTGCTTTCCCGCCAGTTTTCGTCCGCAGTTGTGGAGGACGAGGAGGAGACAGACCCAGACATGGTTTCCTGCTCCACCTGATCTTGCAGCTTCTTCGAGCCAGTCTTGTTTTTGCTACTGGAGTTTTTATCCTTCATCAGGGAAAACGCGCGCTGCAGATCGTCCGCGACGGCGTTGCCGGTCGGCGGAAGTTCGACCGCCCCAACAGCCTTCTTCGAGGACTTTCCCGTCGACGAGGAAAGGATCACGGGCTGCAGCACCGGCGAAGTGACGGGCTTCGGCGAGGACGTCGAAGTATTACCGTGCAGCGTGTCCAGCTTGCGCTGCGCCGCCCGCGCGTTGAAGGACAACTCCGCCTGCGAAGTCGCGCGTCCCCGGCCCTTCGGCGAGCGGGACTTCTGCGCCGTACCGTTGTTGCTGGATTGCGTGTTGTTCCCATTGTTGCCCCCGTAAAAGCCGGGCGGGGCACGGAATCGCGGGTTGTTTTTCTGCAGCATCGCCTCCTCCTGGAAGTTTACGATGTAGCTGGCCAGGCTGTCCAGGCGGGTGGTGGACGAGGCGGTACTGTTCGTCGTGTACCGGCCAGCGCTGCTGCTGCTGGCGCTCTCGGTCGCCGAGTTTTGGCGCTCGGTGGCGGAGGACGAGTCCGCGCTGTTCGAGTTCTGCGCGGAGGAAGATGAGCTCCCGCCCGCCGGGTCGGTGAAAGCGGTCAAAATCGCACTCAGAGCCTGCTGGTCTTTGGTCTTGCGCTGCTCCTTCTTCTTCTCCTGCTTGACGATGTCGTTGCTCATCTGTCGTGGTGGTTTTTTTAAATTCATTATTTTCAACATCGTTGCTCCACAGAAAGAAAAAGAGTGCTCAGGGCGGTAGCAGCATCACTTTCACTTTGCCAAAATCAAAATCAAAATAATGCATGAAACATGCGCTGCATGTGTACTATATGCAAGTGTCTATGTGAAAAATGAAAATCTACCATGTCGTTGAACATCATGGTGATGATTTGGCGTTGCGTGTTCTGGTCTTGCCAGGACGTCATCGGCTTGCCCATCTTCTTCAGGTACTCGCGCACCTTCCGCGGCGGCTGGTTCGGAGTCGAATCCTTCAGCTCTTCGCGCAACATGCTTTCCACGGTCACGGGCGGCCGGCTGCTGTAAAAGTCACCCGCAAAAATCCGCTGGGCGCGCTTGTGCGTCTTTCCGTCAGCCGAGACCCCTTCCTCGGGTTTGGCTTCCGAGGAAGCAGGAGCTGCACCATTGGCGTCCGCTTTGGTGGCAGCCATGTCGTTCTTCGAATTGGGCTTCGAAAGAGAGCCAGCGGCCGGAGTAGAGGCGGTAACCTTGTCGTCCAAGCTCACGAGCTCGTTGTTGGCGTTCATCGTGTCCTGTGCCTCCATTTTTGCTGTTTTTCGCTTAGTCAAAGGTAGAGAAATACAGTCTTGAGGTGAAGGTTTTTAAAACGAGTGTCAGACGTTGATGGTATGCAGTGAAGCAGTTTTTTTAGAGAGAGTTTGGTTTTGTTTTGATATGAGTAGAGTTATTCGAGAAGTAGTGTAGTAATCGGTGCACAAAGCACGTTCAAGGTTGTGAAGAAAATCGAAGTTGATAGGGGAAGTGGAGTTCAAGAAAAGAAGCGTGATGTTGTCGCTTCGTGTCGTCTGTTATTTCGTGTTGGGGTTTGAAATGAATTGAACGAAACGATTACTTGCGACGAGACCAACAACGCAATTCGTTTTTCAACGATGAGCACGTACGAAGTTCTCCAGGCATGGCAACGGTCGTCGTGCATTGACGAGCGCGACACATCATCATAATAAGATGGAACAGCATCAACAGACGCAAGAACGGCTACGTTTTTTTCCACGAAACCGACAATTTTCATTTTGCTCGCTTGAATTCTCCAACAATGTCACGTGTACGGCTTCTACGAAGAAATGCACGACGTAGTACGGAATCAAAACCCGCGACGTGGTACGAGTCTCGCACATACACTACACCAGGACCGAGTGTTTGTTTTACCGATGCGGCGTTCTTTCAGTCGGTCACTACTTTTTAGAGCACCAGCACGAACATCGACAACATCATAAAGATGTTGACCGTGACTTGACAACGCCCCCCAATTTGCGGTTCTGCAACCCCCGCAAAAAAGTTTTGCTTTTGATGTTAGAGTTACGTACTTGCAAAATAAAGCCGAAAAAGATAAAGAAAAGTGCGCAGAAAGTTGGAAATCAAAGAGATTTGGTATATCTTGTTAAGTAAGTATCTATGGATGTCCACTTGATTCATGTCGCAGATAGGCCGCGTCACTAAAAATGGCTTCTTTTTTAAACGAGGGAGGTGTTGATAAGGAAAGTAGAGTTGTCGTGCAGCGAGAGGCTAGATGGGGACGCCTCGTCTTTAGGTACTTATTCATGTTAGTTCTCTCTAGGTCGTCGCTAGATTCGTCTAGTTTCGTTCATATGTAAATCTATGTTAAAAATGTATGGGCAAAAATAGTGATAAAGTTGTAAGACAAAAAAAGGAAATGCAAAACAAGGTCGAGAACAAAAAAATGAAGAGCGCAAAAAGTGTTTATGAAAGTAGAGATTTCATTAAGTGCGATGCGGGTCCAGGCATGGACTGGTCATACTTGCACGTCTTGGAAAAAGAGAGAGCAGAACTTAGTTGGAGAGATTTCAAAACTACGGGATTACGTACTGATAGAAAAAGAGGTTACTGACGAGTCAGTAGGGTAAAAGATTTCTTTGTAAACTGAAAATTCCTTGGAGCTACACATACAAAATTTTTTCGTGCTTCTCGAGAGTGGACAGTAAAGAGTTCAATGTGAACCTCATGCAAAATGCTTGTCGTGTTTTTCATGACGCAAGACAGAAACAAAATTTTCATGATTTCTGCAGCCCTGCTCCGGCTGCTGTGCACAACTGGCGGCAGAATTGATTTCTTTCCGAGGGAATAAAATGTCACAGACAATTGGAATCATCGTCGTTTGTTCTTCTTCTCCTCCTCTAAATTTGGTGCTGCTCCGCCGTGAGCAGGGTGTTTTTGTCTGCAGTGGCAGCCAGCTCCTGCTGCAGACGTTCGTACGCCTCCTCGTAGAAAAAGGCGTCGTCTGTTTGTTTGTTGCTCTCCTCATAGTGTGAAGAGAACCACTGCATCAAGTTCGCAGACGAGGGCGGGGAACAGGTCTGCTCCTCCTGCAACGCTGCGGCATAGCCAAACCAGTCGGAAAAATCCTCGCCGGGGCCGGTAAGTCCCGGGGGCGGCCGTCCTCGAGGCGGTGTGGTAGACCGGGTCGTGGTCGTCGGCTGCCCGCCTTTCCCGCCCGCGCTGAAGCCCTTGGAATGCACCGAGGTCTTCACGTGATCCTCCTCCGGGGGCGGGGGAGGAGGCGGAACCTCGTCGTCGTAGGTGTTGTTCGCCGTGGCCGCCATCCCGAGATTCAGGTAGTAGTGGTAGGCAGCGGCCGCCGCCTGGGCCTGTTGGAAGGCCGCCGTGGCGGCTTCGTACTGCATCGCGTCGATGTCATGCTGCTGGTGTTGCTGTACCATCGCAGGCGCAGGCAAAGTTGCTGGAGAAAAAGCCGCAGCAGCGCCTTTCTTGCCCTTCCCCTTCTTGCCCTTGCCTTTATTCCCACCTTTGAAGCTGAGCAGGTTGGTGCCCTTGATGCCCAGGTTGCAGAGCTGCTCTTGCTCCGCGAGAAGGCCTTTCAGAAGCTTCTTTTTCCCCAAATACGGCTTCGGCGGCTTCACCGGCGTGGAACTCCGCGGCTGTTTTCGAATTTTTTACGAGCGATTAATTTCTAGGCGTGATTGACGCAGAGGATTTTAGTTGTACGGAGGACTGGAGTGAAGATTCCAAAAACTAACGCGCAGCTTTAAGCCTTGTTCGTTTAACTGTTTCTAATTCTACAAGGAAATTATGGAAGGGAAATTGGAAACCAAACGCAAGGAGCACAAGAAGAGCTTCTTACTTTCTAGACGTAGAGTGAACTGGCACTCAGAAATCATGATACCGTTAGGACGCTCTCCGAGTTGCTTTGCGCACCCAGATTGAACGCACTGTACACGGGGGAGCGGCTTGGCGCTGGTTGAGTAGACGACCACTGCGGAACAGATTCATCATCCGGAGCATCACCAGCAGCTGCCTTCGTTTCGTCCACGACCGTCACGGCAGTTGTTACCGGCTTCGGGCGCTCGGTTTCGGCGCCGCTCGTTGCCTCGGCTTTCAGCTTCATTTCGCGCAGCCAGGCGAGATGGTTTTTCCGCTCCTCCAGGTTCCCGCGCATCTGGATGGCGCCCGTCTGCCGGGACGCTTCGAGCTTCTTCGTGGTGGTAACCGGTCCAAAAACAGATTTCCCACTGTTTTGCGGCGTCGCGGATTTTTGCAGCGACGCATCCTCGCCGGCAGTGATGGTGCTGTCAAGAACCACACCGTCGGCGTCCGCCACAGCATCCTCGGTTTGCTCGTCGTGCGGAACGAAGTCGGAAAGCGCCAGCAGATTTTCGTCGTCGATCACGCGCAACCGTTCCAGGTCTTCGTTCTCGATGTTGTTTTCCGGAACAGTTTCGTGGTCTTCTTGCAAAAGAGAAGCCGCAGCTTGTTCTGCACTAGCATTGCAAGCGTCCTCTTCCTGG
Organism: Amoebophrya sp. A120; assembly: GCA_905178155.1. Taxonomy (NCBI): domain Eukaryota; class Dinophyceae; order Syndiniales; family Amoebophryaceae; genus Amoebophrya; species Amoebophrya sp. A120. The sequence continues at coordinate 11,543,136 of CAJINV010000001.1, forward strand.
GTGCAGCTGGAGCTGCAACAGAGGGATGACAAAGAAGTCTCCTGCCGCTGGTGGTCTTCGCAGGTTTTCGCCGCGGTTCGCTCGGCCTTGCGCAACAGAACATCGTCATTGGTGGTCTTACTGGTATCCAACTCCGCCCCGTCATTATTCACGTTTCGCTCGGAAGCAGAGGGACTTTCGTCCCGCGACGTCGCCTGATCCTCGGTTTGGGTTTGCACTTGCACCGCGCCGCACTCGCCCTCGAAATGGTGGTGCTGCTGCGCGGCCGCCATGGCGATCGTGATTTCCGCGAAGGCGGCCGCCGGGGGCAGCGCAGCCGCGCCTTGTTCTTGATCAAGCGCCCCATGTCGAGCAGCTCTTGTTTCAGCGGCCCCTTCTCCCGCTGCCGCCGTCGAAAGCAGCTGCTGTTCTTGACCGCCAAATAAAGGATCGTTCGGATTGCGCAGCGTAGATGCGCTGTCGCCACTGCTCCGCGTGCTGCTCTTGCTCCCGCGCTCGGCCTCGGAGGCGGTGCGAAACAGTTCCGCGGCGGAGTTCAGTTCCTCCGCGGTCTTCACGTGGAAGTTGCCGGTCTGCGCACGCACGTCCTCGCACAGGTTCTGCAATTCCGGGAAGGACTGGGCCAGCAGCTCCGCGAACTTCTCCAGGTCCAGACTCCCATCCGTCCGCTTGAAGTCGTCAATTTTCAGCGACGTGCCGTCTCCGAGCGCCGCCGTGATCATGGTGGCCAGCGATTGCGTCGCTGCCGCGGAGGGAACTTTCCGCGGCTGCTCGAAGAACTCACCTCCCGGGTGCTGAAATGCGCCGCCGTTTTGCGCCGGGGATGCCGGGTTGTTGAACGACGGGGGTGCACAAGAGGACCCAGGTGGACCACGCTGCTGCGGTTTGTAGAAGTAGGGAAATCCTCCGTTCGCGGTGTAGGAAGAACTGCTGCTGCTGCTGCTGAACGGCGGCGAGGTCGTGTTGAAGCAGTTGTAATGCGGACCGAGAGGCAGACCACCAGGAGCAGCCGTGCCGTACATCACGCTCGGGTTCGCGGCGCTGTGATGCTGCAGGAAATTGTAGCTGTACGGCAAGCCGCCCGCAGCAAGTTGGCGCTGGGGCAGGACGCCGCGCTGCGGTGTGGTGCTGTTTCCGCACGATCCAAAAATTCCCCGTGGCTGCTGCTGCTGAGCGGTTGCCGTGTAGGTCGCATTTTTGCTACCGCGGTTGTAAAAGTTGTAAAACGAGGACGCGGTGGTAGCCGCGGCCGTCGACTTCTGGGCGGTGCTGCCCCCGGACCGCGTGCGGGGGTCGTCGGTCCACAGGTCGAAACCGCGCAGGTCGCGCGGCTGGAGGTCCGCCGGGATGGCCTGAAGACTCGGTTTGCGACCATGGATCCCAACTGCGGAGGACGAGGACGAAGAGCCGGAGGACGAGGACTCGGCCGAGGTGGCCGTGGTCGACGTGGCTCCGCACGCTGGGTCAACATCGTCCCCGGAACAACCGGGAGCGGCTGCCCCCGTAGTAGAAGTTTTCAGCATCTTGCAGAACTTGCTCGCGTAGCAGGGCGCCTGGTACACGTAGATGTCGCCCCGGAACACGGAGTCGCGGCGCTCCTTGGACTTCTGGTTGCGCGGCGGCCGCCAGGGCTCGCGCTCCTCGTGCTGGAGCATCTGCGGGGAGTGGTCGTTGGGCTGCATGCCGAAAAACTTCGAAAGCTTCCGGAACATTTTCACCCACCCCTTCTTGTCCACAAACTCGCCGATCGACTCGTCGATGTACAGGTTGCTCGCCTCTAGATCCAACATGATGGAGGTGGTGCTCCTGTTCGTTCCGAGTGAACAGCGCTGCTTTTCCTGCAGAGAAGTTCCTTACTAGCGTTTGTTTTCTCCCGGAGGTGACCTCCGACGTGAAGATGTTCCTCAGAGGTAGCGGTGCTTCTGCTTCTTAAACTCGGCTGAAAAATGCGATGAGGACAATACTCAAAAAGCTGCTCGTTCTTGAGTAGACACTAAAATTGGATTTTCAGAAAACAAAAACATCTTGGAAGTGCATGATTGAAGAGGAGTAAAGATAGGAGTTGAGATTAGAAAATGTGAGGAGAATTATTGGGATACAACAAATGTCAGGGGGCGTATTTAGGAAAAGTTGTGACGTTCTTTAATTGGGACAGCTTGAGATGTGAGTATGTAAAGAAGTAAAAAATGAGTAAAAATTGAGGTCAGTCGTCTTTGTGTTTGTTTATTGTTTCTATGTTATTGGGCCTGAATTGCAACAATAGGGGAGGGGAAAAGAGAAAGACGTGCAAATACGACAGGGGTGCTCCTTTGCCTTTTCTTTGCAACGCTGTGACATGAAAAGAAAAAAACGCATCAAATTTTAATTTAGCACAACATCAAGAGAATTACTGAAGAGACGACTTCTATCTCGAGCGCTTATCGCTTCGCTGCATCTTCAGACTGGCATAGCCAATTGGACGGAAAGAAACCGAACGAAGTGGACGCCGTACGAAATCAGGCCTGACTCGGGCACTACCGAATGTTCGCATATGTCAGTTGGACGAAATGTACGATTTAGTTCGGACCGAAGCCTATTGACAGGTTCATTGTGATACTAGAATGAAAGCCAGTGCTGCCGTTCAGAACGACTAAGTACGTACCGACAAGAATTCGACGAAAAGCACAGCACCGAAAAACTGAAGCAGCACGTTACTAAGCTGCGGACGCACCGAGGTGGGAGATTGACTCGTAATCGTATACTATGGACTTACTGAATACAGGCTTTCTGTTTATTCCTGCAACGTCCGCCCTGCATGCAAGATCCACATGGATACTGACTTTTTGTTTTTCACACGGAGTAATACTTTCAAGTGTCGACTTGCGAACAGAAATACTTACTCAATCTCCGTCGTCGTACGCGCACGTGGTAATCAAGTTTATGGTTGCACAACCCGTGACGACCTGCATACTGATGAGGAAGCGCACCGGCGGGTGAGTGAATGCAAGAAATCTTGAATGCTGATAAACAACATGTGTGAACCAATTATGTGCAGCGTGTGTGTGAAGCAAATCATCATCATGTCACATCTACCTTTCTTGCTTGTAACACCTGACTCAATGCGAATGCTGGCCGAGAAGTCAGAAGAACTCGCACTATTACTGTACAAGGACTGCCGCGACATGTACATCTACCTGTATGCTAGAACGGACAAACAAACATGAGCATCAGCAAGCGCACGTGCCCGGTGTGCACATGAAATAATGTAATTGTAAATCTTCTAAAAAATGGACAAGTACATGATGATGACGTGTAGACATTTGTCTTGCTTTTCAATAAAAAGAAAACCAAAGCACGACGCCTACCACGATTTGTTCACGTTTTTCGTTTCTGTTTTTCCACGAATGCGCAGTGCGAGTGCCTCCGAAAATATTCTTTTTAAAGTAAGCAGGTAGTGCAAGAACAAGCAAGCTGTCTTCTATCATCGTCACTTTTCTTGACTATTTTCCACCGGCGTCCTTCCTCCAAGGTGGTCGTCTAGCAGAGGCCTTCGAAGGTCGTCCCCGGTGGCGAACATATCCCTCGTGTTGGTCGCACCGCCGAAGCTATTCGCGGGAAGATTCTGTCCAGTTGGGGAAGGAGCTGCTCGCGGAAATAGAAGTCCCTGACTACCGCGCGGCTGTGCGAACATGCCAAGTGCGGTGTGGTGCAATCGCCTTCTGGCTTTTTTGTTCAGTGATATGACGTGGGTGACGAATCGCTTTTTCGTGATCAAACCGTGAAACGCGCCCTCGTGGTCGACCACCGCGACCAAGCGCAGTCCCAGGCGGTAAAAAATGTGGTGCGCGAGGTGCAAGGGGGTCTCCGGTGCGATGCGGAGCAGAGTGCGGTCAACCAGATCCGACAGGTCAATCGCGGTCGTCGCTCCAACCTCGATTGTCCCCGGAGGCTGGCGCGGCCGGCTGTTTATCGGCGACGGGCTGTCAGGTTGTCCTCGCAGTAGAAGCAGTTCATTTAGATTTTCTGGCGGCTCAAAGGATCCACGCGGCGACCGGGAAATGTTTCGTGAATAGACGTCCTCGTCCCCCCCGTGCTGCTCAACCACTGCGGAAAGCGACGCAGCAGCGTCTTCGTCATCCTCGGAAGAGAGGAGAACAACTCCCCGGTGGTTCATGCTGCTGGTTCTTGCGGAGTCGAAGTCGTTGTTGTTCATCTTGTAGTTGTTCATGGCCGTGGTTATTGCAGTGCCTCCAATAGTTCTACCTACAGTGGTACCTCCTTCATCCGGTCGTGCCAGTGTCCCACCGACCAAAGTTCCGGAAGAGCTGGACGCGGAACCGAGTGGCATGACCTCCTCGTTTTCGACAAAGTATACGGGCGTTTCCGCACCATATCCCTCGGGGCCCAGCAAATCCGCGACGTCTTCTCGGAGCTGCGCCGCGTGCACGTAACCGATGAACGCGTGGTACCTTTTTTTCGTGGCTGCGTTGGTCCGCCGAACTAACAGCGGGTACCCGGAAACCGGTCCGAAGGAAGCAGCCGCACTAGCGGAAGTTGTAGTAGGTGGCGCACCAACAGTCGACCACTGCTGCAGAAGCTTCTCTAGCATTCCGAGTGTTATTGGCGCCGATTCCGGGCTGGGAACTCGGATGCAAAGGTCCGCTGGCGTCATTTCCACGATGTCTGCCGCGTAGCCCGGCGTGAACGTCCCTTCGGGCTCTTGGAGGAAGAGATACTTCTTCAATAAAATGTACCTATCGTAGATCCCGTCGTTAAACAGGTCCCCGGTCCACCGTGCAAACTGCGCCGCCAGCATGAAGGGCACGATGTGCTGTAGAGCTCCGGTGAGCTCGAACATGATCACCACCAGCGAGATGGTCACGCGGCAAACACCGCCTAGAACCGCGGTTGCGCCGACGATGCCGTACACCGAAGGGGCGATCGGGGACGAGAGCAGATCGCCAAAACCGAACTGGTTCGTGATCCCGATGTAGTACAGGTAGCTTCCCAGCAACCGCCCCAACGCCCCCCCGACAAAGAGACTTGGCACGAAGAGTCCCGCCGGCAGTGGTGCACCGAAGGTGACGCACATCAAGACGAAGCGAAGCACCCCGGCGGCCGCGAGCTCCTGTAGCGTCACCGGTTCGAGCTTCGGACTACCGTCGCGGTGACACAAATGCATCTCATCGGCGGCATGGAGGCTGCGGACTACGAATTCCGTCTGGCTGCGGGAGTTCACGAAGTCCTCGCACGGCTCGAAGAGACGGAAAATCACATCCACCATCAGCGGCGCCATGAACCGGTTTTTCAGTGTGCTGACAACGGTGAGAACCGCAATCAGGCTGATCTCCACTTCCAGGGGGCAGTACCTCCGCCAAAACTCGGATTCCCGGAAGTGCAGCATCGCCGTGTTAACCTTGATAAAAAACGCACCTATGACTCCGCCGATAATCCCGAGCAAGCAGAAAAAAATGTACTCCACCGGGTCGAGCTTCCAGGTGTCGGTAACCTGAAACAGCGTCAATTTTCCGGTTCCCGTGGGATTCAGGTACATCAGCATCAGCGCGGCGGACACAGCGGCGAAAAACGCTCGCGTCGAGGTGCGCTGCGAAAAGAACGTGGACGCCTCCTCGAAACTGAAGAGCACGCCGCCCAGCGGCGCGCCAAACGCCACCGACACACCCGCCGCGGTGGCTGCGGACAGGAGCTCTCGCCGGTTTGCCGGGCTGCTCGCGTAGTGCCAGGGAAACAGTTTCCCGCACGCCTCGGCCCAACAGCATGCAACGTGCACAAGCGGACCCTCCTTTCCCAGCGTCAACCCAGCAGCGACGCCGGACGTCAGACCTGCTAGTTTCACCAGTAACGTATTCCACGCCAAAACCGCCCGCATGTTGAAACCGCCGAGAATTGCCTTTACTTCGGGGATGCCGGACCCTTTTGCCGCCGGCGCGAAAAACTTGCACAGGAGCGCGGCGAACAGGGACAGGAGAACGGCGCTCCCAACCCAGATAATCCAGCCACACCAGTAGGCCGCGTCCTCGGGAAGGGAATTAGCCGTCGCAAGTTGCTCCCACGTCATCAGCGTGCCCTGAAAGGATGAGTGGGAGTAAAATTTGACGTTTCGCTGTCGACAACAGAATAAACAAGCCCAGAGTGACATATTATGACCACGCTTTCATCCAGGCTCCATTCATGCATCAAGAAAAGCAATCCTGAACTATCATGATCAAAGGCAACACTTTATACCAAGGTGTGGGGCGTTTGTCCCGAGGCGGCCAGTTTCGCACGACACTTGAAGTCCACGTTTACTTCATGGCCGCAACAGGCGTACGCGTCCTTGAAAATGTTCGTGACGCAAAGACCGCTCCTCCAAGTGAACACGATACTGGAGACGATCTGGATAAGCCCGCCGGATATGGCGGTCAAAATCCCTACCGCCGCCGGGAGCAGCCAGGAAATCAGCTCTCCGAGGAACTTTAGCCATCGAAATTTTTGCTCAGCCTCCGGCAGCGTGTCTACGGCGGCCATATTGTAGCTCATGTTGTCTTCATCCTGCTGCTGCTGGTCCCGACGGGTTGTACTACCAGAGTTCGCTGCATTCAGACGGTTCCTACCACTTCTGGAATTGTGCTGTTGATCATCTTTCCCTAACATTTCTATTCCTCCAGTCAGTGGAGGTGCTCCTGCCGATGGTGCTTTCATCGAAGATTCAGAAAACTGTTGATCTGCTACTGCACCAGCTTCGCTGACGTTGCCACTGGTTTCGCGTACAACCTGCAGAGACCGCGTTGGTGAGTGAAGCGCATTGAATTGGGTCGACGACGAAGACGCAGCTGCACCTGCACTTGCGCCGACCAGTAGTTCTACTCCTTCTCCCGGTGGTGCCCGACTTTGCGGGCCTTGTTGTCCTTGTCGTGACGCGTAAGAATCATTTTGCCGCAGAACGAGAGACCGCGCAGCTGCGTTTTCCGATCCAGCGTCGAAGACTCCTCTTGTTCCAGCATTTCCAGCTGCAGCCCCCGCGGGAACCAGAGTCTGCTTTTTCATATCACCGCTAGCAGAATCCTGACCGCGTGGTTCGCGATCAGAGTGAGCTATGCGAGAGAACTTTTCTCGAAACCCATCAACTACAGCCTCTTGGTCGTCGAGTGCACCAGCAGAAGGCTGGTCTTTGTTGCTAAGACGCACCGGCTCGCCACTGCTCGTCGCATTGCTGTGGAACACTGGACTGGTAGAGCTAGTGGCCGCGGTCCCTCTTCCAAGAGGTAATGGCGAACTTTTGGCACCGAAGAGCTTTGTCGCCGGTGAATCAGCAGGGCCCCGAGGTAAAACCACCCTGCGTCTGGTTTTCCCGCCCGATGTGATTTCGTCCTCGTCTTCGCCATCCACTATTTCTTCCGGCTCCTGGCGAAATCCGCCCGACGGCGGGCTATATCTCGAAAACGCCCTGCCTTCCTTTGACCGACCGCTTGATGCGTGGCTGACCTTGGAGACACTTTCCGGCGTCGTCAAGTGCGTTGCATGGCCCATGCTGTCAAAGGACATGGTGCGCCGGACGCGGTGCACCCCACGCACCATGCGCGCCTCGCCGAAGGCATCCTGCTGCAGGCCCAGAATACCTTCGATGCGCTCCTGCTCGGTAAGGCCCCCTGCGCGGCTCGAAAAGTTAGGCGAGGATGCGGTGTGGTGCATATCGTTATCGGCCTGCTTGTATCAACTGTAAAAGTGTCTGGGTCTGGAAGAGTGCCAGACTTGTCATGCAGGTTTTTCATGACCCATGAGGTCTGGTATGTAGGACAGAGCATGACAGATTCTGTGAGAGTTCTATCATGCCTATCCTGCATGAGAAACTGCCTCTCGATTAGGTCAACAGTGGACAGCTTTTGGTAATCACGCAACGCAGATTTTTACATGATCCAGATTTAGCATGACAAGTTGCTTTGTTCCAGACCCAGACATATTTGCAATGCATAGCTTGGTATACTAAAATCGCAACGCGGTTTTCAATATCAGCTCAGCCAGCAACTGCTGGATGATTGGTTCAACGAGTACACATAAATTTCAATTTCAATTTCAATTTGAGGATCAAAAAAATACCAAAATTCCACTTAAATACATTGACTTTGCGCAAGTTCAAAAACGCCCAATCACATAGAAATTCACATTGGTCCACAGTAAAAAAAACTTCACCTCAATCATTTTGAAACTACACATATCTTCGCAGCGATTTCTAATTCTATACGAAAATTCTTTTCGACACACCGGTAGGGACAGACACCAGGCCCGTTACGAACTACCTGCAGGTGTCCAGAAATATCATGCTGGAGTGTCGCAAGACGACACTAGGTCGGTGTACGTGAACGACCCAAAAACACATAACGAACCGAATGATGTGGATTCCATTCTTACACACGAAAAGCCGTTGTCGTACTTACCTGAAAAATGGATACCACGAAAGAGGGCCCTAACGTATCAATCGATCCAAAATTATGGTGTCACAACAAAGCTGAAGGAGCCACTGCATCGACATCGACGAAATCTGTGATCCTTCTTCTTGTGCAACATCTCGTCCCTATCACGAGAAATTGCAATTTTTTCAAAGCGAAAGCACCAGCAACAAGAGGACCAAGATAGATACAACGCATCCAGAGTTGTATAGTGTGTAGATAGAGCCAGCGAAAAGCCCACACTCTCTCTTGTTTGGATCATAATAGAAGTTCGTGCGTAAGAAGGTACAAAGTCTCGTTTCTTGGAAAACAGGAATCGTCTCCGTCGCTGGAGTCGCTCGAAATCTTCCCGACTAGCACCTCAGCCGAAAGACCGCGGCGGACAAGAAGTTCGTCAGAAAGTTGCTTTTCTGTCCGTCTTCATGAACTACGAATCCGATCGACCAACACAAACATTTTTTATTTCAGGTTTGTACAGAAACTGACGTAGCTGAAGAGCTGCAAGTCGTAAAAGGTTGAATTTGGCTGCTATTTTTCATCTGAAGTTGGTTCTACAGGAGCTCGAGCTTGTTGCTGTTCGTTGTTCTTGTTACAAATAAATAATGACTCATCGTCGCTAGTCGTAGTCGTTACATAATTCGAGTTCAAATTCGTCGGACTTGGAGTGGCACTTCTGTCAAAAACATAAATACGCAAACTGTCGCGTAGTAAAAGTCAGTGGTCGCGTGCTCCGTGCAGATTCTCCACGGAAGAGGTTAGCGATACTCTGTCTCCCGCCGGCCAGTGTCGCACTACACTTTTACGCTCAGACAGTTTTCTGAGCGTGGGTACGCAGGTTTCAGCTCGCTTTCGTTTATGTATCCAAATCGTTTGTCCCCGTGCTGTTGCAACCGTATTTGGTAACCTCCACGCTTAGATAATTTTGGTTGTACGCGTACCGTAAGGGAAACCACGCACTTTGTTGCTCTACTTGACTGTAAAAAACTCATTTTTGGTTTACACGGTTGTGATGTCAGCTGTGGTTGCTCGTCTGATAATTTCAAATTTTGTCTTTGCATTTATTGTGAAGGGTAGTGTAACAAGAAGGTGCTCTGCCTAGTCCTCATTTTGAAAAGCAAATTTAAAGTCAGAAAACGAGTGGTGAAGCTTTGCACTTTCGTTAACGACGAATGCGCGTGGGTCTGGGCTGAGACCCCGCAGATTTGACGTTTTGGTGAAGTGACGGTAGATGAAGTTGTGATCGACCACCAGCCGCCCCTTATCTTAATGAAGATCGGCAGATCGGCTGTGCACTTCTACGCGGCTCGGTATGGGACAACACTGGCGCAGTTGAGTGAGGTTTTTTATCTCCTCGATTCATTTTCCGGCAGCGTCAAAATCTAGGTCGACACTTCACCTAGTCAAGGAATACATCTTTCGAAATGGTCAATAAGCTTAAATCAAATTCTCAGAAATATTTACAGATACTTCATCAAGAACAGAGGACCATCTGACTTCTACATATCAATTGCAGCTAGGTCTCTCTTCTCACTTTCAATTTGATGCAACTTCCAGGAGCGGTTCGTAAATTTTCCATAAAGGTGAAACGTGAAGTGCGCCTGATATTTAAAAATTATTCAATCATTCTTCTCCTAATTCGAAAAGTTGTCGCCGTCGCCAAAGTAGAAATGAATAGAACTAGGCAACTCGTCCCCCTCCCCCTCCTCAAACGATAGGTAGTGCGCAATTCCCCTCGAGCAAAATAAGCCGCCTTTCTGCGCCGCACTAGTCGACCATGGCTGCGGCGGGTATGACTTGAAAGTACGACTTGCGGGTGAGCCATGCTTCAGCTTCGTGGCGCCGCTGTTATTTGGGTGGGTTTTCTGCTTTGCGCGATAAGGTAATTGCGCTCTATGCATTCACGGTGAAAGAGTGGCGCGCGGCACTTACTTCAACTTGCACGCAAAAGGCGAGAGCGTAAAAAGTTGCAGCTCCTTGCGGTCGCGTTAGCTTTTTGCTGCCTGTTGACACAGTACAAACACTTTATACCATTCGCATTCCCTCGCCGTTGTGGTGGTACAGAGTCTAGTGGTCGAGCCGCTAAGTAAATCAAAAGAACACCACTCAGCGTCGCCCTCCAAAAGGGATTGCACCTCGTTGTACTAGAGGGTGACACTCAGAGACAGGTCCGCGAGAGAAAGCAAGCTAGGCAGTACACAGATCGTGCTGACACGGCAAGAGCGCGCCCCTGCTCGTTAGTCGATCTGAGTAAATTTTGGTCTTTGAAATAGAGCTCCATTTGTCATCAACCGGAACGGCGAATCTTCTGAAGAGACGAGAGGACACACAGACATGCTTCGGAATGAATCCAAGTTGCAGCAAGTCACTGCCGAGGAATGACAGCACGTGACAAACAAAATGCGAAATACCAGAGGCACTTTCGGCCAGGCAAAATTGCTCGTCCTAGTTGCGCCTCCCTTGGCTCTGCTACCCCGCAAGCTGAAATAGATTCAGCTGGTGCTTCTAAATAGAGGCGGTCGTGGCGATCAAGAACTTCGGCACTGAACTCGCGCTGTTTCTGTTATACGTATGACCTAAGATTGCTCACCACGGCGCTGGGGGTTGGTTGTTCTGTGTGCTGAAAAAATGAATGCTTAATTAGCAAAAGCAGAGCATCCGCCTTGCTCCAATAAAAAACGGCATGACATACTGAAAGCTTCGTAGAAACTTCGGACGTCATAAATTAAAGCACTTACTGAAAATAGATCTTCATCTCGCTCGGCAGAAAAGCTTGCTCGTGTGGTCGATGAGTCGGCCGCTGGAGTTCGCATGCGTCCTCGAAGAAGATCGCGGGACGAGGTGCAGCCGTCAGCCCTTCATTCTCAGGCACAAATAATCAAGGTCCCCGCCTCGCAACTTCAGGCGTCGAGCTGTCATGAGTTTTAGTTGGGAGCCGTCGTCCTTCACAACAACAATTTCAAATTAGTTCAATTAGTACCTCTACGGCATTACAAAGAACTAGCTGGCTCGCGTTCCGAGTTCATTGTCGCATACAGGTAAACACAACCAGAAAGTGCTGCGTGGCAAATAAAACTGCAAAACAAAATACCGAAAGAATTGCTCTGTGTGCCGTTTTGCGCCGCATCAGTCGACAGTAGTAGTTGCGGATATGAATTGAAATCAGGCGCGAAGTTGCAGATGAGCCATGCTTCAGCTTCGCTGCGCCGCTGTTATTTGGGTTGATTTGTTGCTAGAGTGATTCATTGATTTACTTAGTTGGATAGGGTGGTGACTACGCAACGGCAACTAGTACGAGCTTGATGAAAATACTTAAATGGCGGCACTCGAAGAAAATCGCGGGACGAGGTGCAGCCGTTGGCGGAAAGTAGATCGGGAGCGAATTGTACTGCGGGGACTACCCTGGTGCTGACGTCTGGGATCATTCATCTGCAATCTAGAGGAGGTCGGGGCTGGTGCTGGGAAGGTGGTTTCATGGCGTTGCTAATGTCAGCGAGTCCAGATCCAGGACCCGGAGAGGAGAAATTCCCTCATGCACCTGCTTCCGAGACGACAAACTTTCTCTTACTTTAGTGAAACCTGCGTGGCTAAGCCCACGAGCTTTTTTCCCCCGGCGGTTGCACCAGGCAGAGGACGCGAGGAGGATCGGCTCAGGGCTCATATCGTCCCCTCGGCAACATCCTCGATAGCCAGGAGTTGATTCTGCGTCGGGTGCTGTGCGTTGTAATTGTCGGGTAATTCTTCGATAGTGACGGTGCTCTGCGTCTGCTGCAACTCTTTGCGCAGCTCTTTTCTCTGCTGCCTCCTCCTCTGGCGGGCGGTCGCTGCGTCTTCGTGGCACGTGACACGTATTCCACATTCCTCTTCGTCTCCCTCTTCCTGGACAGCCGGATTGCAACAGCACGACAACAACCACGAGGTCTGCTCAAGAAAAGCCAACTGACTGGCTTTCTCCAAAGTGCTGCTGGCCGCGGTTGTCACAGTGGAAGTCGACGCGTCCTCCTTCGCCGCCGGTTTTTCACAGCGACAGTGCTCCTCCAGTTCCGCCTTGGACATAAAGCCGTCCTTGTCCAAGTCCACTTTTGTCATCGGACACACACCTCCATTTTCCTTCTCGCTGACCTGGCGGTCCCCGTTTGTGTCGAGCTGGGCGATCACCTTCTCCGCCATTTCGGTCACGTTGGCGGGGGGGGGGGGGCGCTGGACGAAGCAGTACTAGCGGGAGCCGTCTTCTCCTCTTTTTCCGCTTCCGACTTCGGGCCGCTGTAGCCGTACACGGACCCGGCGGTCCCCTGGTCCACGAACGAAGTTGACGTGACCTCCCCCGGACCGTTGATGATCACCTCGCCCGTGTCCTGCGACTGCGAATGATCATGTTGATCCGAGGACTTAAGGCCCGCCTTGTTCTCGTCCCAACCGGGACGCGAAGACCCATCCGCTTCATCTTGGTGGATCGCAGCTCCTGGCGACGTTCCGCGTAGATGCGTCGCTGCGGTCATGTCCTCCTGCTTTACCGCAAAGGCGGAGGTCGCCGAGTAGCCCAAATTTCCGCCGAAGACCCACAGGACGAGTTGTAGGCGGGACGGCAGAGAATAGACTCGGCTGGTGGAAGAGAGCGCGAACATCTTTTGGAGTTGGTTTCGACAACAAGCGCAGGTTGCGTATAGATACTTTGCTGTCGTACGAGAAGTCTTACGCATCCAGAGTGAGAGTTGTTACACATGTGTATGTGATGAACTACAAGCCAACGAAAAGGCTACACTCTCTCTCTTCCCTCTAGTTCTAGTTTCGAACTTCGTCTAAGTACGACGTCGACTCGAGAACAGCGATCGTCTTTGTCGCGTTCGTCGCTCGAAATCCTCCCGACTAACAACTTTCTTACCCACGAGACCGCGGTGGAGAACAAGTTTGTCAGAAAGTTGCTTTTCTGTCCGTGGTAAACTAGTACGAATCAATCATTTTTTATTTCAGGTTTCGAACTTGATGTTCTTTCATCCCGGCGGCAGCCCTCGCATACAGTAGGAACCGGCTCAAAAAACAACCTTGCCAAGAAGGGCTGGTGATAGCGATGAGGCACGTCAAAAAATTGGACGGCGAGCGGGGGATCCCCTACCTGCAATTGTCCCTTCATCACACGGGGCCTTTGTTCGCAGCTCCTTATTTTGCTGCAGTAGAGCACTTTTTTTGTACTTATGTTGATGTTGCGATACTAGGCATCCCTTCTTGGTACTTCCTGACGTCTCCTACTGAGTGCTCGGGGATGATTTTGCTACTTCGTCTCCCGGCCAGGCTTCGGAAAACGCTTCTGGTCCCCGATTCCTTCGGAGGCGCTGTATTTTGCGCAGCTGCGAAACCTCTACATGTGATCACCCTGAGGTTGATCACATCAAACTGGACCCAACTTTTTTCTCTACGAGTAATCATGATCTAAAAACGAGGGTAAGGTAATCCTGATCTTGTAATGGTAATCAAAGTAAACGCGTAAAAATTCGTCACATCAGGTAGTTTTCATAACACCAAATCATAAAAACTTCTTTGTCTTCAAGATTTCTTCAAGTCGCGAAAAGCTTCCATTGGCCTCCAATCATGGTGTGACTATGGTGGCAAGGCAGGCTCTCTTGAAGTCCGAAGATGGCGAATCTCAATGGATTGTTCGAAGACCTACATCAGCTTCTTGATGATATCCGCTTCGACCAGGTCTCCCTTATCGTTTGCCTGGACCTCGCACTGGATCTGTAGTGAGGGAATCGAAGACAAAAAATCAGTTTTGCGTTTGGTAAACCTTCTCCTCGCAACAACCATCATACATAGAGAGATTGAGGATTACGAGATCGTGTGTGTCAGACAAGAAGAACAAGAAGCGACTCGTACGGAATAAAAAAATCAATTGTGTGCTCGCTTCTACTTTAGGCGAGCGAGTAACTGTTTGTCGTACTAACTATGTTCCTGCGGAATAAAAAAATCAAAAGATTCAATACTCCGGTGAAAGTCTTCCGGAGAACGTCCTTGCTGGAGGCATACAACATCTTCTCCTTTACTCCACAGTCGTCTGGGCACCTGAAATACAAGGAAGCAACTGAAACAGCAACATCTTACTTTATCATAGATACAGGAATGCAAATGGATGCACGTGTCCGTGACCTTGCATAATTTAATGAATTGCATGTGTTGCAGCAGCTATTACGCGGTCAAAATGGGTCCGCATACTGACGAGGAAGTAAAGGCGAAATGCTTCAACACGACGAAAAAAAAAAACAATTCGTACCAGAAAACGAAGACCATCTTTGAAGTCTCGGCGCCGGTTTTGGCAGTAAAAGGAACATCCACGAGGCAATACAATGGCTTTCCTGCTGGCAATATTCCAAGGAAATCGGCGTACCTTATGATTCAGTGGAGAGCGAGGTTGGAAGGAGAAAGAAGCTCCGCCTCCGGGAAGAGCGAGGATGGATGAAACAAATGGAATGCAAAAAAAAAGCAAATTGTGCTTCCATCACGGTGGTGCTACTGTTTATACGTTTTTGACTTGTCCGCCTGTGCGACTGGGACGATGGTCTTCTTGTCCTTGATCTCGAAAGTTAAGTATCGGAGGTTGTGCTGTTGAGTGTTTATGTTTATCGATGTCGTCGATTTCTACTTACATGTGTATCTGTATGACGTAAATAAGCATTTACGTGAATGCCTCCAGGAGGAGGTGCATGCAGAAGATGTACTACATGCACACGTCGCACCGGGCTTTCGTTTTTCAGATTCGGCACTTAGCCATGCGATCCAATATACCAGTACCTTAAGCTGCATCTGCGTGAAAAGCTCCTTGCAGCCATCGCCGAGAACGACACCAGACATCGACATGTTAACAAGGTTTTTTTTTTTGAAGGAGCGGAGAGCTGCTCAGCCTTCAAGAAAATTCCAGCTACAATACCAACGTGGTTCAACTAGAGGTAGACCTGCCCGAACTCGAAGAACGGGCCAATAGAAAAAGTTATTGTTAGCCTCTTCGTCTTCGGTAGCGTCTTGAAGTCAAAGGTTGATGCCAAGAAGTTGCTGTGTAGTACGTAGAGACTTGGACAAAAATAAAAAACCACTTTCAAAATCGATGCGCCGGAGAAGTTCCTCCCTTGTACGCACAGAAATGGCTCTACTCAATCCAATTTGTATGCTGTGCTATACTGTATGTTTCACTGAAGACTGCTTCCTGCTGTTTGGAAACTTCAAATCGTTATTTTGCAAAACGGTGCATCTTCTCTTCTGGTTAGAGGCGTTGCGTTTTTCTCAGCGGCCGGCATCGTTCGATCGGTATAAATCTCATGTTGATCCTGATCGCGGTGGAATACGTCGCGGACGCGGAGTCGCATCTCATACATAATGTGAGTCGATCCATTTTACCTGTGCTGCGGGGCGGCTCATAGTGCTCATGTTGCTTAGTATTTTGGCTCTACCGAATTGTGTTTGGTCGGCAGGAAAAGACAGTTGTTTGAATTCATTGTCTGTCTCCGCAATAGATTAAGATTCTCCGAAGAAGAACGGATTTGCTCGTTAACAAGCAAAAAACGAACACCAAATCAACTGCACCAAGTCAGTGGTGTAATTCAGTCGAAGAACTAGCGCGCGATCCTTCATCGACTAAGCCGCGTCGTGACTGTGATCTTCTTCATACTACTCACTAGCGATTGCCGCCCTGGGTTCGTCAACATATTGCCCTGCTTCTAGCCAGAGATCAAACCAGCACTGCGTTCCGTAAAACATCAAGGATGTTCGTAGTGCTACAACATGCTCAGTGGACGAGGAGAGAGGAGCACCCGATTTTTCTCGTTTTGAAAAAATCATTCTCAGCGTAGCAAAGCGGGAGGCAGAAGAGGAGCGATTCTTGTGTGGCGCTTTACAGTCAACATCTCCAGCTCCTCCTGCTTGTGCTTGTTTAAACGTGCTGTTCTTTTTCATCTACCCGCTCGTGTCCATGGCGTCGCCGCCCGCGGCGGCAGCCGGCGCAGCTCCGTCGTTGCACTTCGTTACGTACGGTTGCAGCTCTGCTTCGGAAAGAAGTTTCCAGCCCATACCAGGGCCCACGATGGACACGTCGATGTTCTTGGTCGTCATTTCGGTGTCTTGCTCGATCGTTACGTGGATGGCCTTTACCGCGTGCCCGATCAGTTTCTCCAGAGACTCCTCGGGAAAGGTCTCAAAATGCTTCTCCAAGTACGTTTTTGCGGGCTGTGCCCGCCCGCCAATCGCCATAGCCTTGTACTCGTAGAAATCGCCAGAGGGGGAGGTCTCGTAGATGGCCGCCTGTTGCGAGGTGATTTTCATCAAATGCAGATTCACTTCCGTCACGCTAACAAGAAGTACAAGGACATGCACCATCATAAGTATACACTCTTGCACACCCCCTACATCTTCCGCAGAACAACATGAATGGAAAACAGGATCTGTATACTGTTTTGCGAGGGCGGCAAGCCACGGATCCTACAGCAGTGTATCAGTATGACTACTTCACAGAAGTAAAAGTTGGAAAATAAATCGATAGTTCCACCACCAACTGTACCTTTTTCAAGTCCTCCTGGTATCCCTGGATGAGAAGCCCCACACCGTATGGCCTCTTGCCGGCTTGTAGCGTTTTCATTTGTGCCTTGTCCCCGATCTGAGAAACCAACCTCCCCACGTTCATCGGCCCATCGTAGACGTATTTGTGCTCCAAGCATTCCGATCTGAAGATATGAATAATTCTAGGTGTAGGTTGCTTCGACCACAGATGCAGGTCTCTATTCTCATTAGTACTCCTTACAGATCTCAGCGTGAAGCAGCATAATGTCGTAGCTGTAGTTTCAATAAAAGTGTTTCTTTTGAGCAAAAGATCACGCGGACAGGGAGTAGCAGATGCAACAGCAACAGTACCGCATGTAATCCGCCAAGACTCTTGCGTCGGCCGTCAGCCCGGCGATCGCGATGCCGCAATGGTCGTCGATCTTGAAGAGTTTCTCATCGTAGGAAGAAAACTCGGACTGCTGCTTCTTTTTGAAGCCCGCAAGCAGGCCGTATTTGTTGCTGCACAATCCGACAATAACGGTTCCGTTTGTCACTGCCGCGCATGCGTGCCGGATTTGCGGAATGTCGCCCTGCGGGGACCAGGTGGTGCAATCTTTGTCGTATTGACCGGAATGCATTTTGATGCCAGTCGCAGGTCTTTAGTTTCGCGGTGGGATAGTATAGTACTAGGCAAAGGTGTCGCGGGGATAGATCGATAAATTCACTCAGGGTCAGGAGTAAAAGAGGAGCTAAAACTTGTTCTGGAAGTGACACAAGCGATGAAAATGTGATTTGGGAAATGTCGATGGTTGTTTTGTCGCCAAGAGAGATGAGTACTCTTCTACACCGTAAAAAGTCATCTACCCAGTTAGAAGATCGCTGGTTTATGAAAGATACAGGGGAATAGAGTGAGCTGACATCTGCTCAAAATCGTAGAAATAATTCCTCTTCGTGAGATAGCCAGCCAAAATCATCGCTACGGCCAACGACTATTGTCGTTTATCGGAGAATTTTATGAAAGTAGGTACACTAAGATACGGATCGTCTTGCTCCTGATTGTGAAATGGCAACAAAACGGATGCACTTCTTGATCGAAAAGGATCCGGCAAACAAGCAAGTGCTGGATGTAGATGATCATCTTGATGTCTCAATAGATACACATATTTTCGCTAGCTGTCTTGTTGGTCGCAAACAATAGTATGGAACAACGACTACTTACTCAGCCGACGGAATTTTCAGTCTTTCTTATCGTGACTGTCCTGAATCGAGATGAAGGATTTGGGCGTGCGGCCACCTCTGAAGCAATTGCAAGAAAAAGTGATGAATTATTGGACTTTAATATTGTCGCCGCCTCGACGCGCATTTCTTTTCAAGCTTCTCCCAACGCGGCGCCCAGATTTTGCACAGTTTCTCAAATGTCTCTTCCGTCAACGAACGTATCAGACGGACACGCTGCTGCAGCTTTTGCAGCACATTTTGTCCCGAAAGAACGTCGTTGTGGTCGCGCCAGCTGCGGTTTGAGGCTTCATCGGTGACGATTTCCGACTGGAACATTTTCTGTGAGACGGATTTTTCTGCGCGGGCGGCTTCCTTCTTCAGTCGCACCGTGTCTCGATGCAGGACCAGGGCGGCCTTATTAGCGGGCTCGAATTGAAGCAACGTGTGAAGGACCTCGAGTGCGCGCGGCAAATCATCCTTCGCGGCGCTCTCTTTCAACGCGAGCGCTTTTCGGTACAGCGCTTTGATGAGAAACGGGTGTATTTTCTCTTGATCTTGATCCACTTGTTCATCGAATGCATTATGACCGGACCCAAAATCTGATGTTGATCTTCCCGTATTTTCTTCCAATGCAGCGCTGTCTTTGTCACCGTTTTCTTTCTCCATGTTCTCGTCGTGGTCCGCTTCACCAGCGATTGTCTTCAAACAGGACGAGGGTAGCTCCACATAACTTCGTTGTCGTTCGTCTGATTGCAGCTTGGACGAAGTAGAGCAGATATTAGAACCGCTTCGTCGATTCTGTTCCTGGGCCGCGGCTTCCTGGAACAGCTTTCCAGCCCGGACTGCTGCCGTTCTGTAGTCTGGAAACCTACTCTCGAGAACCTTATCGCACTCCTCGACCGCCTTGGCAAACACCTTCGTTTTGAGGTAGCACTGCGCGAGGTTCAACCGAGTTGCGTGCTCTAAGTTGGAAAGCTCCTCCAGCTTGTTGCCTGCGTACCCTGCCTTGCTCCGCACGTAGGCGATAGACTGGAGGCTCCTCTCCCAGCATTCCACGGCCTTCGCAAAGTCGCCCCGCACATACCATTCCTTGCCGTCCACGGATTCGTCGGCCTCCCCTGCTTGATCATGTCTTGCATTTAGTTTTTCTCCTTCCTGCCTTTGTTCCCCGACCGTGCTGACCTGCCTTTGGGGCGTGGGAATACTCGACTGAGCCAGTTCTTGTTTATTTCCGCTAGGATCTACTATCAGTGGTGCTGTGCCAGCTCGCTTCCGTTCGTCAGAGCCAGCAGGAGCTGCAGCTGACTCTTGGGTGATACGATTTGCCGCATCAACAGCTTCTGGCGGTTCTTCCCTTTCGTCGACGTCTTCTAGTGCGGCTTTTGAGAACGAAGATCTTTCATTCGAATCATCATCGGCGGGGGTAGCTGTGAGCACGTCTTTATTCACATCGCTATCACTTTCGTCACTGCTGGATTCGTCGTAGTCCACCTTCATCGGCCTTGTGAAAGGGTCGGAAGCCGGATTGAAAGAGCGCGGCAAATCGTCTGGTGTGGTCGAATCGCCTGCCATCTTTTCTTTGATGCTATATACGATTTTGTCTCTCATGATGTGACGTTTTTCTCTGTCTATCTGACAAAAACAAAATCAGAATCGAAGATGTCAGTCCTTCGTACCAACAGCACGACTGCCTGCGTTAGAGACTCATGCACATGCTGTCAGCATGTGCATGAGTGTGCGGCTCAAAAAAAAAAAAATCATTATAGCAGTCAACCACAATAGAAAGAAAGCAGATAGAAACAAAGGCCTTCTTCTATTTTGCTTTTGCATTATCAGTCAAAATGATCATGAAGCGAATTGCTTTGTGCGCCGCCGCGACCATGACCGCGAACTCTTGTGTGCCGCGGAGAACATAGACTCGTCTGAGTCACCCTGCTCAGCGAAGATACTTAGCCCAACCTCGTTGGATTTTCCTAGATTTGCAAAAGAAAAATGCGCGAAGAAGCACGACTCCTTCCATAAGATATTTTATTGCCTTTTTTTATTTCTTTGCGCTCAGCCCTCGACTTTATCACCGTCGAAACAGCCATACCCATACTTTTCCGTGATCTTCTCGGGCGCCGCTTCGCGACTCGCAAGCTTTTCGTCGAACCGCGCGGTGAGGTACTCCCGTACCTCCGGCGCACAGCTTTCCGGTAGCATGTCGAGCACGCTGCCCTCGTCGCAGAGCAAGTTGACGTTCGCGCCACCGGTTTCGACGAGAACCTTTATGCTCTCCATGTCAGCGTAGTAGCACGCCAGGTGCAACGGAGAAAACCCGTCTTCGTTTACTTGATCGACGATGAGTGGCGTACAAGTTGTACTGCTATCTCCAGTTTCCGTTTCTGTGGTTTTGACCTCTCTACTCCGGGTCAGTAAATTTTGAAGCACGACAGGTTGCCGGATCGCAACGTGCAAAATAGTTGACAAATCGTCCGTCTGCAGCGACCAATCGGCGCCGTGGTCGAGGAGCAGGGACACTGTGTCGTTATGACCGCTCTTCGCCGCCATCAGGAGCGCAGAGGAGCCGTCGTAGGCGAGAAAGTCGTCAGGCTTTGTTCCGCCGGCCAGCAGCTCCTTCACCTCTGCGCTCTTGCCGCGGCGGGCGTATTCAAACAGCTCCTCCCCGGAACTCATGACTTGTTAACTAGGAACAAAACCGATCAAAGTTGTAGATGACCGCACCAAAACCAACAAAAAACTAGTCGTGACCTTCATGCCGATCCTGTTTCTGTTACTGATGTATGATCTCCTAAGTAGGTCTGCGGATGAGTCGAAATAACCGAAACTTGGGTCATTTCCATTTGTTTCTTACGGCTGCTGCGTGACACGACGCAACTAGGATCAGTGATATGGTGACCGACAAAAAGTCAAAACGATGGATGCGAAGTCTTTCACATGCACCTTATCGTTATCAGAAAAAAAACACAAGTACTTGGCACTCGAACAACAAGGCCTGCGGGTACCAAAGAAAGAGTCGAAAGTTTCAATTTGTCATTTTTATCGTGGACGAGCCTCGCCTCATTTGTGCTTATTTATCTGTTTGTGTTTTGCACGCGATGAAAGATGATGCTTGCCATTCATTGCCTCTTTTGGTACGAAAAATTGGCATTTTTAGGACCATTCAAATTCATTGCAACGGGCGCAGCGTTGTTCATTTTGAATTTTGCATCCTTCAGGTGGTAGCCGCGGCCACGGCTTCCGCTTCGGTAGTCGGCGTTGCTGATTCTTCCGGTGCACCTGCTCCTTTCTCTAGAAATTTCTCCGGAAGCGCGTCGTTTGCTTCACACTGCGCCCGGATTTTTTCTTTCAGTTTCTGAAACGTCTCCGGATCGTCCTGGACCATTTCGTTCAACTCCCCGATCATCTCTGTGAAGTGGTCCGCGTCCTCGCCCCCCACGTCCTGGCCGTCTACCCGTAAATTGGCCGCTTCCAGCTTCTTCGGGTCCAACTGCTGATCCGCCTTCGCCCTGTCGTCGTTCCCCCCTATGCTTTTCGCGAATTTTTCAGTTCCAAGGAACCCCTTCATGCGGGCTTTTTCGTCTTTCTTTTCCTCCCGGAGCCGCTCGCGGACGGTCTGCGGTTTATTTACGATTATGTTACACATACATAGAATCAATTGTTGGAACAAGAGCAGCAGCAACACCAGGGTACTCGCAGACCAAAAACGCAGTACCATCAACCTGCCTCTGACTGTGATATGTAGAAAAGTTCATCTAGTTGTACTACCTTTTGCATTTTTAGCAGCTCGGCATCTTTTGGTTCGTAACTGAGTGCTTTCGTCACATCCTTGTCGATGCTTGCCATTGTGGGTGAGACTTTGATAGTGGCCGGTGCGAAGTTTTCCGTCTTCTCCGCCACGCCGTCTAGGACATTCAAGGCCGCCGTGCACTTTCGGAACAGAGCTTTGGCCTTCTGACTCGAGTTGAGCACGTCGTGCTTTGGGTTCGGCGGGTCTTCATCACCATACAGGGCTCGGTGCGCGGTGTTGTATGCGTGGGTCCAGTTCTCGGCTTTTAGAAAACACATCGCCAGATTCAGGTAGCAGCTTTGTATCAGAGCCCGAATCTCCTCCTCTTTCCGTTTGACAACCTCCGGCTTCATCCCGCGGCACTGCATGATCACTTCGCTGTAGCGCTGGATAGCGTCGGCGAAACGACTTTCCTTTACATACTTGTTTCCAAGCTTCTTCGTTTCCTCCGCCATTTCCCAAAGCGAATCATCCTCCGTTAGGGAGTAATCTCCCGTGTGCAGACCGAGACCCGACATTTTCTGTTCCTCAGAAAACTGCCACAAACCGAAAAAGCTTAGCAATAAAGTTTACCGACGATGGAAGAGATAGGAAATAAAATGGCGTGTGGGCAACAAAAAAATGGGAATGTCAAAAAAAGTCGATGAGGGCTGGGGTTCTGGGATGAAAGATAGCTTGATATCTGAGCATTTGAATTGCATCAAACATCACTTTTGGCATTGCTATAGATGTACTTCTGACGCAGAAAAATTCTTGCGTCGTCGGTCTAGAATCAGAAACAGAATGACATGTCGAGCTGATGGTGCCGTAATAATCCGGCTACAGTGTGGATATTTCTTTGCACACACGGATATCAACCTTGGCCACGAAGAACACACGAGATGACGTAGTGGAGGTCGCAGAGCTTCGGCGCTACTCCTTGCTGGAGAGCAAACCAATTCGCGGAGTACCCTCGAGGAATTCATCTTGATTCGCACTTCTAATCAAACAAGCAAATGCGGCGACATAATCCCAAGACAAATGCAAATCTGTAGTACTAGAAGTCGAGTACGTAGAAAAGTTAAAGTACTGCGAAAAGTCAATCATGCATGAGGAAACCCACGATGATGTAGTACTGGTCACTGCCACCGAGACTGAGACAGGAAACACATTCATCAGCAGAAAAACTTTGTCTGATTGCTCGTTTAGCGCCTTTAATTTTGCTATTCTAATCTATCTTTGAAACGCAAGAAGCGTGACGTGGTGCTGAAGGAAGGTACCACTTAGCTTGTTACAAGTGAAAGTTGCTTCTTGATCATCTTTTTCTTTTGTCAACCCGCTCCCTATCAATCAAAATAGTTGAACTTGAAGGTCCAGAACCAACGCATCATTTCACGAAAAAAACCCCTAGCTCTTCCTGCTCGTGCAAAAGACGTTTTGCGAATGATACCATCGTCGAATAGCCACAACATCGCTTCAGATGATGTATTGTCACACGTGCAGGGTAATCGGTCCGAACCATCGCGGTAGGTCGTTCGCCAGTTTCCTGCCCTTCTTGTCCTCCCAGTGCGACACCTTCGTCGTTCGGTCAAACACAGCGCGCCACCCGCCGCGACCACCCCGATACTTCGGTACCTGTAGAATGGACCGGGTATCCGGCTCTTCGGCCGCACCGTTTTCGTCGTTCATCGTTTGCTCCTGCAGCGCCCGGGCCTCCTGGGGCCGCCGGAGGGATTTCAAGTGCGGGTTTTTCTGGTCGGCACGCTTCACCAGCGGATCCTCATTCTCGTTCTGCTCCTCCTCCTGGTCAGGATTGTAGTCGTCGAATCGTACTTCACCAGTGAACCAGTTGTAAAAGTACGGAATTGCGTATGAAAGGCAAAAGTACTCTGTTCGCTACGCAGTAGTCTTGTTGCACATGAAAGAATACGATTCCATGCATTTGCATTTGGATTTGAACTTGAACTTTTTTGTTTTCGAAGTTTAGCATTAACTGCATCAGCAAAACTATGCAACTACCACTTGTATGCCAAAACTGAATTAGCAGGGCGTCTTCAAAGAGGACTCTTGTCATGAAGTATTTTTCCACGCCTGTACAAGCATGAAGAGGAGACAACGAACTTTTGCAGCGGGTATTCCGTCGCGGGAAACAATTTTTTCCCATTTCGCCTGTTGCTCCTTGATGTTCGGCACTTCGATAGGAACGGCGTTCGGGGCAAACCTGACAATTTACGTTTTCGTGGCTGTTCTCTTGTCTCCAATACGGACGCTCTCGTTTCGCAATACCATGCAGGTTTCTCTACTTCTTCCCTTGATAGATATTCATCTTCATGTATATTTGCGCAAACTCAACCATGACTGATGCCCCGTGTTCCAAATCATGACTGTAAAACACGTACCGTGCGTAGCCTGCAAATGCCGGTCTCTCCGAGTCTGAAGTTTCGTTGGAGATAGAAGTAATACTCGTCGCCGCAGATTTATGCGACGCAACACTTTCGGAGTCACTTCTGTACTCCAAATCTGTGGGCGAATACGCCGGAAACATTTTTCTTTTTTGGAACAATGCCAGGATTGCGCTTAGCAGTTCTAGACTCTAACGACGCATGATACTACTCGTCTGAGACCTAGATAAAGACTATACTTTTTTCAAATGCGTCGAATTTAGGAAGAGAAGGTCCATATCACAGACCGGGAAAAGCCCCCTTAATACCAGCACGATGGCGAGCATCAACGACCACACGACTACATCTGCAACCCACGAAGGCTACCAATACAACGATTCTTCATGATCCCGGCCGAGCACGAGGAATAAGTAGTAGCTATCTAACATAGAAATGGATGTTTAAACATCGATCGATAGTAATACGCTTGATGTTGATCATTTTCCCTGGGGTCCTGCGATAAATATTTGTTGACATGAGAGGAATTTTTGTCATCGCAACTTTGCTCGGGCCCATGGGTCGCGACGGAGTGGAGACCGAGACAGAGGAAAACTCTACTAGAATCAACTTGAACTTTTATTAGCGAACCGGAGAAGCAAAAGAAAAAAAACCGACATGGCTGAAGAGATACTCATACTTGTCTCCGGTGTTTGCAGCTTCTCTTCGAAAACACAGTACAGGTCACTAAATGACTTTTTTTCCACCCCCAAACTACACAGCCCATGGGCTTCACCATCTTTGTCGAGATCGAAGCACTAGGGAATGAGTCTTAACAACAGAAGAACAGCGACTGAGTATGTTCTGATTTTACGATGCTCGAAGTTTCGTATTCCTGTTAGCATCAATTTCGCTGGTAGGATACTGCCGCGACGATGAAAGGATGTCCGCGACGTAGTGGGAATAGTCCATCTGTTTCTGTTTCTGTACAACATGAACCAAAATCTATACATAGCATTTTTTGCCGTTACCCACAAGAACCGTTCGTTCTCGAAGAATTCCAATAGAGCATCGTACAGTGTGGTGTGATTTGTGTGAAAGTGAAAATGAAATTGCAAAATCAAACTTTTTCATTCAACTTCAAGAAAAAAGCTGACACTACCCTGAAACAAACAGCAACAACATCAAGAAAAAACCTCTAATTCATAGGGTGCGCGCTCCCTATATTTCGCTCTTCGGACGACTAGCTTTGCGCAAACAGGAGCAGAGGAAGGTCAACTCCAAGATGTGGCAGTCCCTCCGGCGGCATCGGACACGGCTCGTGCGTCCGGCCCCGAGGAATGCAGCACGGTCGGCAGTATTTTCGCTCATTTGCCAGGACCTCTTTGCCATGCCGAAGAGCGTCGTTGTGCTTCGGTGGGGGGAAATCCACAACGCGTTTGCACGTCCAGTTATCCAACTGAAGTTATAAAACGGTTTTGGTTGCAATTGCATCTCTTGTTGCACAACTTCCATCAATGAATGATTCCTCCTGCATTCTCAAAAGAAAAGATGAAGCCTTCGAGTAAGCTTGGGCAAAAGAAGTGTAATTGCTGTACAAAACCACTAAAGGAAAACAGGAACAATGCCACTCAAAGAAGAAGCTGTACCTGACTCGGCCAAGGTGCGCTAGGGTCGATGCTCTTCACGCGACGCATTGTGCTGCGACGGATTCGGGGGTCAAGTGGTTCGTTGCACAAACTCGTCGTGCTCCGGGCCATACGGAAATCTGGCGGTCCCCAGTGTCGCCGGGAAATGTACGCGTTTTTCGCCGTGTAGACGATCGGGCTGGTGTAGCCTTCCTCGACGTGCTGGTACAATCGGGCGTCCACGTGTCTGACGAAGTCGATCAAGAACAAATAAAAGGCAATTTGTAATGCAGAGTTCGGTAAAAAACCAGATCTGTCATGCGGTTTGACATATGCAACTGCAACTAAGTTGTACCTCATCTCCTTCTCGCCATTCCAGACACCCGGCCCGCGGTGGATTTGAGTTCGGTCGCGCTCCCAGCTCGATATGGTTGCCTCTTTGTTTTTCACCAGTTGGTTCTGTCTCACCTGGTCGCAGACGGCAATACTCTGCCACGACGCCAACATTCTGATTCTGCACTTATTCGAGCTGGTGAAGATCTGAAGCAGGTTCCGTTCTGCTAAGCACTCTGAGGATTTTCCTCTCTTGCTTCTCAGCAGGCTCGCCTAGGATGCAGTTCGGGCAAATAGCACAAGTACATAAACAAACATCAAACAGGAACATCGACATGAAAGAAAAACTCGGTCCTCAAATTAAAAAACGATCTTCACAGAGAAAGCAAAAAAAGGCATTTCTCGGGGGTCGGGCATTGATAAAAAAACACGAGGCGAGTGGCTGAGTCAGTGTATGTAAGGCGAAGGCCGAGCGCAATCTTCTGAAATATGAAGAACTTATCCTGTGATCAAACAGAAACTAACAGCACGCAAAAGTTCGTCACCGGTACTGATACGAGATCAGAATGAATGTTGACAGCTTTGGTTTTCTGTCATCATCTGTTATCAAAAAACCATTCAGAGAAGTGATACTTGATGACTCACCGACTTTCAGAGCGTTGTTCTTTCCTCATCAAAAAAAGTCCTTGCTAGGTCGTTCAAGTTTCAGTGCTGTAGTTGTCAGAACACGAAGGAAGCCCAATTGTACTCCAGCACTGTGCCAGAGGGAGTGCAGTACCAGTAACCCTGAATCGCAGTGCACAACGTGATTCTTTTTCTTTTTCAACGTAGATGGGAATGAGAAAGGTCGTGCCTTTATAATTTAGGAACGTGAAGAAATTTGAATTTATTCTACAACCTCGTTTGTAGTTCCTGCAGCAGCTCACTTACACTTAGGGCACTCTTGTCGCTCTTCATGTTTGTCATCTGACAACTATGAATGCTACTGTTAGTCATTTTCCCTGCGTTCTGTCAGGCATTTTCTTGGCATTTGTTTCTGTCTCCTCCCTTTTTGTGAGAAAAGAAGGCATGTGGCCCATGGAGGCAGTAAGAGGAGAGACTGCGACAGGAAAAGAGAAAGTGAAAGAGCAAGTAGATAGCATTAGCTTTAGCAATCTGGTGGAGCATTACCTACTCTTTCGGGCCGAATAATTTTTGTACACACTGACATCTCAACTGCAAAAGCAAATTAATGGGAGCAACATCAAAAGCCTATGAAATGTCGTCGCACCAGCAGCGACGATTCTTGTCCTCTCATTTTGTCATGTGTCTGGAGAATGAGCCAAAGTCCACTTTGGCATCGTCAGGGTCGTCAAAAATGTTGCTGAAGTTGTGGCTCGGAGGCGGGAGCGTGAAATCGTCATCCATCAGAAGAAAGCTAGTCCACGATTCGTTCTCGCTATTCTCTAAGTGCCCCGGACGCTCGTGGTACCACTTGGGCCGCGGCGCGTCGTAGCAGCGGCACACAATCGGACAGGGCGACCGCGTCTGTCCTTGGTGTTGCGAATATCCCAGGGGGCGGGACACCGCAGGGGCAGTCTCTGGTCGGCGTCTGTGTGGAACGTATTAATTTGTCGTTTTTTTCGATTTCATAAAAGAAAAATGTAAATGTTTAAACACATTCTTCTTGAAGTAGATTTTGATTAAATCTCATGCTACTACAGGACACACACACAACGCCACCAGTAAAAAGTGTAAGTATAAGATCGAAGTCGAATGCTCGAAAAATATACTCGCGCTGCAGCTTTGTGTGCGAGAATCCGGGAAGAGAACTTCGGCCTCTTTGCGCGGACACGGGTCGTCTAGTGTCCCTTTCCTCCACGTTCATCAGGTCCTCTTGGAGTTTGCTTATGTCCCGTGCGGACCGCGACAGTGAGTTTTTCCTTTTGACCTTCGGGGGGTATTTGTCCTTGTAGGCCATGAGCTCCCGGGTTTTTGCGTATTCGTAGCCCTTCGTGCGGAGCCGGGGGTCCAGGAAGCGCGGGCAGGCGTAGGCGTACGTCTTTCCAAAGTGCGGCTGGTCCAGGTAGGGCCACCGAAACGTGATTTTGCCCGTGTCCCACAGCATCTGTGCGCGCTCGCGCAAAAACTGTGCCTCGATGGACTGCGCCTCCGTCTGGACCGTACCCCGGAAATCATTGGGCGGGTGCGTTCCCGAAGTGACAGGCGGGCCGATCAGCGGTTGATACAGTTTGTTGGGCCCATGCCACTCCGGCTTTGGCGTTGACACCAGCTTCACTGGAGATGCCGTGGTCGACATGGCGCGAGCTTCTGGTGCTGCGGCTGGTCTTGTTCCTGCTGAAATTCTAGTTCCTCTGTTAGTGTTTTTTATTTTTTTTATAGCTTGCGCGTTGTAATAAAAGTTGTAAATGGTAAAAATCGCGGGCGAATTATAGCAAGAAGGTATATGTTAGTGGACTTGAGAACACTCGCACACACTTACACACGTTTGCTCCACTGAGCTCGTTATCAACAGCTTTCCAATGAGTTCTCTCAATTGCAAGTAAGCAAGCAAGTGACGCAAGTCTCTTGCTGCGTTACATCCTGTAGGTTCAATTCATCCAAATTCATCACATTCATATGGACCAAACCTGGTCAGAGCCAAGTGGCAAAACAGCATGGGAGTCCACTCCTCAACCTTGTCGGTTTGGTGCTCGACCCTGGCGGGAGTCAAGTCCCTCAGGGCGACCATTCTGAACGTCTGGACCGAGCTGAGTCCATTCATTTCACTACGATCCTGATGGCTTTGCCTTCGTAGTATTTGGGGGATTCGCGGAACATGGTGAAGAGTTTCCTTTAGGATCCAGATAGATTCTGACCATTTCCCTAAGGATCTAGCTAGTTCAGGTCATTCAGAAACGTCATTTCATCTGGGAACAGGCGTCATTTGGGGCGATCGTGTTACGTGTGTGCGGGATCGATTTCCATGACCAACGCCCCTCCTCAATCGCTGCGGCGGTGGTGCTAATC
Organism: Amoebophrya sp. A120; assembly: GCA_905178155.1. Taxonomy (NCBI): domain Eukaryota; class Dinophyceae; order Syndiniales; family Amoebophryaceae; genus Amoebophrya; species Amoebophrya sp. A120. Next base: position 11,572,414 of record CAJINV010000001.1, read on the forward strand.
TGGATAACGTCCAACCACACTCCCCTCCTGAGCGCGCTGTGGTAAACTAGCTATATACCCCCTCTAGAAACCAAAATAAATCGAATAAGTATAGCCTACTTTAGCCTTGCCCTTCTTATGATTCCCCTCAATAAAAGTGTCTAAATCATCCTCATCGTCAGAGGCGTCACAACTAAAAGACTTAGGGTCGGGGTTATCTATATGGTGCAAGAGTAAGCGTCTCTGCGGCACACTACACTCGAGCTTCGTGAGACCGTCTGCCTTCATTAGGTAGGTCGGGCAGAACATGATCTGGCTCGCTGCGTCTCTCACGCGGAGATATCGCAGTGCGTAGTGCCTCGATTTCGGTTTGTTGTCTGTGCTCTTAGCTGTAGTTATCGCGGACTGGTTGTCGATCCACAATATGGCATCATCCAGGGAGGGAGATAAGCCATTCTGCTTTTCCACCATGACAGTGGGTAGAGGTTTGAAGAACTCTGTAAAGTCATTCTGCTCGCTCAGCACAATAGTGTCGGAAGCAGCTATATACTCCGCCTCCGCCGTGGAGTACGCCCTCACGGTCTGCCGGTTGCTACGCCAACAGATCGGGAAGCCGCGGAAGTACATAATGCTACCACTAGTGCTTCGCATGGTCTTGCAACAATTCGCAAAACTAGCATCCGAAAACAGATTCACATCAGGCAAGTCTCTCCCGTCGGGCAGTAGCTTGCTGTAGATTCTGTTGAATTCCTCCTCAATTTCCGGACTATACGACAGACCCTGCTCCTTCGTTGTCAATAGATACTTCAGAATCTTCTTACAGGCGTTTACGACAGGCCGAGTCGCCGGCTTGCCCACATATCTGGCGACAGTGGCAACCGGGACAACAATGTCTACCCTGCAAGTGGTTGCAGCCCACTGCAGAGAGCCAACGACCTCTCGAAGGGGAAAACCTTCAATAACTTTAGCTCCTTCAACTTCTTTAGCGAGTTCAGACTCATCGAAGTTTGGCGAGTGGACCGGCTTGCCCGCTTCTGAGACGTGGAATTTCTTACAAATCTTGGATATGTACTCTGACATCACGATCCTAACGGTTCGTAGATTCCAGTTGTAGTACACTATTGACCCTAGGAAGTCGAACTTCTTGGACACAGAGTTAAACTCCGGAACAAGCTCGACGTCGATCATGCGCCCCTTGACGTGGTGCAAGATCTCCGCAAGTTCTCCAGCCAACTCGGACCCAGTCGGAGGACCTGTGATAAGATTATCGTCGACATACACTGCCAACTTCAGAAACTTCCCAGGGTGTTCCAAGCTCGGTTTCTTCCACAGACCTGGCGCAGAGGGACAGGGTTCCCAACCTAGCTTGGTCAGTACTTCCTCATACTTCTTATACCAGAGCCTGGGGGCGTCTTTCAAGCCGTAAAGCGCTTTCTTGAGCTTGACGATCTCCACGCCGTGCTTCTTCGCCCAGATGGGTGGCAAGCGGCAGAAGACGTCGCGATCAAGTAAGGCATTGAGAAACGCACTATCAAGGTCGAACGGGATCACATCATCACCGTCTGCGGCTGCAGCGGCTAGAAGTAACCTGTTAGCGGCATGGGACACAACAGGAGCGAAAGTGTCCAGCTCGCCCGAACGATCTAGATTACCGAGAACTACTGCCCGCGCTTTCTTCGTACCGTCACGCTTCTCGGTAAGAAGGATAGCAATAGGCAAGACCTGTTTTGCGGTCGCTAGCTCCTCGTCAGTAGCTGGCTCCCACACTTTATAGGCTTCAAGTCTGCAATCTTCCTTGTTGGTTGCTGCGTTCCATTCGGCTGAGTCTTTGCAACGAGCAGGATCCAACTTGGCCGATGTAGTCAAATAACACTGGACGTCAAGGAATTCCTCACCTTCCTCTCGATCATCCTGTGCTGCTATTGCTGCGGCAAACGCACTCGCGTCTTTTCTCAATTCTGCGAGCTCTTTCTTAGTACGTCTCACGCGCTTTTTCTTGTCCTTTCTCCCTTTGGGACGACCACGACCTCGCGGCTTGGAGTTGCGGTTGCCAGCCACAATCCTTGCCGGAGACGGGCTCGCCTTTCTTGGACTAGATAAGCTGCTGTGAGTGGGGTGATCGCCCAGATTCCCCTCCTCAGGTTTAACACCTTCAGGCTCGGGATGTATCTGGCCCGGATCATCTTCCCTATCCAGACTTTCAACCACCAACATCTCTTCTGGACCGTCAGGCTGCCTACCAGTGTGCTCCGAGACATCCACCCCCAGCCGGTGCTCAGCCCTTTTCATCAGACCGACACACGGGAGAGATGGCGCACACGACGCTCCACTGGGTAGGGCCTCGATTGCGTCACACTCGACATAAATGCCTTTCGAGTTAGGAACTAGGTCTTCAACATTCTTCACGAGGTACTCCTCACGGAACTTGACGTCGATGGTGGAATACTCCATCCAACGATGTCCCGCGGCGGACCGGCCGTCCGTGACATACGTCCCAACCCGCCAGCCCGAAGACTTAGGACAGAGGCCGAGAAATACGCCACGACGAAATGGCGCGGACAGCTTTGGAGCAACCACTTCTACTCCCCCCTCAGGAGCTTCATGAACTTCGCCTTTCTTGACTTGTTCACGGAAATAAACGAGACAACCAAAACGCCTTAGCATCCTTGTGCCAACTTTGGAACTGTTTCTTCCAGTTCTTTCATCTAGAATTTCTGCAGGAGTCTTTCCGTCGTACTCAGGCATCTTGCTATACTTATGCGGAAGGCGGTCCCAGCATGCTGCAGCGTACTCGACCGAGTAGCACCGCAGACGCTTGTCCACGCTCACCAACATCGCACGCACAGCGCCGAATATGGTCCGCATAAAGCGTTCGCAGGTTCCGCTCTGCTCTGGGTTGTAGGGAACCGTAGGAGCATCACCGACCCGCAGCGATTGCATGACCTTGGTCATGGAGTCACTGCCCAGAACTGGCTCATTGTCCCTACGGACGAACCATACCACCTTGTCCTCGAGGGTCAAAGCGTAGTTCTGGCGAATGCCTTTGATCAATTCTTCCAAAACCTCAACGCTGTCACTCTTCAGCTTAAGAGGGACACAGAAACACTTCTTGATGGCATCACAGATGACCACAAGCACGCAGGTGCGTGACCGAATCGATACAGGTTTAATACCTACCGCGAAGTCCATCGCTAGTAGTTTCAATGGTTCAGGTTTGTAATTACTAGTGTCTCGCTCCTTGGCGTGAGAGCTTCTTGCGCCTTTCGCTTTGTCGCATTCCGGACACTGGACATTAAGACCATCTACATGAAAGTGTCCGAATCTTCTATGTTGTTCTAGACGCGTAAGGTGACAGCTAGCGATACTTTCTTCGATTGTAATGCATGCAATGTCTTCCGCGGTGTCACTAGTCGCCTGACCCCGGAGGCCCACCGCGAAAAGATCACACCCAAGGACTGGGAGGGTCAACCTCTCGCGGTTCTTGATTGGTAGCATCTGGCCGGATTCCCTGCTGACGAGAGAACCACCAGAGCTGTTGTAGTTCAGATCCCACCCACGATCACTGAGGTTGTCCTCACCAAGCCACGGAGGAATACGATCAATATCTCTTGGTAGATGTTTAAAGTAGACGCCGTAGGGTAAACCTAGAGCGTTTTCCTTCAGTTTTCCGACAAAACCATCGCGAGCCCCGGCCGTGCCGTTGATGCGACAGACGTTGCTCGAGATGTCAACAAAATCCGAATTGTGTCTAGATAAATACTTGTTTGCACATGAATCGACCAAGCTCACTTCGTCCTTGGTCTGTGCAATAAAACAGCTAGAAGAATCTAAATCAAACTCCTCTAAATCGCGGAGAGCCAGCCCCGGCGGGCGACTGCCTAAGTTCCCGCTATTTTTTGAACCGCCCAAGCCCTAGCCTGGGCGAGCAAGCCCGCCCCGGGCAATAGGCCGAGGCGGGCCGCCTTTGCTGGGGACACAGGCGGGGCGCGGGCGACTTGCAGAACGCAGACGCTTGAGCCCATCGCCGGCGACCCGCCTGAAAGGCGCAGTGACGAAGCAATTGCGCCGCCGGCCCTTTCAACCGTTCTTGACCACGTCCCGAAATTTTCTAAGTTTGCGCCTAAATTTCAGAGCAACGGCCGACATAGGCAAAATCGCACGCAAATTGCAAAGCTGGGCAAATTAGACAAAAAATAGACAGCAGCCGAAGCTGCCAAGGCCGCTTTTTGGACAGAAATTAGACAGGAAAATAAAAAGAAAAATAGACAGGAAAATAGACAGAAAAATAGACAGGAAAATAGACAGGAAAATAGACAAAAAGTTAGACAAAAACTGAGACAGGAAATTAGACACGAACTTA